>JAZKJV010001413.1:266367-735289 GCA_037367405.1 Ottelia alismoides | reverse complement strand
TACAAAGAAAATGTGGTGTTGCACTGTGGCGCGCTTAGTTGATGATTGGGTGTTGTTTTAGCTTTCTTTATGTCGTTTCTTCAATTTCCTTTGTAAACTACTTGTTTACCTTGTTTCTTTTTAATTAATTGGGGCGGACACCGCTGAGTGTCTCCCCCCTTTTTTGGGCCTAAAAAACAATGATGTCATCAACATAAACCAGAACAACAACAGTACCTCTATGAGTCCTCTTAACGAAATGAGAATGATATGTAGTGGCGGTGCCATCAATAGGAATCATGATCTCTCGACATTGAGAGACAATATCATCTAGACGAGGATCGTCCTAGGAAGCTGGAGTCTCTGAAGGCTCAATCCGTTCTGCTACGTGACCCGAGTATGTATCCTCTGCATGTCCCGGTCAACGACAGAATGTGCAAGGACCATGCAGATGCCTACCACCTCTGCCACGAGGGGTGCGTTCTCTAGACTGGTCGGCCCTCATCGTCCACGAGAAGCGACCATAGTAGAAGAGGGCAGCCGGAGTGGCCGTAGAAGGCTTGATAATCCGGCTGTGACGGCTATAGGCCTCCTCCATGGGAGGTATGGTAGCCCTAGTGAGAAGCTATGTGTGTGCTGCATCATACTCTTGATCAATGCATGCCATGAAAACTATAACATTGTGGAGTTCTTATAAGACTTCTGCTGCTCTAGAGATGTCGTAATAGGCATATAGCTATGAAGCTTCTCGAACATGTTACGGGAGTAACGAGTAGTACACGTGCAGAGGAAGACCATTCTGTGGGTTGGGGGAGGGGGTGGGTAGGGTTAGGGTTAGGATGGAATATGTGAACTCCGGTTTAGGGCCATCTCTCTAATACCATGTTGATGGAATGAGAATGAATTAATTAATGAGAGGCCCTAGGTTTCTCTTATATAGAAGAGGAACTATTGGGCATGTTACACTGACAAAAGAAACAGAAAATAAGCAAAACAACAATAAATAATAACAAATATCTCAACAATAATACTTTTTAATGAACATGTCACATTAGTAGAACAGAGAGCACGCGTATTCACTAAAGCACTCGTCGGGGGACCATTTGAGCATGATAGACACTTATGCTCAACTTGAGGGGGAGTGTTATACTAACTAGTGTGTTTATAATAATATGTAATAGGAATTTTTTTTCTTCTCCTTTTTTTTACTTGTAGCCCAACAAGGCATCCTCTTAGCTCTAGGGGGTTCTCTCTCTCTATAAATAGAGCCCTAAGGCACATATATATTATCTCATCATTTTCCCTTTACAAAAATGATAGCTCATTTTAGTGAGGTTAGACTGCTCTTCTTGAGTCTCATCCATTAGTTTCTCGTAGGATGATAGCTCATTTTACAACGTGCTCACTTACATGCATCTTGGTATTGGAGCACTGCTTTAGATAGTTCTTTTTTTTGAAATCCTAAGTTTTCCCATTGACTTAATTGCCATTTCACCGTGGTTGGACAACGAGAAACCTTTTTCACTTAATAAAAGAAATTCGATCTTAGTTCTCATAGATATTTCCTGGACCAAGATAAAACATGAATTTTCTATA
Source organism: Ottelia alismoides (assembly GCA_037367405.1). Taxonomy (NCBI): domain Eukaryota; kingdom Viridiplantae; phylum Streptophyta; class Magnoliopsida; order Alismatales; family Hydrocharitaceae; genus Ottelia; species Ottelia alismoides. The sequence continues at coordinate 733,714 of JAZKJV010001413.1, read as the reverse complement.
TGCCCAGACGACCATTCATTATGACCATCACTGCCTGACTATATCTACTCTCTCTCCATATTCTTTTTAGTAAATGTTGCCACTGATTGAGGACACTACGATTGAAGTCAAGCACATTGGGAGGTTGATTCGAGTTCATCTTAGTCCAGACCCTAAATTTTTAATTGTAGTCTCTCTTTGGATACTTCCAAGATTTTCAGGCCAATGTGATTGCATATACATTGTTCTTCATTTTTTTTATTTCCATTTAGGTTGTTGCATATTGAATGGCATTCTTTCCCTTCTTTCTGAAACTTTGATTTGGCTTTTTTGTCCCCAGGAATCTACGGGAAATGTTAAGATAGATGCTGCTGATTACATGGTATCTGTATGTGGTACTGATGGTTTGAAAGAGCTATCTTCTCCAGGTAAAAGCGGCAGCATATTCTATCTCTCACAAGATGAAAAATTTGTGTTGAAGACTCTACGCAAGTCTGAAGTGAAGGTATGCTCCTGAGCTAAACTCTTCTTTTTGTAGGGTGGTGTGAGTTTAATCTATATATTATCAAAAGGGATCGATGCGTTTTCATATACAATGAGCTAGCTTTCTATAACGAACTTTGTGGTCTTCTCTCGGAAGTTCTGAAGTTTCATGGCAGTGTATTAGTTGCACTTTGCTGATTTGGAGAGGATTCAGCCAAGTATAATTGGGCATTGTGTTTGAATTTATGTCCACAAATATAGGGCTGTGAATTTATCTGAATGATTCCAAGTTTTTTTTACGCTTTTGAGTAATAGATAATAAAAAACCTTAGATACTTAGCAAGGATCATTTATGATTGAATGGGAAGTCCATCCCCGTGTGCAACTTTTCCTCAGCGATACTATGCTAGGAATTTCACCTACCACTATCTTAGGGAGCTGCCTTGATTTTCTGATTATCATTGCTTTTGTATCACAAAATCTCGAATATGCATGCACTTGTTCCTCCCTAAGGGGTATGTATTACTTGCTGTACAAGCCTACTCGATTTTTATGGAAATGCAAAATAGTTATTTTATAAAAATAATATGTATTGATATGTTCATTGATACTCTTACCACTCTATTTATAGGTATGGATATATTAGACTAGAAATAAATAAACATGGAATAAAATCAATATGGAATAATAAAGATCTTAGAATATTTTACATAATATCCTAACATATCGTAGTATCTCCGGATATGTGGTAGGGTATGTGTTTAGATGGGTATATATATCTCTCCTAGACTACCTTTTTCTTGCTAAGCAGAAGCACTAAAGTGGTGGTCTCAAGGGTGTGATCTCGATGTGAGTCACACCCTAATGAAACATCTATAATAGAACGTGTTGGTTGCAGTGACCAAGCCTCACATAATGCCATGACATGTATCATCATATTCTCCACATAGCACGCTTCTCGAAAAACAACCCCATTTCTAGAGAGCCAAATCACCCAAAGGACAATAAAAGGTATCAAATAGTCATTGCACATAGGAGTATATGCTGAGAGCATAGAATTCCAGAAATTTTTAAGTATTCAAACATCACAATCGTGACATGTCCAAATAGTCCCAAAACTCGCTGGAGAAGGTGCATGAGAAGAAAACATGATCATTGTCCTCTATAAAGATTGTGCAATGCGGACACTAAAGGCTCGTTTTTTTGGTGGGTGGGGTGGGATGGGGTATGCCACCCTTGAGAGGGATGGTAAGATGGATAACCTGATTTGAATAGTAGGTGTTTGGGTAGAGAGTGGGGTTGGGTTGGAGTTGGATGTAACATGGTTTGATGTGATGATTGATTGTAGTTATTGTGATTGTGATTGGCTTATGATTAATGGGAAAATATTATTTAAAGTAGTGCCCATGATTTTCTATCAATATTTTTATATTGGAGAATTTAAAGTTCACACCATATAATTTATTTACAACAACAAAATATATATTTAAAAATAGACATATGTGTATCATAGTTAGAATCCTGTATACATCGTTCATCCATTTTCTTTGCAATCTTGAACGCGTAAATACATTTACGATTGGGAAGGTGACATCAGGTGACATCCAAAAATTTTTCCGCATGCACCGCCAACAACCCTAGTTTGGAACAATTGTAATGTGTATAGATTATAATCTATTGGAGTTGGAAATTAGTTACATTGTGATGACACACCAACAAGAAATAATTTTCAGTAGGATAATAACAACCAACCCTCCTCGGGAATAGTCGCACCATGCCATGATTACATTATCTAATAAGAAGACTACAAAAACTGCACTCATATCACATACTTATCAATCACGCAGTCTTCCACCACCTCAATTCCTGCACCTCACATTTGCAGTCGTAGCGACTCAACCATCTCCTCCAAGGAAGATCTCGTGCCCCCTGCATCATCTAACTCCGAGTAGAGACATCCCAATTTGTTATCTTTTTCTTCTATCTGTTTCAAGGCATTTTCAAGCTTTCGATGAAGTTCCTTATTTTCGATTTCCTTTTCCCATGATCGTTGAGCGAGAAAGAAAAATTAATTTGCGAGATTTTCCATTGTCCTTGGTGCACGCACATACAACTGTTGATGGTCGCATCGATTCGTTGAGCACGTATAAAAGACTCGTCTCACCGGATTCTGGTTCCCATCTTCATACTTCAGAACCAATGGGTATCAACAACAACATCTTTCAGTTGACTCCATTCTGAACATTCTATAATTTCAAAAAAGTAAGGATTACATGGGCAGACAATTACTTCGGCAGATAAAGAATAAGTTGATGCATGGGCAGAGAGAGGGGCAAGTTTTATATTCAAACATCTCAAGTAAAACATGGCTATCGACATTATCATACAAAAATTATGATGGAAACATGAACTGAAAGGTATGCACTACGGCTATCTACTTCGTCTATTATTCCACATTGCATGTGCAATTCTATCTCGCAATACCTCTCCCCGATGAATATTCACGAAGAATGCCAACAATATGATGCTGGTCTTCACCGACCTCCTCAGGCAAGATGTCATCTTCGTCATCATCAGATATAGAATCTCCGACGTTCATCCGTATAGAGTTGTGAATGATGCAGGTGGCTCCAACCACATCCCTTTGTATGTCGAACGCGCACGATGGCATATCTCTCAAGCAGTGGAACCTATTCTTGCATACACCGAAGGTGCGCTCCACTACATTGCGCAAACGAGCATGGCGATGATTAAATAAGTCCTTATTATTTTCATACTAACTACCACGTGCCCGCCAAATAGGAAGATGATATAGGGCACCTCTGTATGGAGCGATGAATGTGTCTATATTCGAGTAACCATAGTCTACTAAATATTTGCAGCCCTCAGGGACAACAAAAGAGCCACTTTCGACAGAATCACGAATACCAATCATATTCGCACAGCCGCACATGAACCCTCCCAACCAGTAATGACGTATGTAAAACATTGATTGACGTCAATAGCAACCATAACATTTTGTGTCGGAAATAGTTTCCTGCATCGATATGCTCCTTCAGGATCAACATGAGATCGAATGTATGTCTCATCTATCGCTCCTATCACTCCCTGTGGCATAGAGGGAAAATGAGAGGAGTAGGTTAGCAGAAGCAAAGTCTTTTATATTTGGGAATTTGCTTTGAAGTACGGGTGGTATCGGGGGTCTGAAATGATTTTCTCCGTAGTCACGGGCAGAGCTAACCGGATATACTCATGCTCCAATGTCGCTATCTTCACGAGAACACTTTTTATGTGGCATGATACGGTCTCTGCATTATGATGGAAGGATTCTTGAATGATTCCATTAGAATGACCATTGGTGAATGTATAGAAAGATACAAACCTGCTCATCCCTATCCATATGTCTTGTCTGTGTTATGCGATGTTCCGATAGGACATGGACTAACCTTCTCAGCATGGGCAGTCTTATTCGGAAATTCTGAAATGCTCTATCGTCATGTCCGACAAGCATCTCCTGAAGCCAATCTCCACCGTTAAGAGGCCTTGTATGCAAGAGATGAGGAACTCGTCTCCCGGCTGACCCCCACTTTTCTATTGCTATAGCACCTACTACTCCAATACAGGCTAGGATGACCTGATCCCTGACATCCTCAAAAGGATTGTAGCTACGCAAGGCCATCCCTAACAAAGAACCTATGCCAAATCAGAAATTATCCTAAGCACTGTAACTACTATTGTTGGTTTTATTGTAGCCTAAGAGACAATCATTGTGTATGCATTAAACTAATAGATAAATCATGTCATACGTGATGAGATAAATGACAGTTGCAGGTCTTCACATAACCACATCCCGCAAGAAAATAAGCTTTAACTAATCCAACCACCAATATGTGCATAACTACATGCATTGTGCATGTAGAGGTTTATATTATGTTATGACTGTTCCGCATTTCCTATTTATATAATATACGTCTATGTAATTTACCTAAGGGTTTTCTCTCTATATAAGAGACCCGAGGGCTCTATGGAATAACACAGAAGAGTATCCTTTTACTCTAACATGGTATCAGAGCCAAAACCCTAGCCTAGGGTTTTCTCCACCCGCCGCCCCTCCCCCCCACCGCCCGCCGCCGCCGTCTCTCTCCAGCCGGGCCTCCTCCTCTCGCCGCCAGGCCCTCCCGCGCCCCTCTCCAGTCACCAGGCGCCCCCTCCCGCCTCCCCTTGCCGTCGGGACCCCCCCCCCTGCCGCCGCCAGGTCCCCGCCCGCCTCCCCTTGCCATCGAGAACCCCCCCTTGCCGCCGGGGCTCCTCCCTTGCCCCTCACTCGCCGCCGGGCTCCGTCCACCGCTGATGGGTTCAAGTGCATAAGTCTATATATGCACTTGAATCTTAACGTGTCTGTGTAGACACTAGTTCTGTTGTCTCTCATCCCTTGGTCTTCCTCTCCGGCAATATGTCAGACCAAAAGATTGATATGCCCGCCATAGGTGTCTTCAAAGGCTCGGCACCAATAGTCGAGATGGACAGGACGAACTACGAACTCTGGGCTATGCAGTTCCTGAGTCTTATGAAGTCGTGTGGTAAGAAACATATTCTTACCGAAGAGGAGCCGGCAGAGAAGACGGGGATTTATGCCTCATGGGAGGCGGACGATGCGTATGCCAAAGTTTGGCTGTCAGGGACGCTCACGATGGAGATAGCCAACGACGCCCTTATCAACCCACCGCCAAGGCGATGTGGGATATTCTGGCCACTACATACTCTCAAGTGCGGAACGGGACGAAGACGCTGCAGTTGCAGCATGATATTATTACCACGAAGCAAAATGGGAGGCCTCTTCATTCTCTGTACACGTCTCTTCGTGGAATGTTCGAGAAGTTATATAGCACCATCCCGCTCACAGCAACACCAGAACAACAGAAGACGTTCCGCAACGCCACTATGGTAGGCGTATTACTTGCTGCCCTGGACCCAGAGTACGAGGCAGCACGCTCTCAGATCCTTGTCGATGCCACTATTCCACCGATGGAAGAAGTCTACAGGAGGCTCAGTTGTGTACCGGTTCCATCAAATACAGCGACTCCACCTCCCTCGGCAATGGCAGTCTCTAGAGGACGTGGTAGTTCGTCTTCATTTCGTGGCAGAGGAAGTGGTGGACGTGGCCGAGGAGGTCGTGTCCGTTCTAGGTGCTCATTCTGTCGTCGTACTGGTCATTCGGAGGATACATGCTATTCCAAGCATGGCTTCCCTCCTTCTGCACGTGTCGCTGATCATGTTCAGGGTCCACCAGCATCTACTCCAGATCACAGGTTCGAGGAGCTAGTGGCACGGCTTCGTGATATTATGCCACAGTCATCTTCAGAGGGTGCTGACACTTCCGACGTTGCGGCTTCGACGTCAGCTAGTACATCTGCTACTGCCAGTACCTCAGGTAGTACTTCAGTCTCCTGTCATAACCATGATCTCACAGGTTGGATTGTTGATTCTGGAGCCACCCATCATCTCTGTCGTGATAGAGATATCCTGCAGTCCTATAGAGCTGTTCAGCCTGGACGCTCCGTACTCATAGCTGATGGCACTCATTCCCCTATTGTCGGTCAGGGGGAGACGGCTTTGCTGCCCTCTATGCACTTACAGAATGTTCTGCATGCACCAGAGTTCTCTATGAATTTACTATCAATTAGTCAGATTACAAGAGATTTGCACCGTCGTGCTATATTTGATCCATCTTCTATCATTTTTCAGGACATACTAACGGGCAGGGTGATTGGCTGTGGTTCTGAGCATAATGGCCTCTATCGTCTCGTACGGAACTCCTATGCTGGCGTCTCACTACATTCTCAGGGTTCTGTATCTCCATATACCTGGCATCTTCGATTTGGTCACCTGCCGCTACAGAAAATGCGTCACCTCCTGCCTCAGATCTCTCCTAATTCGTCATTTCGTTGTGAAGCGTGTCAGTTAGGGAAGCATCATCGGTCCAGCTTCCCCAGTTGTCAGGGTCGGAGCAGTCGCTCCCCATTTGAGTTATTTCATATAGATATTTGGGGTCCCAGTCGTGTCCTAGATCATCAGGGGCACAGGTTCTATCTAGTTGTAGTTGATGATTTCTCTCGGGTGTCTTGGACTTTTCTTCTTAAAAATAAATCTGAAGCAGGAAGTGTTATTCAAAATCTTATCAATGAAGTTCAAAATGTTTTTTCATCTACTGTTAAGTATGTGCGTACTGACAATGCATTGGAATTCTGCACTCGTTCCCTTGCTCGCTTTCCTTTCCTCTAAGGGCATTATCCACCAAACCACATGTGCATACACATCTCAACAAAATGGTGTTGCAGAACGGAAGCATCGACACTTTCTTGATATTGCTCGCACATTACTTATTCAGAGTAGTGCCCCATTAGCCTTTTGGGGGGATGCTATACTTACAGCATGCTATCTGGTCAACCGCATGCCTGCTACTGTTCTTGGAGAAAAGTCTCCTATCTCTGTTCTCTTTCCTGACAAGGATTTGTTTTCACTTACACCTCGGGTCTTTGACACAGTTGCGTTTGTTCACCGGTTATCTCCACGACTTGATAAGCTCTCTCCTAGAGCTATCAAGTGTGTTTTTGTGGGCTACTCGAGGACACAGAAAAGATATCGTTGCTATGACCCCATTCATGACAAGTACTATGTGAGTGCTGATGTTACATTTTTCGAACCGGTCATGTACTTCTCCCCTGCAGGTGACAGATTGGTCTCCTCCACACCCACGGATACTAATGTATATGTGCCTCCGCCTCCAAGCCTGGGTCAATCCGACCCCACTACACCACCATTACCACCACCACCTCTGATTGTACCATTTCCTAAGTTCTATACAAGGCGGTCTGGCCCTGCTCAAGCTACATGCCAACCATCCAGCACGCCTCAGGTATGTTCTGATGTTATCACTAATTATGGGTTAGATAATGCACGAGTGCAGGAGCCTTTACTACAGGAGGAGGATCCGCTAGTCACCACAGTGATAGATGATCTTGATCGGCCTATTGCTCAAAGGAAGCAGAGAAGACAATGTGCATCATATCCTCTTGCGTCTCAAGTATCATTTCATCGTCTCAATGGGGATTTCCAGAGATTTGCAGCAGCTGTCTCGTCGGTTGAGATTCCACGGACCTATCAAGAAGCCATGAAGATTGATTGCTGGCGTCTAGCTGTGGAAGAGGAGATGCGTGCCTTACAGTGTCGAGGGACTTGGTCTCTAGTCCCCATTCCTCCAGGTGCCTCTGTGGTGAGCTGCAAGTGGGTGTTTACGGTGAAATATCATGCAGATGGGCATCTCGACAGATACAAGGCCAGACTTGTTGCACGTGGATTTACCCAAACTTATGGGGTAGATTATTTGGATACTTTTTCACCAGTGGCTCGACACTCCACTCTTCGCATTCTCCTATCTGTTGCTGTGGTACGTGACTGGACCATTTTTCAGTTTGATGTCAAGAATGCTTTCTTGTATGGTGATCTACAGGAGGAAGTCTACATGCAGCAGCCACCAGGGTTTGCTGCTGAGGGGGAGACTCAGATGGTGTGCAGACTTCATAAGGCTATCTATGGCCTCAAACAGAGTCCCCGGGCATGGTTCCAAAAGCTTTCCCAGCTGATTGAACGACAGGGGTTCAAGAGATCAAATGCGGACCATTCACTGTTCATCCAGAAGACCCCTAGAGGTACAATTGTTGTCATGATATATGTTGATAAAAATTTTGGTTACAGGAGATGATGCTCAGGGAATTGAGATAACCAAATCCCTGTTGGGAAGTCAGTTTATTACGAAGGACCTGGGCACGATACGGTATTTTCTGGGGATAGAGTTTACAAAAAATGCCCAAGGAATGGTAATGACTCAAAGAAAATATGTCACAGACTTGCTAGTTGAAACATGAATGACTGGATGCAGACCGTCGAGCACGCCTATGGACCCAAGCATGAAGCTGTACGACAATGATACCGAAGAGGTGGACAAAAGAAGATACAGAGAGATGGTGGGTAAGCTCTTATACATTACTATAACCCGACCGGATATTGCCTTTGCAGTAAATCGGGTGAGTCAATTTATGGAGCAACCTAGGCAAGTTCATATGGATGCCTTGTATATGATATTGAGATATCTGAAGTCTTCCCTAGGCACAGGGTTGCTATTCAGAAAAGATACAGATCTGTCTATTTCCGCTTGTGCAGATGCAGACTATGCAGGATGTCCAAGGGATCGTAAATCTACTTCTGGATTTGCTATCTTCATAGGAAGCTCTTTGGTTTCTTGGAAAAGCAAGAAACAGACTGTTGTGGCGAGATCCAGTGCTGAATCCGAGTACAGAGCCATGGCACAAGCAAGCGCAGAGATGATGTGGCTTAGAGCAGTCTTAGAAGATTTGAATGTAGATGTCTCCTTGCCTATGAATCTTCAATGTGACAATCAGACAGCATTGTTTATTGCCAATAATCCAGCGTTTCATGAGAAAACAAAGCACATCGAGGTGGATTGTCATTATACTAGAGACATGATCCAGAAGGGCTTCATTTCCACTTCTCATGTCAGTTCAGAGGACCAGACTGCTGATATATTTACCAAGCCATTGCTCAGAGGACCTTTCCAGAGATGTTCTTCCAAGCTGAGCATGATTGATATCTATGCTCCATCTTGAGGGGGAGTGTAGAGGTTTATATTATGTTATGACTGTTCCGCATTTCCTATTTATATAATGTACGTCTATGTAATTTACCCAAGGGTTTTCTCTCTATATAAGAGACCCGAGGGCTCTATGGAATAACACAAAAGAGTATCCTTTTACTCTAACAGTGCACACATTAAGTTAATAGATAAAGCATGTCATAAATGAATAGATAAACAACAACTGCAGGTCATAGCATGACCACATCCTGCAAGAAAACATAGTTAACTAATCAGACATGCAATGCGCGCATGAACCATTGTTTCAAGTTTGACAAAGCATATTCTTATTATGAGCCCAAATCCTGCAGGTAAACCTTATTACACAGACCAATAGAATGCCATAAAGTTTACGCAATAGAGTCATTATCCTAAGAAATTGAAAGTTCGAAGATGTTTTTAACACCGTCTAATAGTGTTCTGCGAAGTGGCTAAATTGTATTTGGAATGATATCCATCAAGGATGAATAGTCCTCTCGATCCATGCATTCAGCTTATCTAGGTCGCCTTTGATATGGTAGAAGACATTTCTATCAATCGTTGTAGCTAATTTTACTTTAATCCTTTCAAATTGATCAATGTCAAGGTCCAGCCCGATGGCGCTTATTTCCCTGCATGCTACATTTGCCAGTTTATCAGAATCACCTGCCTCGCCTCAACAATTTTTTTGGGCAGAGTGCTTAAAAACTTCTCTAGCAATTCCTGCCTTGTTGCATTCATCGACCCTCCACTCCTTGATTTTTTGCTAGTTGTACGCCGGCCACCATTATTTCTCTTTCGAGATGAGGGTGTAGGAGTCATCTCGTCGCTATCATCCATATCCTCCAGTGGATCTGACATACAATCATCAAGATTTTCTTCGAAATTCAGTTCCCTTTGGCTCGTTGCTTGTCGTGAGCTTGATGACCCCATTGGTTGCTTGTCCCTTACCAGTCATGAGGAGGTTGCATGCGCTCCGGTAGCTATGTCCTTTGACAAAAACCTATGAATATCACTACAGTACAGAAAGGGCTGAAAAGAAAATTTGAAAACATAACGATGAGGGTGGCTCGGGGGGAAGGAGGTCACATCGAGAGGAGTGGAGAGGAAGAAGGCGAGGGGCTCGGGGAGAAAGACGATGAGGGTGGCTGGACGGTGGTTCGCAGGCGTAGAGCGACACCTCGCTGGGGCGATACACAACAGAAGAGAACCCTTTCCAACCCGTTCGGGAGAGGCTGTTTCCGTTATGGTTCCTCGACCCACTAGGCTCGGCAATGCATAGAGCCTATTCGATGCTTTCGATGCCTCTGTTTCTCGCATAAGAGCAAGTCTTGCCCGCTGAGAAGGAGGTCGCAGCGGGACGATGGTCCGGGGGAGTCGGGCATGCTGGTTGGGGAAGGCGGCGGACCGGGGGAGTTGCTCTTTCGGACTTCGTCGGATGTGGGGTTAATCGCAACCATGCTTTTTAGGGGAGACATCAAGCAACTTTCGCCTTGGCAAGTGCTGGCGAGGGGGCTCGATGCAAAGGAGGCCGCGGAGCTGCTTCAGTGGTCTAAGGAGGGCTGGACTTTGTTGCGCTGGCGCCTGTCGAGGCTTGCGGACGGTCTTTTATGGCCTGAACCCCTGGATCGGGTATGCGTGAAAGGTGCACCCTTGGTAATGCGGAGCCTATCGGGCATCCGCGAGCTGGTGGGAGGGGAGGTAGAGGTGGTTGAGGTCGAGTCCTCTGGGTGCCGACTGGGGGAGCCGCTGGACCCTGCCCTTAGGGTGAGAGGACTTACGACAGAGATGCTTGGATCGAGGAAGCAACAGATTGCAGGAAGGAGTATTCGCTTAGAGATCGCCAAAGTCAATAGTGAATCTGGGCACCGCGTTTGTGAAAGCAGAAGGGGGTTGGAAGCAGTGAGATTGTCGCCGGGACCTGTCCGGATACGGGCGGCCAGAGCTCTGTCACGACGTTCCGATCGGGCCCTGGGACGCGGTCCATCACAGTCGGGGGGGGGGGTCTCCTCGTTTCCCGCATTCGATACGATTTGGGGCTTTCATTTTCGAGGAGCCCTTCCAAATTCCTCTTTTGGGGATGCGCCGTAAACCCTAATCCCCTATCGAGGTGGGAACTTTCACGACCGATGACGTGGAGGTGGGTCCAATTGACCGGTCCGGGAAGCACACCTCCCCTCGCTGCGTGGACCCTTGCACGGCCGAGTTTCGGACCAAGAGGACAAACCCGCCCTGGATAGATCATCGGGGGTCCGATTGAGGGCCCTGATCATTGCTGAGCGGGTCGGGCTATCCACTGCAAAACAGAACCCGTTAATGGCTCTTGCTTCCTCTTCGATGGAACCGCTCTGTGATGACTCTTGGCAGAACACGATTCAAGTTGTCAACCCGGGGGAATGGGCAGGGTGGAATTCGGCAGTGGAGACCAACCAGTGTCCACAAGGGAGAGAGTCTAACTAGGGCGGAGGAGGCGACCCCCTCTCTGGTGGGGTCATGCTTGGTGGGGGGAAGGGTCCGGGTGGTTGTGGGCCTCTAGGGGAGGAGGGCGTGGAGAGGGAGAGAGAGCAAGGTGTAGCAGTGGGATGCTTGAGGTATGCGGGCGAAGGGGGCGCTGCCCAGGCGGGGGCTAAGGTTAGCAGGCAAACTGAAGCCCTTGTTTGGGACATTGGGCTCCGGAGCCCAGAGGTGGGAGTGCCCATGTTTGGAGCTTACTATGCCAGGAAGGTTAACCAGGAGAGAAAATTGAAGAGAGCGACTATGCTCGCGGAATCGGGGAGGGTGGATGAAGTTCAGAGATCGACACCTGCCTCTACGGAATGTCGCGACACTCAGAATCGATTCTGTATTTTGGATAGGACCGCGGCTGCGTGCCTGGGCCTGGTCCCCTCGAAGAAGTCAAAGCAATTTGTATGCCAATAAAGATCCTCTCGTGGAATGTGAGGGGGGCGGGTCGGCCTGAGAAGCGTTTAGGGATAAGAAAACTTATAGCTGATGCCGGAGCCGATATCTTCCTACTGCAAGAGACTAAGCTGCCTCCTGGAGTTGACGATAGGAGAAACATGCTGGACGGCGGTAGGCTTTTTGAGCTGGTAGAACGGGAGGCGCAGGGAGCGTCGGACGGCCTGATGACGGGTTGGCGGAAGGATTCCATTGACCTGTTGGAGGAATTGAGAACTTTGTTCAGCCTTTCGATTTTGCTTCGTCGGAGGGCAGAGGGATTGGAGATCCGTGTCACGAATGTCTATGACCCAGGCAACACTGAACGGGGTACGCTGGCTGCTGAGCTTCAACAGTTGGGTGATTCGAATGTGGACAGGATCTGGATCATCGGGGGTGATCTCAACATCACCTTACTCCCAAGGTCAGAGGAGTTTTGTGGGATGGTTCACGGTTTGGGATGTTCAATCATTAACGCTGCGGGCTGCTCTTTTACCTGGCGTAATGTTAGATCGCGGTCTAGATTGCACATATTCATACTTTCTCCTGAGGAAATGGAGATGTTCCCTCTATCGAGGGCCCGAGCTCTTCCGCACGCACATTCGGATCATACACCGATCCTTTGGTCTTCCGGCGAGGAAGGACGCAACATGTACTTTTTCCATTTTGAACGGAGCAGGCTTCTGGAGGAGGGCTTCAGAGAGACGGTAACGACACAGTGGAGAGGGGGGTGCATCGGAAGATTCGGCAGTCGGGAGGTTGGTAACTAAGCTCAAGTCTTTGAGATCCTTTCTTACTTCCTACGAGAAGGAGGTGAGGCTGCGATGGAGTTCGAAGAGGGCTGAACTGCAGATCGAGGTTACAGACTTGATGATCTGGACGACGCGAGATGGATTCTCGATTCGGAGCTCATTGAGAGGGAGGACCTTCTCCAAGAGATACTGCTGGAGGACAGAAAAGAAGAGGTGGCATGGCGGCAATGATCCAGACAGAAATGGCTTAAAGAAGGGGACGCAAACACGAGATAATTTCATGCAATGACCTCAGGGCGTTGGAGAAGAAACTTCCTCCACGACAATGACGTTGGGGGAGTTCGGGTCTTGGGCGAGGTGGCGATCGGGAATGCCTTGAAGGGCCACTTCGTGGGGGCCACGCGGAGGAGAAAAGGGTGCGGGTTGGGATTGGATGAGAATGGGTGTGGAGACGCTGTCGTCCACGCAGGCGGAGGGTCTTGTGGCTCCGTTCTCAGAGAAAGAAGCAGGGAGGGCAGTGTGGGATTTAAATGCGCATGGATCTCTTGGTTCGGATGGCTTCCCGGTGTTGTTCTACCGTGAGTTCTGGGACATGTTGAAATGTTGAATGAATTCAGGGATGGAAATAGAGGGCTCGAGAAGATTAACAAGGCTCTCCTATTCCTGCTGCCAAAGAAAGATAATCCAGTGCGGGTGGAGGACTTTAGGCCGATAGCATTCTCCAATGCATTCTATCTCATTCTTCCTAAGCTTTTGACAAACAGGCTGAAAGGGGTCCTGTACGCGGTGATACTCCAGGAACAATCTGTTTTTATTCCAGGGAGACACTTGGCAGATGGCTTAGTGATGGCTTCAGAAATCTGCTTAGATTGGAGACAGACAAAGACGAGAGGGGCCCTGTGGAAGATAGATTACGCGAAAGCTTAAGATTGCGTCGACTGGAAGTTCCTGTGGATCTCTTTGCAGAAGAAAGGTTGCCCTGATTTGTGGGTGGACTGGATGAAGAGATGTGTCACGACTTCTTCGTGCTCTATCTTAGTAAACGACAAACCTGAGGGTGGAATCTTCCAGCCGCAGCATGAGGTGAGGCAGGGGTGCCCGCTGACGCCTATGTTGTTTGTTCTAGTGGTGGATGCTCTGGGAGTTCTCTTCAGACATGCGATTGAGGTGGGGTGGTGCGAGAGTTTCCGTAAGGAGGAAATCTCTATCCCTTTGTTGTAGCATGCATACGATATGATCCTCTTTCTGGGAGGCAATGAGGGTCAGAGTGCAAATGCCACGCACCTGATGGACATATTTGGCCAGCTTTCAGGCTTGGAGATCAACAATAACAAGTCAATGACTATTTCCTTTGGGATGGATGAAGCAGAACGGGGCAACATTGAAGAGATTACGGGCTGCGGGTTTGGGGACCTTCCCATCCACTATTTGGGACTGCCCCTTGTTGTTGGAAAGCTAAAGAGTGCGGATTGGGATGAGGTGGTTCGGAGGAAGCAATCACTTTATCCAGAGGGGGTAAGGTAGTTCTTCTGAAGCACATACTCTCGGCTATTCCTATCTTTTTCTACTCTACTAGACTGATGCCGATGGGGGTACGAAGGAAAATCGAAGCTTTGATGAGGAGATTCTTTTGGCCTGACAAGAAACAACAGGGTCTAGGGATGCACCTCGTAAGGTGGGACGAGGTCACGAGGGGGCTCAACGAAGGTGGCCTTGGTGTTCGCGACGTGGAATGTATGAGTAAGGCGCTCATTGTCAAATGGGTGATCCGTGTTTGGGGCTCATCTACCTCGTTGGCTGCTAGATTGATAAGGAAGGTATATGGAGTTGGTGGTGAGCTTGTAACCAAGAGAGTGCGTTATGAGTCCCCGCTCTGGGCTGGTATCCGAGTGGTCCTGCCGCTGTTGACGCGCAAGCTCAGGCCGAAGGTGGGGAACGAACACCTATTTCGCTTTTGGCATGATGACTAGTCTGGAGAGGGCACTTTGGAAGGCAGATTTCCACGCCTTTTTGCCTTAGCAAGTACTAAGGAGGCCACGCTCTCTCAGCTTGCGGATGGTGAGACCTGGTCGCCGCAGTTCCCGGCGGATCTTTCCGATCAACAGATGGAGGATTACATTTCCATGCAAAATGAGCTACCACCTCCTGGGGATTTCTCGCTGGACAGAGACCACTTCAAGTGGACCGACAAAAAATTTTCAGTCAAGAAAGTCTACAAAGAGTTGAGGACAAGGGAAGAGGAACTGGATAGGGACCAATGCCAGGACATGACAGTTCTTTGGCCGGCAAAGATCCCGATTAGAGTTAAAATTTTCCTTTGGTGTTTGAGAAGGGGCCGCCTATGCGACAAAGCTCAGAGGGGGAGATTGTTAAATTTGCCAGACACACAATGCGGCAGATGTGAAGAGGCGAAGGAGGACTCATACCACTTGTTCTTCATGTGTAGGGGGTCTGAGCGGGTTTGGGGAGTGTTGGACCTTTCCTAGGTTAGGAGTGGTGGATCTGCAGAATTTTGGACTTCGATCCGGTCTTGTGGCACGAAATCTAACGACGATTGCTCCAAGCCTTTTGCGGCTCTCTAGGCGATCTGATCTGGACGAAACGACCTGATCTTCAAAAATCAGAGGTTTCATTCAGAATGTGGTGGCCCAATATAATGCTCTTTACAACTTCTGGATCTCACTGTAGTGTAATGTATTCAAAACTTTTACTTAATGAAATTTTTCAGCGGTGATCCCCGTTGCACGATGGGGAGTCACCCATTTTCAGTAAAAAAAAAGGGCTTATTGCAATATTTGCAATATCGATCTGCAAGTTATTTTAGGAAGTTGAATCAGGCCAGGAGGTTTGAAAATCTCATGACAAATTTAAAATGAGAGATTACCTCAAACCAAGCATCCTCTGATGGAGGAATATGCCTGTTGTAGATGCTATCCCATCCCCAGCCGGACTTGTTGCGGAGGTAGAGTTATGAGGCATAATCCTTCTTCATGTTTTTCCATCGATGTTGGAGTTGCACTTTCGTATAGCTAAGGCAGCTTACTTCATTGAACCTCCCCACAATCGAATGCCATTCATGGACTGTAATGGTGCTTCCAGCTCACGATGTCTCGTATTCTAACATCGCATCAACAAAAATCCTGTCCACTGCAGAGTTCCATTGTGCAATGTGTGCCGAGCCTGTTACTGGGACCTCAGATGGTCCGTCCATAACTCTCTTACTATTTCCCCTCCACGCAGACATAAAATCAGCTTTAAAATCGTAATGTTAACCAAGTATGATGCATGATGCTTCTCATAAAAGGACATTGGGAAAAATGTGTATCGGCTTTATCATAAGAATACTACTGTCCTGACTTCACACATGACAACAAAAACATAACATTGTGGAATCATATCATATTACTGCAACCCCCGTAAAGAACAGAATATTCCAAATCATGGTATCCACAAGGAAACCACAATCAGAAGTAATCAATCAATGAAGAGATATATAAAAGTAAGTAGGTGACTCAAAGATCCATCAGATTCTCTCGCATATCCGATATCCACTAATTGCATCTACCAACTTCTAAAAAGAAGGGAATGCCATCAAAGTCAAAACGTAAAGGAAAAATAAAAAATATTAAAATTAAATTGTAAAGAACATAACACAATCCAAGGTTTCCCACAAACTAAAATTATGGCTTTAACATAACATTGCTTTTATACTTTGTTGGGGATCAACATTCAGTTGTGCATCAAAAGGCCATATTAAGGAGAGCCATATAACTATCAATATTATGTAGCTATGCTTCTAAAAAATGACTCTGCGAAGAGACACTCACAGTAAAAATTTGTGTCCAAGCCCTCTCATCCCAATTAATATAAATCAACAATGAAAGTAGTGAGATACTGATCAAATGCAACAGTGTAAAAAAACTCAAATGTGCTGCAATAAGATGAAACTTATATCGTACTAACCAACATATCTCATAAACAATATGTAACTAGAGCAAAATACACCATTTGGGGGTAACTAGAACAATACGAACAATATCCAAAATCAGATCAATAATCAACATATCTTATTTCTAATTATAAAGGAGCATCTGCTGTAACTACAACAAATGGTCCAAAAACGGAATTTTTGTTCCAAGCCTAACAACAAAATTTTATAAAAGTAGAAGTGAGTTGGATGTAACCATGCTATCAACCAGATTTAAAGCTCGAGCTTTTTATTCTAATAGTAACCGCAATAATCTCATGTCTGTATTTGTTAGAACTCTCATGATTTCGTGGTTTAGTTTTATAACGGATTGTAGTAATCATCGAGCACATATATGATGTTCAAGATATGGGCATCCAACTATACATATTAGTGCAGAAATTTCAATATGTCCTTGTGAGAAGAAGGATGGAGAACTTGGATGGTTTCCTAGATGAAGAATTGTTAGACCATTGCAAGGGGGCTATACCTCTGAAATCTACGTTCATCCATCAACACAAAACCGAAGACAGGAAACAAAGCATACCTTCCAAGCAGCAGCTTCAAGTTCCTCCGAATCTCCTGCACTCCTTCGCTCCAACGGAAATTTTGACGTGTACAAGCATCTGCAAGGAAACAATCACGTTGCACACAATTTATAGACACATATATCTTCATGTGCCTTCGATATTCTCCTCTCCGACTTTCAACTTCCTACGTAATAAGCAATTAAGGAGCATAACCAACTGATCACTTGAATTCAAATGTAATTTATTCAACCTTGACCATTAACTTAAACCTATAAATTAGGCGAAAGAAGGTGATCAATCAATACAAACCGACAACTAGGATTGATAAAATAAATTCAAGTGATCGATCAACTTAAAAACAACCAAAGATGATTGATTACAACGAAGAAAAGTCGGAAAAAATTTAAGAAGAAAAGTCGGAAAAAATTGAGACCGGCTTATGCAATTCATTGGTTTTTCCCTATATTCATGTCTTCTCCCAACTTTGTCGATGCCATTGTTTTCCGACAAGTATGTGAGAAGAGGGGATACTGTGTATAGGTCTACAGCTCGGTTTCATATTCAGATTTTCCAGACTAGATTTCAGACTACAGATTTTCATATCCAGACTCGACGTTCAGATTGGTTCCGAGTCTTTATTTTGATGCACACATATATTTGATCTTATTTGTGTGGTCTCCATCTTTGCTTTTGATCTCAGAGTTTTCATGTGATTCGTTGGGACTCCATAGTAGATATCCCTTTCCCTTTAGTTTTTTGTATCTAAGCCCGAGAATGTCCCATGATAGATGTGAATGGAGGCAAAGAATCCATGTAGCTGACTCTATTTAATATGGGAAAAGACTTTGTTGTTGTATTATGAATATGTGATAATAGCTCTGAATTTTTCAAGAATTTCAACTTGTTGATAGATTAAAGGGCTTTGTCAATTCAATGATATGAGCCAACATTGTCTGCTTCGGAAGTTACTTCTCTACATATTACCACAATTTATATGATGCTTTTGTATCATCATGATTTTTTTGAAATAAAAGGAGTAAACACGTTGTGCCCACCCTAAAATTAAACCCAAGTCTTTTGGGTGATAGGCACACTGCTTTACCAACAAACCACGGAAGTAGGTTCATCATGATATTTATGTCATGTCTGCCATCTTGAAGCCATTCCCTGCCATGCCCAGTAAAATCTTAGTAGGGCATGTTCCCAGTCAAGGGCATGCCAAACTTATGTAACTCAAACCAGGATGGGAACTAAAGAAGTGTCCTGTCTTTAAGAGAGTGTTCTAAGGGAGAGGATGGCTCGACATTATTCCCCATGCATGGAATTCAACTTGGTTAAATTGTCCTCGGTCGAAAAGCACATGTTTTTTCCTTATCCTCATATGCTAGAGGCTTGCATAATGAGAATATCAGAGGTTTCATGACACAACTTGTAATTGATATTCCTATGTTATTAATTTTTTTGGAAGGGTTTAAAAATCATCTGAAATATAATTCATATATCTGTATTTTTATTGCTATCAGTGCCATTTTTTCTCTTCACAGTCTGACAAACATCTTGAATGACAATTATCACAATTTATTTCTTTCATATATCAATTTCCAATGAAATACTTAGGCTTGTACTAATTTACACAGATTAACGAGAATATAACTTCTAGCGTCTGAAATAAATTACTTATACAACTATTTTTTTCCAATGGGCAACCTTTAATGCCATAGAGCATTGAATTTGATTAAATTGTGATTGTTGATTCAAACTCTATATGCAACAACAACAAAGCCTTGTCTCACATTAAGTAGGACCAAGTACGTGGATTCTTTGCCTCCATTCGGATCTATTTTGGGTCATTCATAGGCTTAGATCCAAATAACTAAGATCCCTTCGAATAGTCTCCTTCCAACACTTCTTAGGCCTTCCTCACCCTCTCTTAACATGCTCAACATCCCAAATCTCACATCTTATAACTGATGCATGACCCGGTCTCCTTTGCACCTGGCCAAACAACCTTAAGCGGTTCTCTCTCATCTTATCCTCTATTGGAGCTACTCCATTATTCCTTCTGGTCATATCGTTACAAATCTGATCTTTCCATGTATGACCACATATCCATCGTAGCATCTTCATTTCTTCAAGTGGCATTCCCTGCAAATGTCTATGGTTCACATACCAACATTTAGATCCATAGAGCATCGCTGGTCTCATGGCTGCTTTGTAATACTTTCGTTTGATTTTCAAAGGATTTTGTCACAAAGAACAGTAGACGCTCCTCTCCACTTTAATCAACATGCATTTATTCTATGAATAACATCTCCATCAATTTCCCATAATGATGCAGCGTAAAAAGGAAATATAGGGCTGCATTTATTTAAATTTTTATCTGTCAATTTTATTTACGTTTATTTGAGTTGTCGTATTTTTAATTAAATAAACGAGATCGCCTGTGATCTCAATTAGTTAGTTAGGGATTTTGAATTTCAAAATTAGTTGGTTAATTAGTTAGAGTCAAATTAGGATAATTAGTTTCAATTTGAAATTTGATTTCTATTTTTGTAATCTCATCCCTCCTATATAAAGGGATGATGGTCCATTGTTTGAGTCAGTTCACACTTTATGATAATTTGAGAATTATTCTCTATCCCGTCTCTCTCTTCTCCCCTACGCGATCTTCGCGCTTCTCTCCCTCCAAGCCCCTCGTTTCCGACGAGTTTTTTTTCTTCTCAACCCCTCCTTATTCTTCCACCAATAATTCCACCATCAAAAATTATTTTCGTCGTCAACGCAACTATCGATCCGCATCATTTTGGTATCAGAGCATGGCCTCCAGATCGTCCTCACGATCTGACGATCCGTCCAGACGTTCGCACCGACATGCATCAAAGAACTATCATTCGTCCGAACAAAAATGACAAGCCAACTACGCCTACAACAAGGAGACGAAGCGCATGCTACGTGATTTCCAAACTACATTCCACTCCTATTTTCGAGAGCTTATGGCCGATTTCGTGACTCTACGCGCTGCCCAATCAAAGCCTCTAACCACCGAAGCCGCTGTCCCGAGTTTTGATGAAGAAAGCCTCGCTGTGGAGGAAGATTCGCCCGCTGTCCAGCACCTCCCAGGTCTGATTCCGCCACCGGAATCGATTCCATCGCCCCCTCCGGCCGTCCCGGCACTGCCCAAACTACCCCAGGTACCTCCCCTGCCTTCCTCCTCGACCACAACCCCAGTCCCAGCCCCATCCACGTCGCCACTGCCACCCGCAAAACCCGCCGCAGACCCAACATCGCCACCGTCTTCCCCTCCCGCGACCCCCACACCTCCAGTCCTCATCCCCGAAGCCCTCTCGTTTCCGCAACCAACCCCTCCCCTTTCCCCGTGCTGCATTCCCCTCCCCCTAACCCTAACCCCTCCCCTCCGCCGCATTTCCCCTTCCCGTGCCGCCAGCCATCTTCCCCACCCCCTTCTCTCCTCGGCTCTCCCTACCCAGGCCGCAGTCCCTGCGCGCCTCCACCGCGCCCGCCTTCCCATACTCCGCCTCCTTCCCTCGCATCGCCCCATCCCAGGCTCCCCTCCTTCCCGCGCACTACTCTCCACGACCCCGCCTCCCCATCGCCACTACCCCTCCCGCCAACACCCCTCCTCGTCACCTCGCCCACACCTCCCTTGCGGCCCCGCATCTGCCCCCTGCCACGGCCACAGACGAACTCGGCACCATCGCCCGTGGCCATCCAGTCCAAGCCCCTGCCACCGCCTATGCCCTCCCTTCCCGTCATGCCGCTGCCGCCGTATAAAAGGAGAAGGAATCCTAACGATGAGGAATGCCTCCTCAATCAGATTCCCTAATTTGAGGGGTGACATCTTTTGGAAAACTTATAGAAGTCTACTACTCCCAAAATTATTTATCAATGGGGCCAATTGGAAGACATATCATGCTATGGAATCTTTTTAAGTGAAGGGGTAGAATATTTGCAACCATGCCCTTCAGTGAAAAGAAATTACAAACGTAACATGGAAAAAGATCAAATTGGGGAGTTTGGAAGTATGGTTTCAACATCGGCTTCTCCGCCGAGGGAACGAAGATCCAACAATTCGTCGGGAGACGAATTTTTAAAAGCGGAGGAGAATTGATGCAGCGTAAAAAGGAAATATAGGGCTGCATTTATTTAAATTTTTATCTGTCAATTTTATTTACATTTATTTGAGTTGTCGTATTTTTAATTAAATAAACGATATCGCCTGTGATCTCAATTTGTTAGTTAGGGATTTTGAATTTCAAAATTAGTCGGTTGATTAGTTAGAGTCAAATTAGGATAATTAGTTTCAATTTGAAATTTGATTTCTATTTTTGTAATCTCATCCCTCCTATATAAAGGGATGATGATCCATTGTTTGAGTCAGTTCAGTGTTATGATAATTTGAGAATTATTCTCTATCCCGTCTCTCTCTTCTCCCCTACGCGATCTTCGCGCTTCTCTCCCTCCAAGCCCCTCGTTTCCGACGAGTTTTCTTCTTCTCAACCCCTCCTTATTCTTCCACCAATAATTCCACCATCAAAAATTATTTTCGTCGTCAACGCAACTATCGATCCGCATCACATAATGTTGCAAAATGGATACCAAGAATCTAAAAGAATCTTTCTTCTGAATGTTATCTTCTTCAATCTTCACCTCAATCATCACTGCTTCCATCAAATATGCACTCCTTATATTCCATCTTAGCCTACGTATACGAAATCCTTTAGTCTCTAGGGCATGTCTCTAAGCCTCAAGCTTCTTATTTACTCCATCTCTAGACTCATCAACCAACACAATAACATCGGCAAACAACTTACACCAAGTTATCTCTCCTGAATATGACTAGTCAAAGTCTATATAATCTTGAAAAATTCCTCAATTAAAGAATCTCAGTTACTGCCATTAAATGGAATCATAAAGTGAAACCTTTAACTTGGATATGTGTATTTTAAGGTTGTGTGGTTGCATCTAATTTTAGAAAATTTCTAAAAAGTTATTCTGTGCAGGGTTGGACCATCTTAGAATAGGTTGCTAAGATCATCTCATGTAGATTACAACTAATTAATAAATACAATAAATTGTTTTTTCCAATTTGATAGCACTTAAAGTAGTAGATCTGAATGTTGAAACCCTAGTTAACCATAGTGATCATTATATATTTTTCTTCTAGTCCTAGGGTGTATGGATTTCTTCCATGGCCTTAATATTAAGTCGTGCTGTTTTGGATAGTTGATGGCTAGGCCCATCACATAGATTGAGAGTTTGTTGATGGTGCAGTCTTATATATAGGGATTGGTTGTAGTTATTGGATATGCATCTCCTTTTCTGCTACAGAAGGCAGTGCTATACTGTCACAAGCTATGTATTATGTGTTTTCATGTTCTTAACTGTCTTAGATTCAAGTAGTTACTTGTTAACTTGGGATATACTTTTGGAGAAGCCATTCTAGTAATTTCCGAATACATAAACTCCGCTATCACACGTCTCTTTTCATTTTATAGTTATAACCATTTGTCAATCGTTTATATATCATTGCACAATCACACTTTCAATAAGCCATCTCTGGTACATTTTTTCTCTCATCTCACTTTCCATACAACCAGTCTCTTGTTAAGCTTTCCCCTGGGTTGTTATTCTTTTAAGCAATTCTTGCAAATCTTACTTTTTTGTACTCGGTAATCCTTCACTTTCATTCAGTGAATGATTCCTAATGCATTCGTATTTCTAACATAAATCCTTTCGCAGATTCTATTGAAGATGCTCCCCAAGTATTATAGCCATGTAAATCAACATGAGAATACCCTCATCACAAAATTCTTTGGTCTTCACCAAATAACTTTGAAAGGTGGACGGAAGGTATGTTGGCTGTTTTGCATGCTGAAAGTAGAATCTATTTGGAGGTTTTGCTTTGGCAATGTGATTTTTATTAGAGTTTTTTTAAAGGTTCGGTTTGTAGTGATGGGAAACATGTTTTGCACTGAATTGCGGATCCACCGAAGGTATGACTTGAAAGGTTCCTCTCAGGGAAGATCTACAAACAAGTGTAAAGTTGATGAAAACACCACATTGAAAGATCTTGATCTTTCTTATGTTTTTATACTGGAGAAATCTTGGCGTGAAGCCCTATTCAAGTAAGTTGCTTATATGTGGACTTCCGCTGACATACTCTAAATTTTATGTTTTTTTAATTTTCAGATTAAATCTACACATGCTCCTCATGGGTTTTTTCTCATTGAATAAGAGTGAATGCAATATTCAATGATGCACACTGATATTCACGTATCTCCATTCAATAATGTTCATTTGTCTGATTAAGGTTACTCAATTACTCACTTTTTATTACTGTACTCAACTATATGCATTTATCTGTTCATAAAAATGGTGTCTCTGATGGATAGAGGAGCCCATAAAGTGTATAATAAAGTTGGTGATCGTGAGATCCTCCCATTATCAAGCTTGTGTTATATTCATGAAGAGTAGACGTAATATGACCTTTTTTTATAACCAATATGGTAATCAGTAAAATCAGATGTTGAATATAAAATATGAGTTGTGGGATTGAGGGGAACTGCCTTTAATGTGTAAATACCGCAAAAGATAAGTGCATGGGGGCAACCCTAATAGAAGATACCCTCTGAGGAGGACATTTTACTAAAGATACATGTCAAGCAAGACATTGTCTTAGCCATCGTCCCACGTAACCAAGACATGAGAGAGGCCATAGTATGTCATTTGTACTCCCTTGTTCCATGATTTTTTTCACTGGTAGGTGTGGGAGAATTTGGATGGAAGGGCTTCGGCGTCCAAAAGGAGAGGTGGATTCTCGTGGGGGAGTTTAGGTGCTCGTTCGGAAGCGGAGGGAGGCGCGAGGAAGAAATGCCTCTACCAGGTTCGGTTCCCTACATCCCTTTCCCAACCCCTTCGGTAATGGGTGCTATCGGTATGGCTCCATGTCGCATTGGGCTCGTCATTGTCGTGAGCCAATGCGATGCTTCAGGTGTATCCGTCATACGCACAACTATCGCAAGTGCCCTCTAGGGAGGGAGCCCCCCAGCGATGTTGGGTGCTCGGTTGCTTTGGTTGGGGAGGGTGGAGGTTAGGGTGATGCTTTGTTCTACGGGTCTTCGGATGTCGGACTCGTCTCGGCGGCGTGTTTCAAAGGGGATGTGGTGCAGCTGACGCCCTGGTGCGTGGTCGCAAGGGGGTTGTCGGCTAAGGAATTCAATGAGCTCCTGCGGCGATCTAAGGAAGGGAGCTCCCTTCTGAAAAGGCGTTTGCCAAGGCTATCAGACGGTGTGACCTGGCCGAAGGACATGTCTATCCTTTCCATCTCGGGGGTCCTGGTTGGTTTCCGCAGCCTGGGGGACCTTTGTGAACTACTTCGTGGGCTCGTGGAAGTGCTGGAAGTGGTGAACTCGGGAAGCAGACCCGACGTGCCGTTGGACCCAGTTGTTAAAGTGAAGGAAATCTCGGAGGTGGTTCTGGGCTGGAGGTATCTCTCGGTCAGAGGCGACCAGATCCTCGTTCACCTTGCTGACGCTAATGCGAGGCTCGGTGGTTGGGTCGGGCAGTGGGAGGCTTCTTTGGTTCCTAAGATGGGGGAGTGTGCGGTACCGGATCAGATTTCCCGGATCACGCTGGTGTCGAGGCGACCGGAGGTGGAGGCGGCGCCACCATTGTTAGCTGAAGAGTCAAGCGAAGATCGGGGGCCATAAGGTTGCCCTCTGCTCGCTGGGGAAGCGAAACTGACGGGAGTCGAAGCGTTGGGAAATTGGAGATCGGTTCCGCTTCCCACAAGGCAAATCCGCTTTGGAAGTTTCGTTGTTGACGTATTTCCCAAGGCAAATCCGCTTTGGAAGTTTCGTTGTTGACGTGGAACACGAGGTCCGGGATTCGGAG
Organism: Ottelia alismoides; assembly: GCA_037367405.1. Taxonomy (NCBI): domain Eukaryota; kingdom Viridiplantae; phylum Streptophyta; class Magnoliopsida; order Alismatales; family Hydrocharitaceae; genus Ottelia; species Ottelia alismoides. The sequence continues at coordinate 708,463 of JAZKJV010001413.1, read as the reverse complement.
GTTAGTGGCTCATTGAGAAAGGTGCTTCTCAACCTTCGTAGATCTTCGGGTCGCCAGGAGATTTGGTTCTGATGGAGTCCGTGAGTGGCGCGGACTCGGATCCTCCCGTTGTAGTTGCTGAGCAGGATTGGAAGGGCTCGAAGCGGACGCTCGAGTACATAGTGCGGACTTCGGCTCAGGAAGGAAGGGAGTGCTTGGGTGAGACGGGGCTCGACTACATCGTCCATCCTCTGGATAGCCGCGTGGCTGCGACGCCTAGGGAGTCTGAGTCCACTGCGGTGATCTCAACCCTGCTGATGATGACTGGTGCGTACCAGATACAACGGGATTCCCCACTGGAGAAGCACGTAGAGGAGGTGCAACCTTTGATGGTGGGCTCGACCGTGGCGGCCGCTGCTGATGGGGCTATCGAGCCGCCAACACCTGTGCCGGAATAGGAGGAAGGTGGGCAATAAGAGGGAGGGGTCCCCAGGTTCAGTGCGCAATATGAAAGATGCTAATCGATCAGACGTTCTAGAAGATTCGAACTCCTTCGGTCCGTGGAAGGTGAAGTCTCTTCCCCGCTACAGAAGGTGCTTCTCGCTATTTCCAACAGGTTTCGAGCGCTGGATAGAACCATCGTCGTCCACCTTGACCTGGTCCCCCCCCTAAGAGGCCAGCAAGTGACCTATGCCGATAAAGCTTCTATCCTGGAACGTCAGAGGTCTGGGACGCCCAGATAAGCAGATGTGTGTCAAGAACCTCTTTACCGAGGCGACGGTTGATATCTTCCTCTTGCTGGAGACCAAATTAGATGAGAGTCGGGATGTTGATGTGTCAACTCTTTACTGGAGCGGTCGGTTCGCCATGGCTCAGTTGGTTGCCAGGGGATCGGCTTGGGGCCTGCTGACCGGCTGGAGGAGTGACCTTTTTGATCTCTTGGCTGTGTCCAGGTCGCGGTACTGCCTATCCGTGACTCTTCAACGACGGGACGGTGGGGACTGTATTCAGTTATCTAATGTCTATGGTCCAACTGGTGGAGATGGTCGGGCTTTGGCCGAGGAGTTTGAACAACTGGGGCACGAATTCGCCGCTGAGGCGTGGATTCTTGGTGGGGATCTGAACCCGACGCTGCTGGCAGATGATCGACTGTGTGGCCTGGGTGGCCGGGACCAGGGGTCTGAGGAGTTTCGACGTGTGGTGCACAACCTGGACCTATCCATTTTTGATGCCGCGGGCTGCAAGTACACTTGGCGCAATGCGCGTGCAAGTAGGGTGGAGCATGGGTCAGGGCCGGCCCGACCCAGCCCGCTGCCCGGCCTGCTCAGGCCCGACCCAAGCCTGAGCCCACTTTCTAAATGGGCGGGCTTGGGCCGCCATTTTGGCCCATTTATCAAATCGGGCCGGGCTCAGGCTTGAGCGTGCCCGAATCCGAAGCCCACGGGCCAGCCCGATTTAAGGCCCGAATCCAGGCCCGACCCATGAGCCCAGCCCAGCCCGACCCCTCATTTCACAAATCCTACCTAACCTATTCAACCATATCCCCCACAACTCCTCCCATTTGAGAAGAGATCCAAAAATTGGAATTACAAAGTCAGATTGTGTTTGCAATAAAATATTACAAATGCTAAAAAACCCTCCAAATCTAATCCTTTGAAAATTGAAGTTGTAAATATGTAAGATAGGCTATAACCCAACTTTTGTGGGATTCGCGTGCCGGCCCGACCCATCGTGGGTCGGGCTAGGCTCAGACTTGGGCCTAGTTGCTGAAAAATGAGAGGGCCTAGGCCCCGCCCGTGGGCCCGGTTTCCTAAATGGACCTGGGCTGGGCTAGGTTGGGCCCGGCCCGAGCCCCGGCCCATGCCCACCCTACGTGCAAGGTCGAGACTGGATCGCTTTCTCTTGTCGCAGCAGCTAGTGGAAAGATTCCCCCTATCGCGGGCTTGGGCCCTCCCGCGAGTGCGTTCGGATCACACTCCAATCCTATGGTCTTATGGGGAGGGTGAGAGGGGAAGATTCTACTTCAGATTCGAGAAATGCTAGCTCCTCGAGACTGGCTTCAGGGATTTGGTAGCTGAGTCATGGAATGCAGAGCATGTGGAAGGTTCCGCCATTGCCAGGTTCACGACCAATCTGCGCCATCTGCATTCCGTACTCATGGCCTTTGGGAGGGAGGTCAGGGCGAGGAGAAGGGCTTCAAGAGTAGAGGCTCAGGCGGTCGTTTCCCACTTGGATTCGGTTGATGACTAGAGGGGTCTCTCTCCGGAGGAGAGAGCGGAGAGGGACTCCTGTTTGACGGCCTTGCTCCTGCAGGATAAAAAGGAGGATGTGGAGTGGCGCCAACGTTCTCGGCAGCGTTGGCTCAAGGAAGGCGATGCTAACACACGTTGTTTCCATACCGTGCCCTCGGGTAGAAGGCGGAAGAATTTCTTGCAGGATTTAGAGGTGGGAGGGGTGCGCGTTTCGAGGGAGGCGGAGATCGGGAAGACGCTGGGGGAGCACTTCGCCGCAGTCTCTCGGCGGAAGAGTGGGAGTGGTTGGGGGTGGCTCGGGAGAGGTTTGAAGACCCTTCCGATCGAGCAGGCGGAATCGTTAATTTCTCCTTTCACGATGGAGGAGGTCAAGGAGGCGGTATGGAGTTGAAATGTGGATGGGGCCCCTAGGCCGGATGGCTTCTCCGTTCTCTTCTACCGCGAATTCTGGGACATGCTGAAGTTAGATATCATGGAGGTGATCGATGAATTCAGAAGGGGCAACATAGGTTTTGAGAAGGTCAACCGTGCTTTGCTTTTCTTGCTGCCGAAGAGAGACATGCCCACATGTATTGATGATTTCAGGCCCATCGCCGTCTCTAACGCCATATACCTCATCATTGCGAAGACGCTTGCTAACCGCCTTAAGTCCGTCGTAGGTTCCGTCGTGTTGGATGGGCAATCAGCCTTCATTCCTGGAAGGCAGATGGCTGAGGGGCTCGTCATGGCTTCTGAGATTTGCAGACTGGAAAAGGTCCAAAGTGAGGGACACTCTTTAGAAGATTGATTATGCAAAGGCTTATGACACCGTTGATGGGAAGTTCCTCTGGGTCTCTCTCCACCGGAGGGGTTTCCCGGAGATGTGGATCTAATGGAAGGCGGTGTGTCACCACCTCCTCTTTCTCAGTGTTGGTGAATGACAAATCGGAGGGTGGGTTCTTCCAACCTCAGAAGGTGGTCAGGCAGGGATGCCCTTTAACCCCGATGTTGTTCGTGCTGATCTCGGACGCTCTGGGCGAATTGTTCAGGGAGGTGGTCGACTCGGGCTGGTGTGCGGGATACCGTAGGGAGGAATATCCATCCCCATTCTTCAGTACGCGGATGACACAATCCTCTTTCTCCGGGGCAATGAAGAGCAATCCGCTAATGCGGTTCAGCTGGTCGAGATTTTTGGGGATATGGCGGGGTTGGAGATCAATAAGCGCAAATCTGTGGTAATTGCTTTTGGGATGATGGAAGCTGAGCGGATTGCGGTGGCGGGCCTGGCCGATTGCCCCTTAGGGACCTTGCCAATACATTACCTTGGGCTACCGTTGGTATCCGGTAGGCTGAAGGTGGCTGACTGGGAGGATGTCATCAGAAGGTTGGAGCGAAAGCTGGCGGGCTGGAAGGCGGTTACGTTATCCAAAGGAGGTAAACTCGTACTGCTTTGACATATGCTCGCGACGATTCTTGTTTTCTTCTACTCTACGAGGTTGCTGCCGGTGGGTGTCAGAAGGAAGATAGAGTCCATCATGAAGAATTTCTTCTGGTCTGATGGGAGGCAACAGAGGAAAGGCATTCATCTGATCGGCTGGGAGGAGATGACAAAGAATCGTGAGGATGGGGGTTGGGGATCAGAGATGTGCAAAATATGAACAATGTGCTGATCGCGAAGTGGATCATTTCTATTTGGGGCTCTTCCTCCTCCCTGGTGGCAAGTCTGATTCAATCAATCTATGGGATCTCCGGTCAGTTGATTGCGAGCAGGGTCCGTCACGAATCCCCTCTCTGGTCGGGCATCCGTGCCGTTCTCCCGTTGATGATGGATCGGTTGCGCCCATCGATTGGGGACGACAACCTCTTCCGTTTCTGGAGGGATGGCTGGTCGTCTGCAGGGATTCTCGCTGATCGATTCCCTCGGCTCTTTACGCTGGCTGAATCGAAGGATATCTCTCTTGCGCTGATAGGGGCTATGGGCAGCTGGGCCCCTTTGTTCCTCTCGGAACTCTCCGACCAGCGGCTGGACGAGTATCTGCAGATGCAGGAATGTCTACCCCTGACGAGCGTCCTGTCTGGGGGTAGAGATCATTTCAAGTGTTCGGACGAGACTTTCGCGGTGAGAAGAGCTTACGACGCGCTGAGCATGCATGAACAGGTCCAGGACCGGGGGCTGTTAGATGACGTCAAAATCGTGTGGGAAGCAAAAATTCCGAGCAGAATCAAGGTTTTCCTCTGGTGTCTTCGTAGAGGCCGGCTATTGGACAAGGAGTGCCATGGCCGTCTGTTGGGTTTGGACAAAACGAGATGTAACTGTTGCGAGGAGGCGACGGAGGACTCAACCCATCTATTCTTGAGGTGCATGGCTTCGGCTCGAGTGTGGCAGGCCCTTAAAATTCCTTGGCTCCAGACTGGGGGGTTATCGGAGTTCTGGGAATCTATTAGGCGCGCCCGCAGGAACGCCACGGCAGAATTTTGGAAGCCCTTTCGCTACCCTGTGGGCAATCTGGTTGGGGCGGAACGAAAAGATTTTTAACAATCAGAGGTTCTCCGAGGAAAATATTGTAGCACATTGTAACGCTTTATCTAACCTCTGGGCTTCATGACTCTTGTAAATCTCTTAAATCCAATTAATTAAAAATGATACAGGTGGTGGCCCCCCCGATGGGGGTGCACCCAGTTTTCAATAAAAAAATGTTATGACGATGCTGTGGTCACATGACTTGAGGTGACAGCATTACGCCAAGGGCTGCTTGATGTTCGACACTTATGAACCTTCTTTTAACATACTCCGAAAAGGGCAAGTAAAGACTAGGTGATGGAAATCACCCCCCAAATATAGACAAAGAATGCATCCATATTCCACCGCCATCCACTGAGACCTTCCCTGGGCATGATGGAGGAGCTTACCTCTAGAGGCTCCAATGACGAGTGCGATGATGAATGCCTACTTAAGAATATGCTTGGATCCCTATACAATTTGAAGCTCCATCATTGTGGTAACCCTTACACGAATAGCCTCATGTATTCTAGCTGTCACAATATTACCCATGTTAACCCTTGATTGGTCCCATATGTTCCTTTTATCCACTAAGATATCCAAGAAATGACACATCATTTGTTGTTTGTTGGAGAGTAATATCTTCAAGCATCAAGAGCCTGCCTGATGTGGACTAGTTGTTTTATAGTCTCCTTATCTTGGTGTTGTCGACCATGCCCAGATGGGGGATTCATGAATTGAACAAGTTATTCTATGTTTTTGACAAGGAAGGCTTTTAAAGTGATGAGATCTCATTGTCCCAGTCCAGAACATGTATTGGGATAGCATGCATCCTTTCCCAATATCATGTATAGTTTATTTTGTCCTAGTATAAATTGAGGAATTTTCTTTCAAGTGTGTCTTAAGTTGCTGTGCGACGACACAACGCAAACAAAAAAGAAACAAGTCCATCCACATCCCATTTCATGAGTGTCACTCTTTCTGTTATTAATGGATAGCATCTTGGCCAATTAGTAAGCTTTTGGTCCACTCAATATTTCAGTGTGCTTAAAGCATGAACTTCTTTCCTACGTTGCACATAGTGCTGGCTATCAAGCCCAACGAGCCAAGCCATGCCCTAGCCCATTCTTGGGCTCGATACGCCCAACTAGGCTCGGGCTCGAGCTCGTTTGAGCCCAACCGAGCTGGCTCGGGCTTGGGCTCGATGAGCTCGAGCCTTATATCGAGTCAGCTCGTGCTCGATAAGGCTCGAGCCGAACCCATTATTGAGCCTGGTCTGGGCTCGAGCCAAGGCTGTCTTGTTAAGGGAAATGACATTTTCTGTACAAAAGTGCAGTGCCTGGGCTTGAACCCGTGACCTGTTCTTTGAGGGGTTGTCTTCCTTACCAGTAAGCCACTATCTGAGTTACATTTCAAAAGCTAACTTATATTATATCATGTAACATTCTATTTGCTAATAAAAAAAATATTAATTTGCTAAATATAATCTAGAAAAATATAAATATAGATGTAGTTATATGCTCCTTTGAAAAGCATAATATTTGTCGGCACGTTAGTGGATAATATATATATTATCAAATATGTTCCTATTTAAAGACGTATATTAACCTGACATCATAATTAAGTCTACAATATAATATATATGGAACATTGTCCCGTTGGAATTCACATTCACATGTATGGACATATATATTTCTAAGGTACCTACGAAACAAAATTATAACGATCTACAGTTTGGTTTGGTATAACATACATATTCAATTACTACCTACGTAGACAACTACAACTATAGATATATGTACCGATTGTTGAACATGCAACTCCTCTTATGTGTATTATATATAAATATACATATAAATATTATATACATATTCCTTATCGAGCCCCTCATTGAGATATCGAGCCGAGCAAAGCTCAACTCGGGCTCGACTCTTTAAACCGTCGAGTCCAATATTCTGGCTCGGGCTTGGCTCAATAGCTTAATGAGCTAGACTCACGAGCCTATATCAAGACGAGCCCGAGCCTGACTCATCGAGCCTTGACTCAATAGCCATCCCTACTTGCACAAGTGGAATGGCCATATACATCATAGGGAAATTACCAACTTCTTTATGAAAACATACCGCGATATGAATCACCTCTTTGCAATATCTTTATAGATCTTTGCAATGTCTTGATAAATATACCTTCCTCTTTTTGTTGTTATTTGTCTAGTCTTATAGCCCATCAAAGCAAACACTACCAATAGGGATAACCTTGCCATAGACCTCTCTTTTTTATTAACTTTACACCATTAATGGTGGGATACACGTGACATGCATCACCATATAAGCTCAATTCTTTTAACAAAAACACTCATTTGGCCCATGATGTTTCAAACATATTTCCTTGTAACCTTATCATAAGTTTTGACAATGAAAAAAAAACCGAGCCATCCATTTTTGTTAAGTTCCTTTCTGTTGGGAAAATAAGAAAGCGTGTTTATTCCATCCGCCCTAGGCTCTCTTATATAGGAGAACAACCTATGGGTAAAATACATAAAGAGTCCAACAAGAAATAAAAAATATAAGAAAAGTACAGAAGTGAATAATATATCTCTACACTCCCCCTCAAGGTGGAGCATATATATCAATCGTGCTAAGCTTGGATAAACAATTCTGGAAAGGCCCTCGAAGTAACGCCTTGGTAAGAATGTCTGCAGTCTGATTCTCTGAGCTAACATGGGATGCAACAATAAACCCCTTCTGAATCATGTCGCAGATGAAGTGACCATCAACCTCAATGTGCTTGGTCCGCTCGTGAAATGCTGGATTATTTGCAATGAATAGAGCCGCCTGATTGTCACATTCTAGAGCCATAGGAAGAGGAACCTCTATATGTAGATCTGCGAGCACAACCTTTACCCACATCATTTCAGTACTAACTTGAGCCATAGCCCTATATTCAGACTCTGCACTGGACCTGGCTACCACCGTTTGCTTCTTGCTTCTCCATGAGACTAGAGAATCTCCAACATACACAGCAAACCCAGTGGTGGACTTTTTGTCCTTGGGGCACCCTGCGTAGTCTGCATCTGCACAAGCTGATATAGTAACCTCCTTGCCTTTCTTAAACAATAAACCCGCACCTGGAGATGACTTAAGATACCTGAGTATCATATGTATAGCATCCATGTGTGCCTGACGTGGTTGCTCCATAAACTGGCTCACTCGACTTACAACAGAGGAGATATCGGGCCTGGTAATAGTAATGTAGAGAAGTTTGCCCGCCAGTTCTCTGTATCTTCTCTTATCCACCTCATCAGTGTCATCATCATATAGTCTCATACTGGGATCCATAGGTGTAGTTGCAGGTCGGCAACCAAGCATTCTTGTTTCACTCAACAGGTCAGTGACATATTTCCTCTGGGTCATTACCAACCCATGAGGATTTCTGGCAAACTCCAGCCCTAGAAAATATCTTGGAACCCCAAGGTCCTTGGTAACGAACTCACGGCCTAGCATTTCTTTTGCCCCCTGGATTCCATGTTCATCATCACCTGTAATCAGAATGTCATTTACATACACCATAATAGCAATAATACTTCTAGATGTCTTCTGTGTGAACATAGAATGATCAGCATTTGACCGTCTGTATCCCTGTTTCTCAAACAGGTCTGAGAGCTTCTGGAACCAAGCTCTGGGGCTCTGCTTAAGGCCATAGATAGCCTTATGAAGTCTGCACACCGTAGGACTCTCCCCCTCAACAGCAAACCCAGGTGGTTGTTGCATGTATACTTCCTCCTGTAAATCACCGTATAGGAACACATTCTTCACATCTAACTGATACAGCGACCAATCACGAGTAACTGCAACAGAGAGGAGAATCTGTAGGGTGTAATGGCGAGCAACTGGTGAGAATGTATCAAGATAATCCACCCCATATGTCTGTGTAAAGCCACGAGCCACAAGGCGAGCTTTGTATCTGTCAATACTTCCATCTGCATTCTGCTTAACTGTAAAGACCCACTTGCAGCTAACTGTAGACACATCAGCAGGTGCAGGAACAAGACTCCAGGTGCCTCTGGACTGAAGAGCTGCCATTTCTTCTTCCATGACCAAGCGCCAACGACTATCCTTCAGGACATCTTGATAATTCCGTGGAATATCCACAGCTGACAATGCAGGGACAAAATTCCTGAATTCGCCAGTTAGATGGTCAAACGACACAGAAGATGCTATAGGATATGACGCGCAGCTCCGCTTCTGCTTTCGTAGAGCAATAGGTACATCTAAATCATCTGTCTCCTCAGCTGGCCTCTACAACACATCCTGCTCAGGAAGATCATCAGATCCATCAATATAAATATTTTCAGAACATACCTCGAGCGAGCTAGATGATGAGCGGTGATCATGAGCAGAAGCAGGCTTACGGGTATAGTGGAATGGTAGTGGTGAAACATGCATCGTGACAGGAGGCGTAGGAGATGATAACAGTTCTGGTGGTGGTGGTGGTGGCATGTATATGGCATCAGACGTGCCAGATGAAACCAGGTGATCACCTGTAGACGAGAAATACATAATGGATTCAAAAAAGGTGACATCAACACTGAAGAAATACCTCCTTCGCAATGGATCATAACACTTGTACCCCTTCTGAGTTCTGGAGTACCCGACAAAGATACACTTGACATCCCTAGGAGAGAGCTTGTCAGTCCCGGAAGACACCTTGTGAACAAAGGCAACCAAGCCAAACACACGAAGAGTAAGAGAGAACAACTCTTTGTCAGGGAAAATAAGAGAGAATGGAGTCTTCTCACCTAAGACAGATGACGGCATTCGATTAATAAGGTAGCATGCCGTAAGAACAGCATCACCCCAGAAAGAATGTGGAGCATTACTCTGTATAAGAAGCGACCTGGTGACATCGAGTAAATGACGGTGTTTCCTTTCAGCAACCCCATTCTGCTGGGAAGTATAGGCACGTGATGTTTGGTTGATAATCCCTTGAGATGAGAAATAATTGGTTAGGGTATGAGTGCAGAATTCCAGGGCATTATCACTTCTCAAAATTTTAACAGATGCGGAAAAAAACATTATGAACTTCATTGATGAAATTTATGATAACATTTCCCGCTTCAGATTTATTCTTTAACAGAAATACCCACGACACACGAGAGAAATCATCCACAATAACTATATAAAACCTGTGTCCCCTGATGATCAGGAACACGACTAGGACCCAAGATATCGACATGAAATAACTCGAACTTGGAGGTACTACTCCGACACTGACGACTGGGAAAAGTAGACGATGATGTTTTCCCAACTGACAGGCCTCGCATTGAATAGACGTGTGAGGTGAAACTTGAGGTAACACATGACACAGCTTCTGAAGAGGGAGATGTCCAAAGCGCAGGTGCCATAGTAATGGGGAGATTGGCCCAACAAGTAGAGATGAGATTCCAGCATAGGGAGTCCTACTGAGGCGATAGAGGTCGCCTTGCTCATAGCCATGCCCAATCACGTTGCCCGTAAGGATGTCCTGGAAAACAAGAGAGGATGGATAAAAAATTGCTCGACAATGTAAATCCTTTGTAAGTTGGCTAATGGATAATAAATTCATCGAAAAATCAGGTGCATGTAACACATTCTTGAGATGCATGGATGGGGTCAATCTAATCTCCCCCTGACCAGTAATCGGGGAATGTGTTCCATTAGCAATAACGAAATCGTATTCAACCATATCGAAATTTAAAACCTTGGATTAAACATTAGCAATCAGGGAATGTGTTCCATTAGTAATAGGGGAATGTGTTCCATTAGCAATACGATATCCGATATCGAAATTTAAAACCTTGGATTAAACATAATTAGTATGTCCATGTTGATATCACTTTCTTTGAGTATGTTTTGTACTGTACTCCTACATGTGTCATGATGATCGCCTCTGAGACTAGTGAGGATATACCCCTCCTACTGTACCACCACCTTCTCATATGGTCCTCCTATGCCACCACAACCTCCACCATTTCCACCAACTCTACCTCATACTTTGGTTGCTCCTCTGCCCCCTCCACCGAGTACATTGGCTTAATTTTTGTCAAATTTTACGTTCACTGGCCTTCATTTTTATAGTCTTCTCATGGACCTTCCCCATCATCCAGCATGCTCCAGGCATGTTTAGAGCACTTTGTTTATTGATGATTTGTCGTTGCATCATGCTACTTTACAGGATGAGCATGTGCCTTCTTAGGAGTCTACTTTACATGTCACAAGGATACGCATGATCTTGACGTGCCTATCACTCTTCAGAAGCGGAGGCATGCATGTGTCACATATCCTCTCGCTGCTCATGTTTTCTTGGAACATCTTTGAGAGGGTTTCATGAGGTTTATCATTGGTCTGTTCTGTAGAGATCCCACAAACATATCAGGAGGTTATGTGCGACAGTTACTGGCATCTAGTTAAAGAGGAAGAGATGGCAGTGCTACAATTGCGTGGCACATGGAGCCTAGTAACTACCCCTACATGCAAGATTGCAGAAATCGGTAGTCGGTACTCGGTCGGTGGGGTCACTGACTAAGGATTAATCAACAGTTAGGTGACTAATCGGATTTAGTCGGCCATTAGTCAGTTTTGAATTTTTTAAATTATTTTAAATATATGAATCATTTTTTATACATATATTCTTATATATTTGTATAGATTTGCATATTTTACATACTATCATAATAAAAGAAAATTAGTGATATGGCATATTGGTGCAATTTTTTCCAAAAATTTGGAACAAGAGATCAGTGACATCTACGAAGTGCCATTGTATTCTTTTTGCTTCATAGATAGTCCAAAAGGCACTTCTTAATCAGTTTCTTTTTGAGCTTGGATGCATGAAGATGACTAATAAGTTCAGCCAACACCGGTGCCCACTGGATTCAACTATTCTTGATGGGATGCCAACTTTTTGAAATCTGGATCCTAGTCTTCAGATTTTAAGTTTAGTTAACTTCATTTATTGACTAATCTATGCAATCAGAAGCATAAGGCAAATAAATTGTTGGTCTGCGCCATGTTATTTATCAAATTTCTTGGAAATTAACCACTCATTATTACCTGGATTTTCTCAATTACTCTGATTGATTTGTAATAGCTAAGTGCAGACTATAGTATCCTTTGAATCACTTCTACATTATGTCTATTGTGTGGTATGATTTTGGAATGTGACGTCCTGCTTTCATGTTAGTTTGATCTTTTCTCATGATCAGATAGATCTACTGTTTATTATTGGTGTAAAGTTACATATCAGATCAAACATTTAATCTCATGCATTCCCGTTCCTCAAGCCAATCTAAAAAAATATTAGATCTACTCGAGCCAAGTAAATATGTAACATAATGCAATCTGATCCTTTTGTTGTTTATGCCTTTAAGTTCTCAAGAAGGTTTAATAGATTGTCATGTACTCCTACTGAGTACAATATGTTTGCTTTTAAAAAAATAAAAAAATAAAAAAAGTTCTATGTGAAAGTCAGCCGACTAGTCGGGCCGATTAGTCAAGTTGATCGACTAATGGCCGACTAGGCCTAGTCGAGTCGGCTACCCCCTGACTCGACTAGTCGGCCGACTTGTACAATAGTGCCTATAGGGGCTTCTATGGTTAGATGCAAGTGGGTGTTTATGGTGAAACATCGCCTAGATGGCAATATTGGCCGCTACTAGGCTAGGCTTGTCGCTCGCTGTTTCACACAGACTTATGGTAGACTTTCAGGATACTTCCCACCCATGGCTCATCATTCTACATTTTGGACTCTTCAATCAGTTGCGGTAGTATGGAACTGGTCCTTATCCTTGCTTGATGTGGAAGAATGCCTTTCTATATGGTGACTTGCAGAAGGAAGTTTACATGCAACAACCTCCTGGGTTCATTGCTGAGGGGGAGTATTAGATAGTTTGGAGACTTCATAAAGCTATCTATGGCCTTAAGCAGAGTCCTATGGTTCCTGAAACTCTTGGATATGATATGTTGAGATATTATTTACTTTCTATGGTTCTATGTGCTTTCTTTTCTTTCAGTCTCTATTATGTAGTTTGCCCAAACATGTTTGTTCTATTATATAGGAGAACCCTAGGTCTCATGAATAAGCAATTTATTCTTTTCTCTCCACATGGTAGATTGGAAATCTCGTACCCTGTAACTCTACCATAAATACCGCCCCTCGTCTCTCTTGTTTTCGACACCATCAATGTTGTTGAGGGCTCCAACACGGACCCCCCTAGATTCTGGTGCTTCCTACCATCTGTGTGTAGATAGAGCACAGTTTACTTCATATTATACACCATGGCAGATCAATTGTCATTGCGAGTAGGGCTCACTTCTCACTTACCTCTTACAGGAAGGGGGGATGTCCTTTAGACGCCATCCATACACATGCAGAATGTGTATATGCAACAAATTTTGTGATGAATTTACTTTCTATTAATCAAATTACTAAGGACTTTTTTGAAGAACAGATCAGGTGGCCTCTCAAGTTGGGAACCACCTCAAAATAAATAATTAAAATCACTAAGGACTGGCATTATCGTGCCATTTTAACCCCTCTTCTCTTTTATTTCAAGACATACTCATGGACAGGATGATTGTATGTGATCATGAGCAAAGGGGGCTCTGCAAACTGGTCTAGTGTCTGTATGATGGTACCTCATTGGTTCCTATTGGATCAACCCCACCATATATGTGACTTCTTCGATTTGGTCACCTTCCTGTAAGAAGTTGTATCATGTCCTCCCACAGATATCCATGTGTTCTACCTTCCAGTGCGAGGCTTGTTAACTTGGGAAGCATCACCATTCTTCTTTTCCTGTTCGTCAGAGTCGTAGTAGCAGTCATTTATTTGAGCTTGTCCATTTTGATATTTGGGGTCCCAATCGTGTTACTGAACACCATGGACACTTGTTTATCGTGCAGCTTTGGATGACTTTTCTAGACTATCACGAGTTTCTTTTGAAAAACAAGTCTGAAGCTGGTTCTGTCATTAAATCTTTCGTTATTGAAACAAAGAATATTTTCTATGCTACCGGTAAGTTTATTCGACAATGTAGCCTTTTAAGTTCTTCAAGTCTCTTGGCATCATACACTAGACCTCGTGTGCCTATACTTCTCAGCATAACGATGTTGTTGAACACAAACATTGTCACTTTCTTGATGTGACGAGGACACTTTTGACTTGGAGTTGTGCTCGCCACTCTTTCTGCGGTGATGTAGTTCTCACAACCTTTTACTTGGTGAACCGTATGGCATCCTCTATTTTAGGATAAACTGTTCTTTTCTCGATTATGTTTCCCAAGAAGGACATGTTATTCCTTACACCCCATGTGTTTGGCTTTGTGGCTTTTGTACACCACCTGGCTCCTAGTCATGACAAGCACTCCCCTAGAACCTACTCCCCCCATAGGCGTGCTGATCGGGAAGTGAGATACCGTCTTGTTGGTACGACAAGAGGGGTTGCATACGATGGTTCTTCAACCTAGATGGATTCAATGCAATCAATAGAAGAATATATGCATGGCCATTAATGTCAAGATCACTTTTTTGATGGTATGACTTGATGATGTTGTCAACATAGGACCAATCAACTTTAATGTGCGTTGTGCTTCCAAGAAATCTTTTGTTATAACAAATTTAAGTTAGAAGATACTGCATCTTGTAGGAGTGTAGATGTATTTCACGATAAACTGGATCCATTAACATCTGAGTTTATATAGGTGAGTGCATTGTGAGTTGCTCCCCACTTAATATGGCATCCAGTATTATGTTTTCAAGGGACAGCACATACAAGATTTACCTTGACGTATATTAATTTTATTGCTTTTTTTTGTATGCTATTTTAGTGGTGAGTTTTCTTTACTACATTTTTAGTTCAATTGCTTTATGCGCGACAGCTATGCCAAGTATTTTATTGCATTTTCTTTATCTTTTCCATAATTAGTATGCTTGAGTCTCGTGGTTTCCTTTTGAAGGGCCAGATCTTCCTTTTGAAGGGCCAGATCTTCTCGCAACTGTAAATTTTGAGGATGTTTCATATATTGAAATGTAATCAAGGAGTGTCTTCATATCATAATTAAAATCTTAAATCCTTGAATCGGGAAACATTGTTGCATAAAAATCTGGTTTAAAAACAATTTAATTATCGATTGTCATTTTGTTCATATTTTCATCAATTTTTTTTACCAAGTTCATTGTAATATTTGTGATATTACCAATTGTTTTTTTGCTAGCAATGCTCTTATACTAGTAATCTTCTTTACAGACAAATTAACCTCGACTGTGCATTCCTTGAATCTCAACATATAATCGATTACAGCCTGCTGTTGGGATTGCATTTCAGAGCTCCTGAACATTCGAAGGAACCTTTAGATAGTCAAAATCATCTGCAGAATCATGCTGGTCTGTCGATCAATCATGGTATTCACTCTCTTGCTGAATTTTGGTTTCAGACACTTCTAAACTTACTTTGTTTTGCTTAAACTATTTGGTGCATATATATTTAATTGAAGCGCCTTTGGAAACTCTTTGGATTAGCAAGAGGGCTTGTTTCTGACAGTATCTGATTTATACTTCTTTGAGCTAGAACTGCTGTCTTTATCGCACATCATCGTCTCCTCTATGTATCTGTAAAACATTCTTCAGATTTTTGCTTTTTGACTGGGAAATTGAGCGATTAGACTTCTATTCACAGATTTATAACTTCTTTATGATGACCCTGGGATTTAGGATTAGGGCATAGTGATCCTTAAAAGCTGTGGAATCACAATAACTTAGCTTATCAAGAAAACGACATCTTATCTTATTTGTAAATATCATCGTAAATAAGTCACTTGTGCTCAATTCTTATGGACTGAAAGCCGGAATAGAGTGTGGTAAAAGGTTCACAGAAAAAAATTTATAACACGCACTGATTTTAATCCCTTGTTAAGTTTGATGGATAGTTTTCATTTCATGGCATTACCCTGATACAAGTCAGGATTCTATGAATGATTTTAAGTAAGCGTAATGGTATATCTCAGGTAATTGATGAATACTCTCTTGACAATATGCCACTTAAGTCATGAGAAAATTATAAATGATGGGATTCTATATGAAGATGTTGATTAATTTTCACAGAAGTACAATTTGCAAGTAATGATTGCTAGGTGTATATGTATTCAGTAGCTTACATGTCCTTTATTATAATGCTAGAAGAGAACATTGTCCCACGAAAAGGACTGCTCTTGGTTACCCATGATCCTGATTCTGTCAGTACAATGACTGGTTCACACATCAGGGGAAGCACATTAAGGGCATCTGCTATTGGTGGAGAGGAAGCTGATCTTCTTTTACCTGACACTGGAAGGTATTTTCTTTTCTTTTCTTTAAAATTACATGTACCAAACATAAACAGGGTACATGTTTACCATGGCAATCTCTATGAGATTACACACCCACAAATAATTCTAGAGCAACGTGATTGCTTCAGTTCATAGCATGCACCAATATAGCCCCAAAATCTATGCACATATTTTAGCACATTTTCACAAACAGCTCTTAATAATAACATTGATGTAAGAGTTACATGATTATGGATACCATACAACCTCCACTTAGATGTCTTTTTTTCTGGCTCAGCATGGTTTTGGCTCATCCAACCAAGCCACCCCTCGTGACAAATTTGTGTTAGTTTATATTTACCTTTTTATACTAAAATTTTGTAATGGAAATTTCATTGAAATGAAAATTATAAGTGCTCAGTGTTTATACCATTAACTTTTTAGTCTGATTTGCTGTGCATAATTTACACTTACTATTGGAATAAGTTAATGGTGTGCAAGTCCTTGGGATTGGCTGGCTCTCCATAAAAGAAAATGTCCCGTCCTTGCAGGGGGACTTAGTGCAAGTCCCACCCATGCTTGCATTGATGGGAAATTTGATATTATCATAAGGTAAAGAGAATGGAAAGATAGTTTATTATATTTAAAAAATGTTTTCACCATGAAGTAAAATTAATTTGTCAAGCGCCCTCTGCACTTGTCACAGCACTTCTCGTAAATGGTCTAGGGGAAAGATTTTTGTGAACTCATGCAATTCGACATGCTACAGTAATATGTTCGTTTATGACGGATCCTTTTGGATCAATTTCTGTTGTCCTCTCTCAGATTACCTTGTCACCACACTTCAATGGTTGGTGGTTGCATGTAGGATAAATATTTGTCCTGACTTATCTGTGAGAGGGCTGATCCTGGGACTGTACTCAAACTAGGCACTCCGTTTCTCGCTTCCTCATGTGATCAATAATGCAAAAACCGAGTTAAGACCTGGACAGTACAGAAGTTACAGTGTGCTAATTACCCAATTACATCACGACTATCACATACCATGAAAAAAAATCTTTTTCAATGGATACGTAAAACATGCAAGCTGCACATCAATGAGCAGCTAATTAGCAAGTAGGTTTATGTAACTGTCCCTATTAATGCCTGGTTTCATTATTTTTACACACAAAAGCATTACAACTGAGGACTTACGCTGTATAGTCTGTGTTAAATTATATGAGTAAAAAATGTTGGCTTATAATTTGTTTTGCAGACAACAATTTGCGATTCAATGTGTCCTAGAATGCAAAATTGTTCCTTGCCTGGCATTACTGTGTATAGTTTTTCCAAGTTGGTTATGGTCCATTTTGTGGTTCTTATGACTCTAATTTTCTAATGTTATCCCCACTTTGTGGAATATGCTTGTAAACCTCATAAATGTTTGAAGACTTGATATGAGAGGGAACAAAAGGTCAAAATGCATTAATTAAGCTTCCACAACTCTAAACTATAGATACTAAGTCGCTTCACAGTTCAGTATGCTTAGACGTTTCAAAATAAGTACTATAAATGAGAATTAAGACATATATGTGATCTGTTATTTATAATTTATCCTTAAAAGGATATATATGTAAGCATGATTGAAAAAATAATACTTTTGAAATACCAAGAAACTTTTATACACACACACATGAATCTTATGCTATTGTATACATATGCTTGTAAATCTTATGATTATACATATATCTCTGAATGTTAATAGTTTATAGCATTCAGACATATAAGTATTTATATGATTCTAGATGTATATGTATTAAATCAAACAAACAACGACATGCTTTGTATAGTAAATTATGCACATTTAAACATCTATTATTTTGCATCCATGTCCCTCCAATTTAATGATGTCAGTACAATAAAATTTACCTAAGACAAAGAATAATTTGAATATTCGTTACAATATCTTGTGATAGTAAAGATAAGATATCGAGTATTATTCGTTGTCAAATTATCTTTTGTTCTTGTAATTAGCAACGAATGCTAGACTCGTTGTTAGATATTCATATAATCATGATTTATCTGTTGTTTTATTCGTTATAATTGTATTAATCATTGCTAAATTTAACAACGATTAGAAGAGGATGTCGACAAATAATCAATGTTATATGATTCATTGATAAGAATATAACAATGAAGGGCATTATTCGTTGCTAATTTAAATAATCAAGTAACGAATAATATTTCTTTATTATATGTTTAACTACATAGGATATGATGATGAATATTAAACTATTCATTGCCTATGGTCGATTTTGTAATGTGATAATTTTAGTAATTTAGAAAATCAAATTTCTTATCAAGTCTGCATATGTACAAAAAGTCAAAGCAATAAAAAAAGATGGAAATAATAATTTATGTATAGGTAAAACTATTTAAATACTTAATTCAACTTATAAAAATGAATAAATCACATTTAACATCCCAAAAAAATATGGTACACATTGAAAAAACATGATGAAAATCTTTTATATTTTGGTGTATCGACATTTCAAATTAAACTGACAATATGTTGGCTTATAGTTATGATATACCTAATCTCAAGTTCAGAATTAACTTTTCATTGTTGTTACTATAGTAATCATTATCATGAATTTTTTGATTGAAGGCAACAATAACTCATGCAATTTACGCAAATAGTCTAATCATATAGGTCACATCCATGATGTTCCTTTTATCATCTTAACATTAAAATATACCATGATGAAGTGTTACAACAATAAAACTTTAGGCACCAAAATGTCACTATTGTTTTCTTGATATGTATTCGACGCAGACATATCAAGAAAACCCACTTTTAAAATAGTTTATAGATTTCTTTATGCAAGACTATCCTTATATACTGTACTCACATACAAGTTTCCAACAATTGAGGATTGTGCATACATGCAGTTCCCAACCTAAGGAATATACTCCCGCAAACCAAAACAATATCTTAAGAGAATGATGCCTTGTGATATTTTTCAACATATTGATAGATTTTTGTTTTTATCGTTACATGCCATAATATATATTGTCCATTTGATAGGCTTCGAGTGCAATTAGGTGTAAATATGCCCGCAAAAGCTTATCCGAAAGTTCTCCATAAAGCTGGCGCTCAATCATTGGACGAAAACCTCTTTGAAAGCTATGATGTTGTTCTTTATTTTGGGATCATTGACGTACTACAAGACTACAACATGAAGAAGAAAGTAGAGCATGCCTGCAAGTCACTGAAGTTTGACCCCTTGTCAATATCTGCTGTTGAGCCCAATCTATATTCACGAAGATTCATCATATTTCTTGGAGAAGGTTTTCCCCAGAGATAGTATGAGATTTGAGCCAATATTAGCAACCCTCAATGAGGTTCTATCTGATATCCTCCCCCAACTTTATTTTGTTCAATGTAGTGTGTGTGATTCTACCACCACATGGCCCTATTCATTATGTTTAACTAAAACATGGTACTATATTCTGCGCCCTGCATGATTGTTGACACATGGCTATTTTTGGTCAAGAAATATGTAATTGTGCTTTTAGTGATTTGCACGACAGTTCCTTAATTGTGGAGCTCACGACATTCCAATTTTTGAAAATGTGAAATGATATATAAGTTTCTGTTAATGTAACATACTGATCTTTCAATTACTTGATGGCAAAGATGGTCAATAAAAT
The DNA here is from genome assembly GCA_037367405.1 of Ottelia alismoides. Classification (NCBI taxonomy): domain Eukaryota; kingdom Viridiplantae; phylum Streptophyta; class Magnoliopsida; order Alismatales; family Hydrocharitaceae; genus Ottelia; species Ottelia alismoides. Next base: position 688,719 of record JAZKJV010001413.1, on the reverse strand, counting down.
GTGTCCTCATGTAGCTACTCCACATTTACCACTTGACTTTTGCTCATATCCATTACCCTCACATCTGCTTCCCCACGCCTAAGAAAATTCTCAACCTGATATTAATCTACAAACAATTCTCCCAATCATACATGTTTTTCCTTTATATATAAAAAATCCCATTTGATTCGTGGCTTTAGTTTTTAAATATTATGATATGCATGAAGTGATTCTATCATGCTACGCTATTTGTTCTTTTCAGGTTGTTTCAAATTTATATAATTAATTTGTATTATCCGATAAGATCTTGGTATAGTTTTGCTTCAACATGCTGGAGGGAACATGATTTTCATATCTTTATCTCATTGGGTGTTAGGTTTTGGGCTCGTCACTTCATTTACTTTCAATTCGATTGCATTGTCCTAGACTTAATAGACTTCCAGGAAGGTCTTTAGGTGAACATCACATGAAAGGAAAGGGAGGAAAATCTCTAACACACCCTCTTCTCGGCCTCCCATAGTACCATCTTCTTTGTTGCCAAAACATTTTACTGTTCACTCGTTTCAATATAAAGGATTAGTAAATCAAATAATAGATATTAAAAGTTTTAAGTTGAAACTTGATTTGTTGTTAATTGTAAAATATTATCGCGCATCTGTCGAACATGAAATGAAGAACATGCGGAATCAAAATCGAAAACAAAATATGGATTTACGTAGAACCATACTTCTCAAGGAGCATGATGAAACCACGAGAGAAAGCTAGTAAGGATTGGATCTTGTATCAAATTCTTTCAATGAGTACAGGGGGCGTGGGGCTCTATTTATAGCCCTACCTGTTGGTGCAAGCCCCCTTCGATTCTATTTTAATGACATTAAAATCAATATAATTGATTATTTGTGAAGGACTAATCTTTCAGGTCAAAAGGGCAAATTGACCATGCAAACTCTGTGTCTAAAAGCATGAGGATTATGCATATATACTGTGGAGAGAGAAAATAATGAATTGCATATTCGTGAAGTCCTGTAAGAGAAACATGTTGGGCAAATTACATAATGTAGACGGAAAGAAATGAAAATACATAGAATGAATAAAAGGTAACTAATATCTCGACGCTTGCTTAGCTTGGAACATCTCTGGAATGACATTCTAGTTAGGGCCTTGGTGAATAAGTATGTTGTCTGTTCTCCTGAGCTGACGTGAGGTGGAGATAAAAACCTTTGGAATCATGTCTCGAGTGTAGCGACAGTTTACCTCGATATGCTTGATCAACTCATGGAAGGCTGGGTTGTTAGCAATGAAAAGAGCAGCCTAGTTGTCGTATTAGAGGTGCATGGGAAGAAGCACCTCAACAGCTTGGTCAATCAGAACGGATCTGATTCTCAACATCTCTGTACTCCCTCATGTCCATGTATTCTGATTATGCACTAGATCTTTCGACCATTGTCTGCTTCTTGCTTTTCCATGATACTAAAGATCTTCCTATGGATACTACAAAGCCAGAGGTAGACTTCCTGTCCTTGGGACTTCCCACATATTCTGCATTTGTGCAAGCTGTGACGACAAGGATGTGCCTTTGTTACGTAAAAGACCAGTGCCAAGAGAGGTCTTCAGATACCTCAGAAATATGGTTTGCATCCATTTGTGCCTTTCTAGACTGATCAATGAACTGTCTCACTATGCTCACTGTAAAGGGATATATCTGGCTTGGTAATGGTCATGTATATGAGCTTCCCAATAGCTCTATGTACCTCCTCTTGTCTGCCTCCTCAGTATCATCATCATACAACTGCATGCTCGGATCCATGCAAGTAGTGGCAGGCCTATAGTATGCCATGCCCGTCTCAGAGAGAAGATCTGTAACGTACTTCCTCTGGATCATCACAAGACCTCGTTAGTTCCTAGCAAACTCAAGTCCAAGGAAGTAATGTAGACTGCTAAGGTCCTTGGTTACAAATTGCTAACTAAGAAAATCTTTAGCTGCTTGAATTCCTTGCACATCATCCCCTGTAACATTGATATCATCTACATAAAGCACTATATCAATTGTACCTCTTTGAGACCTCTGAACAAACAATGATTGTTATGCAGTCGATCTCATGAACCCTTGCTACTCTGTCAAGTCCCAGATTTTGTGAAACCATGCTCTCGGGCTATATAAATCATATGACACTCCCTTTCAACAACGAAACTTGATGGCCGCTGCATGTAGACTTCCTCCTGTAGATCACCGTACAGAAAAGCATTTAGGTGAACCACGTACCACAAGGCTCGTCTCGTAGTGACTACATTGCCTTTTACTTGGTGTTTCATTGAGAACACCCACTTGCATCGCACACCATATGCTCACGTAGGAGTTGTAATAATGCCCCATGTGGCACGTGCTGTAACGCGTCCATCTCCTCCTCCATGGCAAGATGCCACTAACTGTCTTGTATCGGCTTCTGATAGTTCGGGTACCTCCATGGCTGACAGCCCCACGACAAACCTCCTTAAATCCGCTGAGAGTCGTCCCAAAGAAACATAAGATGCAAGAGGATAAGTAGCACAAGTACGTCTCCGCTTCCGCATAGCAATATGCACATCAAGATCACTTGCCTCAACATGTAAGACGCCGTCCTGAGAGGGCACCTGCTTATCATAGAAAGTAGCATGCTCATGCTGCATGGGCAAATCACTAGTGCCATCAGTATAAATAATATGCTCAGTACATACATGGGGCATGTTGGATGATGAGGAAGGCCGATGAGCATGGGGAATTGTTAAGATACTTATGTCATGTGGGATTTATTTATATTTGTTCATTTTCCATGTTTATCATATGTAATTTTCCCATGGAGCTTTTCTCCTATATAAGAGAGCTCTAGGGCTTCGTGAAATTCAATTCTGATTTTTCCTTTCACATGGTATTAGAGCGATGGTCCTAGACTGGAGCATGTGCCCTAAATTCGTCACCACCAAAGCCCTTCTAGCGCCGCCGTCGAGGGTGCGCGCCACCGCCATCGCAGGCAGAACCCCTGTGCATATGCACTGCGCGCCGCCGTTGTTGCAGGCGGAACCCTTGTGCATATGTATATCTGCGCTCTAGCGCACGTCTGCGCATCTGCTTGCGCGTGACTCCTTGTGCGCGTCTACACATCTGTTCACGCATCTGCGCCCTAGCGCGCTTGCGTGTCTGACGGTCCAGTGAAGTATACGCCTCCTCACTCCATCGCAGGTGACCCAAAGGAGTCTTCAAGGAATGGAAGTGGTCGTGGTTTGAGTCTTCACCGACAACCATCTTCCTCTATGTTTGTGTAGACATTATTTGTCTAGTTTGCAACCCCAGTCTTGAGAAATAGTTGTCATCATGTCAGACAACAAAACAGATATTCCATCCTGGGTGCCTTCAAAGGTCCGGCCCCGATTGTGAAGATGGATGGAATAGATTATGAAATGTGGGCCATGCAGTTCATGAGTTTAATGCAATGCAACGTTAAGAAGCACATCCTCACGACAGAGGAGCCACGTGACAAGACTGGGACAAATGCCTCATGGGAGGCAGATGACGCATATGTACGTGTGTGGCTATCTGGGACTGTGTTAGCGGAGACAGCCAATGATATTTTGAGTCAGCCTACTGCAACGGCTATGTGGGATATTCTCGCCGCTACATACTCACTGATGAAGAATGAATCGAAGATACTGTAGCTTCAGCATGATATTTTCACATCAAAGTAGAATGGTCGCCCCTTTCATTCTATACTTCTTTGAGGGGTATGTTTGAGAAGCTACATAGATACATTCCCATGACGGCTATGCCAGAGCAGCTCAAGTTGTACAGAGACTCAGTGATGACTTGGGTTTTTCTTGCAGACCTTGACCCAGAGTATGATGCAACTCATGCCCATATCCTTACTAATGCAACTAAACCTCCGATGGAGGAGGCATATCGTAGATTGAGTAGATTGTCTATATCCTCTGTAGTACTTTATAGTCTCAGACATCTTCATCTATGGCTATATCGCATGGTAGAGGAAGCCCTACACCATATCGTGGTAGGGGAGGCCCTAATCGGGGCAAAGGAGGAGGTGGTCATTCCCGTCAGCCATGCACTTACTGCCACAGGCCAGGCCACTCTGAGAAAACCTGCTATTCCAAGCATGGGTTTCCTGCTTCAGCTCGAGTTGCAGAACAGACACAACATGCTGGGAGTCCATCACCTGTATCTGACCAGAGATTTGATGAGCTTGTTGTGCGACTAAGGGAGATTATGCCTGTTACATCTGGGTCTACTGGCTCTCCTTCAGGATCATCAGAGGTAGCTGCCTCAGCATCAGCTTCTACGTCAGGTATAGCATATGCCTTTACTAGTTGTTACATTGCAGATTTATCAGAATGGATCATGGATTCCGGTGCATCCCTTTATCTTTGTGATGACAGAGGCCAGTTTACTGTTTTTTCGTCCGATTCAGCCTGGACGGTCTGTGGTGATAGAAGATGGGACACATTCTCCCATTACTGGTCAGGGGGAGGTGCAGTTAAATCACGGGTTGACGCTTCAGAACATTCTTTATGCTCCTGACTTTTCAATGAATTTACTTTCAATTTGTCAAATCACCAAAGATCTTCATTGTCGTGCCATATTTGATCCATCTGCTCTTGTGGTTCAGGATATACTCACGGGCAGGGTGATTGGAGTTGGCCGTGAGCAAGGAGGGCTATGCAGACTAGTATAATCTCCATATGCTGGTGTCTCATCTCTTCAAACGGGATCTATTTCTCCATATATGTGGCATCTTCGATTTGGTCATCTTCCTCTGCAGAAGCTGAGTCATGTTCTTCCACAGATTTCACCTCGCTCTACTTTCCAGTGCGAGACCCGTCAGCTTGAGAAGCATCATCGGTCCACTTTCCAGAGTCGTCAGGGTCGAAGTAGTCATAGTTTTTTGGAGTTAATCCATTTTGATATTTGGGGTCCCAGTCGCGTCCCAAATCTTCAGGGACACATGTTTTATCTTGTTGCAGTCGATGAGTTTTCGAGATTGTCTTGGGTCTTTCTTCTTAAAAACAAGTCTGATGCTGGTCCTGTTATTCAGTCCTTTATTAATGAAATAAGGAACATTTTTTCAGCAAAAATCAAGTTTATACGTTCAGATAATGCACTAGAATTTTGCACTACTCAGCTTTCTCAGTTCCTTAGGTCTCATGGTATTGTTCATCAGACGTCTTGTGCATATACTTCGCAACAGAATGAGATGGTTGAACGGAAAGATCGCCATCTTTTGGATGTTATCAGAACCCTTTTGATTCAGAGTCGTGCTCCTCATTCATACTGGGGAGATGCGGTTCTAACTGCTTGTTATCTGGTTAATCGTATGCCCTCCTCGGTGTTGGGGGAGAAGATCCCTTTCTTGATTGTGTTTCTCGAGAATGATCTTTTTTCCCTTACGCCTCATGTTTTCGGTTCAGTAGCTTTTGTTCATCAAATGTCTCCTAGTCTTGACAAGCTCTCTCACAGAGTTGTCAAATGTGTGTTTGTTTGATATTCTAAGACCAAAAAGGGATATCGTTTCTTTGACCCTGATCGACGAAGATATTATGTCAGTGTTGATGTCACCTTTTTTGAGTCCATTATGTATTTCTCTCCCACAGGTGACATGCTTACTCCATCATAGGATAGAGAAGAGGTCTATATGCCTCTTTCTTCGTTCCCCATAGCATCTCCACCTCCTACATCGGCAACACCGCTGCCGCCACCACCACCACCACCACCTACGCCACCACCTCCACCGCTACATCCACCGTCTCCTATTTTCTTTCCGCAGGTTTACTAGTGACGGTCCATGCTCATGCGCCTCCTCCATCATCCAGCACACCCGAGGTATGTACTGAACATTTGAGCTCTTCTAATGGCACTAGTGATTTGCATGTACAGACTGAGGTACATGATGTTGTGGATACTATATCTTCTACAAATGATGCGGATCTGGACATATCTATTGCTCTACGGAGGTAGAAGCGAGCTTGCACTATGCATCCTCTGGCTTCACATGTTTCTTTGGATCGTCTTTCCACGGATTTTCAGAGGTTTGTTGTGAGACTGTCTTCTGTAGTGATACCACGAACCTATTAGGAGGCGTTACAGAGTGGCCATTGGCGTCTAGCTATGGAGGAGGAAATGGCGGCCTTACGATCTCGTGGTACATGGACCATTGTACAGGCTCCGCCCGGAGCGTCTGTGGTTGGCAACAAGTGGGTGTTTACTGATCGAGCATATGGCATTGTGGAAAGATATAAGGCCAGGTTGGTTGCTCGAGGGTTTACCCAAACCTATGGGGTGGACAATCATGGCACATTTTCTCTTGTTGCACGTCACTCTACACTACGCATTCTTGTTGTTGCTGTGGTACGTGACTGGCCGCTTTTCCAATTAGATGTAAAGAATGCGTTCTTGTATGGTGACCTATAGGAGGAAGTTTACAAGCAGCAACTACCAGGGTTTGCTGCTGAGGGGAAGTCCAGTATGGTGTGCCATCTTCATAAGGCTGTATATGGTCTTAAGCAGAGTCCGAGGGCTTGGTTTCTGATTGAACAGAAGGGGTTTCTTCGATCCACTGCATATCATTCTCTTTTTGTTAAGAGAACTCAGAGAGATACTGTTGTTCTTCTAGTTTATGTTGATGACATCATTATTACTGGATGTTATGAACATGACATTCAGGCAGCTAAGGATTTCCTTGGAAAACAGTTTGTGACCAAGGACCTTGGTATACTACGTTACTTCCTTGGATTGGAGTTTGCACGGAATCAACATGGTATGGTCATGATGCAAAGGAAGTACGTCACTGATCTTTTATCTGAGACAGGTATGACATGATGTAGACCTGCTTCTACACCAATGGATTCTAATGCTAGGCTCTATGATGATGACTCTGAAGAGGTATATAAGAGACGTTACAGAGAGTTGGTAGGAAAGTTGTTATATGTTACTATTACCAGGCCTGATATATCATTTGTTGTGAGTAGAGTCAACCAGTTTATGGAGCAGCCCAAACAGGTTCACATGGATGCAGTGTGCATGATTTTGAGATATTTGGAATCTTCTCCAAGAGTAGGCCTTCTTTTCAGAAGGGATACATCCCTCACAGTTACTGGATATGCAGATGTGGATTATGCTGGGTGTCCCTAGGATAGTAAGTCCACCTTAGGCTTCATTGTGTTTGTTGGTAGCTCACTGGTCTCATGGTGATGTAAGAAACAAACAGTTGTTGCTCGATCTAGTGCTGAGTCAGAATATAAGGCTATGGCCCAAGGGAGTACAGAAATGATGTGGGTTAAGTCTGTTCTAACTGACCTAACTGTCGAGGTTCCTCTTCCTATGTACCTCAAATGTGATAATCAAGAAGCGTTGTTCATTGCTAATAATCCAACCTTCCATAAGAGAACAAAACACATTGAGGTAGATTGTCACTATACTCGTGACTTGATCCAGAAGGGATTGATCTTTACTACTTACGTTGCTTCAGGAGATCAGATTGCAGACATGTTGACCAAACTCTAGCGAGGGACTCTTTTCATCGTTGTTGTTCCAAGCTGAGCATGATAGACATATATGCTCCAGCTTGAGGGGGAGTGTTAAGATACTTATGTCATGTGGGCTTTATTTATATTTGTTTATTTTCCATGTTTATCATATGTAATTTTCCCATAGAGCTTTTCTCCTATATAAGAGAGCTCTAGGGCTTCGTGAAATTTAATTCTGATTTTTCCTTTCACAGGAATCGTGGGAGAACTGTGAAATAGAAACATAGCAATAGTTGGACCAAGGTACTGGGTGGTAAAGGCGGCTGTTGCAGTGAAGGTAGTGGAGATAGTGGAGGTGAAACTGGAGGTGGTGTTGTTGTAGGAGGAGGACGCACATATACCTCCACCAGAGAACTAAATACGTATCTACGCATCATCTTGCTTTTACAAAGCATTATTCTTGGTCTTATCCATTGGCTCTGACTGTATCATAATGTGCTCCTTGCTATTGCACTATATGAGGGTCAAGAACTACATGGACCACAAATCATAGTTGGTCCCATCCATCTTCGCGATGGGAACCAGACCCTTGAAGACACCGGATGAAGATAAGACGCCACCCTTGCTTTCTGACATGATGAAAAAAGGCTGAAACAATACTCGACTGGGATAGTAGACCGATATGAGCAATTCTACAATGATGATATAGAGGATGGGTTGTACGTGTAGACTCTTACACCCATCCTTGTCAATCCTCGATCCGCGTTAAGATTGGAAAATGTGATTTAATGGTCTGAAATAATCCTTTCAGTCAAAATGAGATTGTTCTGGAGTATTGGGCAGCACATGAGAAGAATAAAAGTGCCCTAGAGGGCTGGTGGAGGTTTTATGGTGAGCTTTAGGGGGCTAGCGGTGTTGACGAAGGACCTATGGCGGGTCCAGCGACGGTGCACAGACCTACGACAGGTTTAGCTGCAGCAGTGGCGGTACACGATGGTTCAGAGGGACCCAATGGTGCTACAAAGGCCCTGTTGAGGGCTGGGCGACGGTACATGACCCATGGAGGGTTGGAGCAGCGTGTGAGATCTCCTGACGGGGGAGGCAGCAGCGGCGCAAGGCATGCTGAGGACTTATGGGCAGCTCATGAGGAGAGGAGAGGGGCGATGGGTGGAGTTAGTGCACGAGGTAAGAGAACTCTGGTCTTAGACCGTCGACCATAGAGATCTCTAGTGACATTGTAAACCAGCCAACCACCAAGGTGACGCGGGACATCTTGGCAGCCACATATGGCCAAGCGAAGAATGAGGACAAGACTCTTCAGCTACAATTCGATATCTACGCGACTAAGCAGAATGATCATCCTTTGCATACTTTCTACTCTTTGCTTCGTGGCATGTTCGAGAAGCTTTACAACTTCATACCTGTAATCACATCTACTGAGCAATAGATGGTGTACAGGAACTCCACGATGGCTGGAATTTTCTTGGTTGCTCTTGATCCTGAGTATGAGGCAGCACACACAACTTCTTACAGGTGCAGTCATACCTCCCATGGAAGAAACGTATAGTCGCCTCAACAGGATTATTATCCCACCTCCGGTCATCCTACACACCTCCTGAGTGATGGCCTCATCTCGTGACAAGGGATGCTCTACTCAGTTTAGATAATGTGGTCCACATGGTAGAGGAGGCGGACGTCAGCAATGCCCATTGTACCTATTGCCATGTACGGGTCCTTCATATGTTGCATGCTATCATAAGTACGGATGTTACACATCTGCTTGTGTGGTCGAGTAGATTGAGCCTCTAGACAATTCGGATCCGCATACAAACTCGTGTCTTAATAACATTGTCTCCTGTCTGATGGAGATAATAACTCTTGCTACAAGTACCACTACATGTTCTCCAGATGCTGCAACCTCTGCCAGAGCTATTTCAAGCTCCTCAGTTATAACCTATACTTTTACCTGTTGTAGCAGGGTAGATATGACATAGTGGATCATGGACTCTGGTGCTTTCCATCATCTGTGTAGAGACATAACATAGTTTAGTTTATATAGATCTATACCCCCAGACAGATCGGTCGTCATTGCGAAAAGTGTTCATTTGCCTATGACAGGACATTGGGATGTTCATTTGACATCATTAATGTGCCTGCCAAATGTGCAATATGCACCTGATTTTCAGATGAATTTATTTTCTGTTAGTCAGATCACCAAGAATTTGCATTGTTGTGCCATTTTTGACCCCTCTTATATTGTGTTTCAGGACGTACTCCCGGACAGGGTGATTGGATGTGGCCGTGAGCAGCGGAGGATCTACAGACTGGTCCAGTTTTCTTGTGTTGGTACATCTACTGTCTTGATCAGTCTCTCCATCCTTGTGGCATCTTCGTTTTGGCGAACTTCCTCTGCAGAAGCTTTGTCATGTCCTCCCACAGACCTCCACGCATTCTACATTTCAGTGCGAGGCTTGCCAACTTGGGAAGTATTGCCGCTCTTCTTTTCTTAGTCATCAGAGTCATAGTAGTAGTCATTTATTTGAACTTGTTCATTTTCATTTGGAGTTCCATTTGTGTTCTTGATCACCACGGATATCATGTTTATCTTGTGGCTATGGATGACTATTCTAGATTTTCTTGGATTTTCTTTTGAAAAACTAGTGTAAAACTGGATAAAAGTTGAAATAATGAATATTTTCCCTGCTACTGTTAAGTTTATTCGCTCTAACATTACCTTAGAGTTCCATTAATTACAACTTTCTAAGTTGTAAGCAAGGTTTTAAAAACCGGATCGAACATTGAACTGGTAATTCTTCAATTTTGGTCTGACTGGATCGGACTGTCGGTTCAAACCAATCGGACTAGTAATGACATTAGCATGACATTATCATTCCTATGGACTCGGAAAAAAGTCGATTCGGGCTGAATTTATTGGTCAGACTGGTTAAACCATTTTTTGAACTGAGAAAACCAGATATAATGTACATATAACCATTCAAAATTTAGTAAAGCAAAATGCTAACAAAGTAAACATGGCAACATAATAGTAATTTATTATAGTGGTAACAATAATTCAAACGAAAATTGTAGTTTAAACTATTATATGGCACATATCTATGATCTGTGAAATTGATGGACAAACGACTGAGTGAATCGAACCATATCGAACTATATGCCATGTGTGAGAGGAGATGAGAGAATGAGATGATTCATATTCAAGAGGTCTAGGGGTCCTTATATATGACTAAACCTTAGAGAGCTCACAAAAGTTAGAATACATAAATACCCTCCATGTGGCTACAATAGAATATTATAACGGAATCTATTGTAATCTCTGACAAATAGCTAATCTATTGTAATATCTAACACTCCCCTCAAGTTGGAGTATATCCATCGATCATGTCCAACTTGGAAGTTATCCAGGAGAGGCGCTTCTTTGATAAGGACTTTGTAAATATGTCAGCAAGCTGAAGATCTGTCAAAATGTGTGGTGTAGTAATCTTGCCTCCTTGTACAACATCACGGATAAAATGGCAGTCAATCTCAATGTGCTTGGTTCTCTCATGGAATACCGGATTTGTAGTAATGTAAGTAGCAGATTTGTTATCACAGTAGAGAGGAACATGTGTGGTGATAGCAACATTGAGTTCTTATAGAAAAGTCAGTAGCCAAGTGATTTTACATGTAGCTTGGGCCATTGCCCTATATTTTGCCTCTGCACTGGATCGGGATACCACCGCATGCTTTTTGCCCCTCCAACTGATAAGATTTCCTCCTACCATCATAGCGTAGGCTATATTAGAGGGACGGTCCTCAGGTGAGCGTGCATAATCAGCATCGGCATATGCAACAACATTAGTGTATCTATTTACTCCATACAATAGGCCACGTCTAGGTGATGCTTTTAGGTATGGCAGGATCTGAAGAACGTCCTGCCAATGGTTGTAACAAGGTTTCTCCATATATTGTCTACCTCTGCTCACAACATAGGATATGTCGGGCCTAGTAACAGTAAGATACAGAAGTTTGCCAACCAGGCTTCTGTATCGTGTAGTATCTTCAAAAGGAGGATCAGTGGAGGTAGAATGTTTCCTTGGTTCTGCTGGAATGCCAGAGGGTTTGCACCCAAGTAATCCTGCCTCAGTCAGTATATCTAACCAGTACTTTCTTTGTGACATATGAAGTCCCTTCGTTGTGCGTAAAACTTCTATGTCCAGAAAATAGCGAAGTTGCCCCAAATCCTTGGTAACAAAGGCCTTTTGCAGAAACACCTTGGTCTCCAACACCCTTTTCTCATCGTCACTTGTAACAACCATATCATCCACATATACAACAAGTATAACAATGCCGGTTGATCGTTTTCTAATGAAAACAGAGTAGTCAGACGTAGTTTCCGGAAACCCAGAGTGCCAATCTCTGTACTTAGCCTGTCAAACCATGCCCTCAAGCTTTGCTTCAGGCCATAGATTGCTTTGCGAAGTTGACACACATACTCCCCCTCGACTTCGTAACCTGGAGGTTTAGAGCGTCCATTTCTTCATTCATGGCCTTTCGCCATCCAGAATCCCGTAGTGCACTATGATAGTCACTTGGGACCGAGATTGTCATAAGAGCATATGCATATCTTTTGTCAGAACATGATAAGCTATCCGTGGACGTGAAATGAGACATTGTATGTAGAGTACAGTGCCTCTTAGTTCTGCGCACAGCGATGGGAAGCTCCTGAGGATCATCCGGGGCAGTGTTGGTGTGAACACTTGAAGATGGCATATACTCCTGCAACAAAGGAGCATGCAGAGGAACTGGAACAGGAGTAGAAACATATTGTATTTTATACACAATAGGTGGAGAAGGAAGATCTAGGGGTATGTCAGATACATCCTGATTAAAGAAGCTAGTTTGTTCAAAAAATGTGACATCAACAGATATGTAATAGCGATGGCTAGAAGGATCATAACATATGTACCCTTTTTGAGTTTGAGAATATCCCAGAAAAAACACATTTAATCGCACATGGAGATAATTTGTCGGTAATATGAAAGTTGTGGACAAAAGCTGTGCAACCAAAAACACGTAGAGAGGCAGGGGAAATGGTAAGTCATTAGGATATAATAGGACAAAGGGAGTGGAACCGTTCAGGGATGTAGAGGGGACCCTGTTTATGAGGTATACGGCAGTGAGTGCATCATCTCCCCAATAGGTTTTGAGAACCTTCATGTGGGTGAGAAGAGAGCGGGAAATATCAAGGAGATGTTATGGTTTTCTTTCGGCTACCCCATTCTGTTGGGAAGTATATGGGCAAGAGGTTTGATGGATTGTACCCTGTGAAGCAAAGAAAGATGCCAAATTATTTTGTGTGAATTCTAATGCATTATCAGAACAAAAAATTTGAATAGTAGTGGAAAAGATATTTTTGACACAGTGAAAGAAATTTTGGACAATGTTATTAATTTCGGAACGTTCTTTTAACAAGAAGACCCAAGATGAGCGACTGTAGTCATATACAAAGACAACAAAATATTTATGACCACTCATTGTTTGGACTTGACATGAACCCCAAATATCACAATGGACCAGAGAAAATGGAGCAAGGCGGCGAGGCTCTGTCCGTGTAGGAAAGGATGCTCTATGATAATTCCTGAACTGGCAGGCCTCACACTCAAAGGGTTTGAGCGTAGAGAGTTCATGGAACATCATGGATTGAGCCTTTGCAGAAGGATGACCAAGACAGGGGTGCCATAAAAAGGATCATCAGAGATGGAGACAACACCGGCAAAATTGGAATCAGATGGGATGACGAGGTAATGAAGGCCATTCCTCTCATGTCCCCCACCAAAAATCTGCCACGTCCGAATATCCTGAAAATAACGACAGAACTCGTCAAATATAGCACGACAATTAAGTTCACGACATAGCTTTTGTACAGATAAAAGACTGAGAGGAAATGCAAGGGCACAGTGAACATCTGTCAATTGCAGCTTGGAAGAGAACGCAATGGTACCGACAACATTAACTGGGGAATGTTCCCCGTTAGCAACACGAACAGTCTTTATGGAGGAAGATGGCTGGGAAGATGTGAGCAAACTTCCTTCTCCTGTCAGATGGGTAGAGGCCCCATAATCAATAATCCATGTATATTTGGAGGCAGAGATAGAATTTACTACTATACCTGAGGTAGTAGCCAGGCTAGCATTAGAAGCAGAGGCAATATTGTCACCGGCATAAGAGGCAGAGTCCTGCAGCAGTTGTCATAAACGAGCATATTCAGAAGCAGTAAAGGAGATCTGTACCCCTCCAGTTGGCTGAGCAGATGTATTTTCAGTGGTATCATAGGATGCTTCATCATAGGCATTGTTGGCATTAGGTGGCATGTCAAACATTGCCCATCATCTGTCAGAAGGGTGATTCCAGCATCCACAGTGCACACATGCTGGATATCGAGCAGTACACGACTCACGACCACATCCACGGTCACGTCCACGCCCAGATTCAGGACCGCGTCCAGAATTACGAACACGTCCACGACCAAAGTCACGACCCCGTCCTCCTTGAAAGTGTTGATGCCCTCTGAGTCCTGAGGTGGTATAATGGGTTGTCGTCTCTGTAGATGCGGTAATGCTAGAGTGCTCAACTGGAGCCTTTAGCTCCCATAGGCGTCCGAAGATGGTCTCAAGGGTTGGCAGAGTGTCAGCCATCAGAAACTGATCTTTCACATGTTTATATTTTAGGTGCAAACTCGAAAGAAATCTGTAAACTTGCCATTTTGCACGTTCTCCCACCTGTTTATTACAACATGCTGGATGAAAAATATGGATCTCCTCAAATAGGCTCGTAAGAAGTCTGTAGTACTCGATAAGGCTCGACTCTCCTTGAGTAACAGACCAGATCCTTGTATAGAGATGTTTGAAAGACGAGACTTGATCGTCTGCAGAGAATATGTGCGCTCAAGGTTTTCCAACATTACCTTAACATTATTTTTGTAAAGAAGATTAGCAGCAATATTTGGATCGACGTTGTTCATCATCCAAGTGATAACCTGGCAATTATCAACAAACCAGGTGTCATAGTCTTTGTTTGTTTCAGCAGGCGAGAACTTTGTAAGAACATAGCTTTTGTGTTGGCAACCGACAAACACTTTGAAAGACCGAGACTATAAAACATAATTTTCTGAGCCTTTCAACTTGATAGAAGTTCCCTGTACCATCAAAGTAGGGTACAAGGGCTTGGTCTCGGTGGACATCATGGTGGTATCTTAGGTCAAGAAAAAGTGACTTAGAGGTTATCTTGGTAGCCAATCATCAAGTGCCTAATCACGCATCAAAGAATACGACATAGCACTGTCGCACGGATATGGGGGCTTAGATGCGTGTTCAGGCCGCACCAAGAAGGGACGAGGAACCACTACAGGAGATGCTAGGGCGCACGAGGATATGCTAGTACGAGGGCTAGGAGTGCCAGGAGGATGCACAAGGGCCAGGAGGGCGCACGAGGGCCAGAAGGGCGCACAAGGATGCGCTTAGCACAAGGGCCAGGAGGGCGCACGAGGGCCAGGCAGAGTCAGCCGGGGTGAGACACCGTAGCAGGTAGGGATGAAAACAGATGTGAATATATTCGTATACGATGCGCTAATGTATTCGTTTTATACATATTTTGACATTCGTATTCGTTTAAAATGGATGTGGATATGGATGTCACTTTGACATTCGCTAATATTCGCATTCGTATTCGTATATTCGTTTTTTATACAAATATAATAATAAATTTATTTATAATCGTGTGTAATATTATTTTATGATTGCATTCACCATTGTTGATATAATTGTTATGAAATCACTATATTTGGTATATCTACTTTATGTGTAAACCATCCTAAACATGTATATGTTAGTTAATCTATCAATATTTATGTTATTATTCGTATCCGATTCTTATTCGTTTTATATTCGTATTCGTTTTTAAGGATATGGTAACTCATTTTTCACAATTGTCAATAGTCGTATTCACATTCGTATTCATATTTTAAAATGGATAAGGATATGATTATACCTATATTCGTATTCGTATCCGACTGTTTTCATCCCTAACTTCCAGGCCAACGCTAATAGTAATAGCCCTTGGCAGGGTTAGGCGGGATGCTCACAGGCGGCTGGCAGAGCATCCAGATGACGCGATGGTCAGGAGGCGGCACCAGGCAGCGCATCCAGGCGCTAGGCAATGCTTCCCGGCGCTAGGCGAAACTTCCAGGTGATGCAGGGGTCAGGAGGCCGCTAGAGGAAGGCGACGCGAGGGTCAGGAGGCCGGAGGTAGCGTTAGTTGCGCCTGGCGGCGTCGCTAGGGTAGGGATGGGAGCCCTAGCAATGCGCCAACGCGTGTTGTGACGTGCAAGAGAGTTTGGAGGGTCGGCGACACACGAGGGATGAGGGGGGGAGGGCGGGGTCGAAGGTGGCGACGTGTATTAGGTCGGAACAACGGTCTAGGACTGCTACTCTGTGAGAGGAGATGAGAGAATGAGATGATTCATATTCAAGAGGTCTTGGGGTCCTTATATAGGACTAAACCCTAGAGAGCTCACAAAAGTTAAAATACATAAATACCCTCCGTGGGGCTACAATAGAATATTATAACGGAATCTATTGTAATCTCTGGCAGATAACATAATCTATTGTAATCTCTAACACCATGTTATTTGTCTAAAGTCCAATCATGTGTAGGTTGGACGGGTTGACTAGGTGGGTTCCCATTTAGCCATGTATACATCTGGATGATATTAAAACTTCTTTTATCTTTATACATTTTGTGGATGAAGATCGGAACTAGTGTTCAAACAATTAATCTATATCTTATCCGTTGATATTCAAAATCTAATATAATATCATAGTCCCAAACACTATCGATTACTTGTTTGTTATGCTAAATTGCTTATCGATTACTTGTTTTGTTATGGTCAATTACCAATAGCTATCTAAAACCATCAAAACATGTCCAATGCGAGTCGACCCGGCCCGATCCAACTAGTTCGACCAACGATTCGACCAGATTGGTTATTATTGCTTTATTTAAAAAAAAAACATTTGCATGGAACCAGCCAAATCGATCTGATCAGGGTTGGTTCCTGATCCAATCGGTTTTACTGGCTGGTTCAGTTCAGTTTTAAAACCGTGTTTCTAAGGTCTTTTTGTATAGTACACCAGACCTCGTGTGCTTACACTTCTCAACAAAACGGTATTGCTGGAAGCTTGGATGCAAATATCGTCAGTTACTTGATCTGACCAAGACACTTCTGATCCAAAGTCGTGCCCCTCACTCTTTTTGGGGTTATGCCATTCTCATTGTGTACTACTTGGTGAACTGCATGCCATCTTCTATCTTAGGAGAGAAGGTCCCTTTCTTGATTGCCTTTCCCCGAGGACCTATTCTCCCTTATACCTCGTGTGTTTGGCTCTATTGCCTTTATTCACCATCTAATGCCTGGTCATGACAAGCTCTCTCCTAGAGCTTTCAAGTGTGTATTTGTAGGTTCTTCTCGTACCCAGAAGGGGTACCGCTGCTTCGATCCAGTTCGACGAAAGTACTATGTTTATGCTACAATGATGACATCAACAACCCCGAAAGAGTGGGGAGTACGACTCTGGATAAGAAGTGTGCTGGTAACATCAAGAAGATAGTGGTGCTGATAGGGGATGGCAAGATCTTGGTTCGGCAGACTTCTTGGACTTCATTGGGGAAATGGTGTTGGATATCGTGGATGCCATGGACGGAAGGTTCATATAGAGGAATAATTCTTCTAGGTCTTGGTTGGATCTTTTGTTGGTGTCGAAAGAGTTGTTGGATATATTTCTATATCCTTGGCTCGAGTTCGTCCGAGATCGAGGCCAGGTCATACACCTCTTTGTTGGGATTCGGGAGAATTATTGCTACCTTGATATATGTTTAGATTCGAGAGACCTGATTGATGGATGTGGGTTTTAGAGAGTCGGTTGGGGAGTTCTGGTCATCGATGTAGGCAGATGGATTGGGGGCGCAAAGGATGGTTCAGAAGATTGCAAATTTGTAGGACTGAGACAGATGTTACAGAAGCACACAAAAGAGTCGCATTGGTAGCAGGATGAGCAGCGCGTGGTGGCAGAAAGGGATATAGCATATTTAAATAGCATAAAAGATGTGTGATCTTAGCATGGAAGAACGTCTGGCTAGAAGTGATCACCAGAAGGATGCGACCGAGGAAGATAATAAGAGGGAGGTGGCGTGGCAGCAAAGATCAAAGTAAAATTGGGTGATGGAGGGTGAATGCGAACACAAGATGGAAGGAAAAGGAGGAACTTGATACATGACCTGCAAGTGGAGGTTGTAAGGATACATGAGATGGGGCGATTGGTGTGGTAATGGTGGTGTACTTTTGAAATGCCATGCATAGAAAGGAAAAACATATGGGGAAAAAGAGCACCTAAGCAATAGTAAAAGAAACAGGAAACAAAGTTTCCCTTCACCGAGGAACATGCCGATATTCCCCTAGAGTAATCATGGGTATGTGCAGTCGGATGGCCTTCTTTCTGGTTTGGACAAGGACTTAATGTTGCATCAGAAACGGAGTTGAGTGAGGTTTGGATTTATGATGCAGGAGTGGCCTCTAGTACATAAAGGAGCTGAAGTAAGAGAGGCGGTGCGGCTCTTATAGATATTAGGAATAATGGTGTCACTTCCCTTTTGCTTTATATTATCTGTTGCTAGAGCTTTTACAAAGAGTGAACGTCACTTCTTATCAACAGCTTGCCACTAAATCATATATTGTGGAATGTTCCTACGACTTTCTTTACTTGTGTGCATTTGAACTCCAAGAACTCATTACAGCAACTTTCTTAAGATTGTTAATTTTGTTCCATTTTTTGCAGATCAAAGAGTTGAGCACCGAGTTAAACCTCTACATTCACAGAGGAAAACCAGCATGTTGACTGTTGAGAATCTGTCTCTTGCATGTACTTCCACACGAATTTTGGTGCACACTTGTATTTGCTTCTTTTACCCATTCTCTCATGTAACATCCATTTACCTTTTGTTTGTAACATCCATTTACCTTTTGTTTGTACATATAAAAGTCCAAGTGTAAACTTCAAAGGTTGAGAAATGACATCTCAATAAAAATTTCAGAGAAATAGGCGGTTGAGATCTGTGTTTGGTAAGTCCGGGTTGCATTGCAACCTAAAATGTAATTTGTTATATTACATTTATGAAAATGTTGCAATCATAAGTTACAGCATAGAAGAGCGCGTAGATAGCTGTTAAAGTTCTAGTTTAGTACTACTCAAGTACTTAATGTATTATAGAAATAGCATCAGGTGTATGTAGTATAATCTCACAGTTTGAAGATACTTGAATCGATGATAAATGTATATGGAAGACTTTTCTAAATTTGTGTGCGTGCAGGTTTATGTTTAATATATGTTGAGATTGTAATCCTTTTTGGATGTTGTACATACTGTTGGGTGTTTACATGATTGCGAGACCTTGGTAAGGCCAACAAATCTGAATTCCACGCACAAAGAGAAAATGGTTTTTCATAAGCCTGAAACCTGTTCTAAGGTTGAAGCTCATTGGCCCTCTACCGCAGAAAAAAATGTTGACTTGTTTATTCTATGGTCTTAGGAATCCTTTATCTAGAGGATAAACCCTAAGGGATTTACATAAAAAGGAAGTAACGAATAATAAATACTATTTCCAATAAGGGATTTTTACCCAGCAAACCTTATAAATGTTTTATATTGCCTCTACGATCTTTTGCACAACGTAATTACCCCCATCAACCCAGTAAATTACCCTAAGAACCCCGCGGGCTTAAAACATATTACCCGGAGGGTTCATGGGGTAAGAGTTGGCAAGTTTACAGGGTCGAGGGGGGAATTAGGTTGTTTCAAAGGTCGTGGATGTGATTGACAAAGTTTATAGGGTCTGCCGGGTAAAAATCTCTTCGAATAATGTTTCCAAAGCATATATATCTATTATGTCAACTTGGAAGAATAGTTCTTAAATGACATCCTGGCTAGTACTTGGCGAATATGTCCGTAGTTTGTTTCTTTGAGTTGACATGAGATGCACAGATGAAACCCTTATGTTTCATGTATCTTGTGTAGTGACAGTCTAGCTCGATGTGTTCGGTCCTCTCATGGAATGTTGGATTATTAGTAATGAACATTGCAACCTGATTATGACATAGTAGCTGCATGGGAAGATGTGTGTCAATAGTTTAGGTCGATCGAAGCAGACTTGATCGACATCATCCGTGCTTTCTTATGCCACAACCTTGTATTCAGATTCACCACTTAATCTTGCACAAAATAATTTGTTTCTTACGCTTCCATGAGACCATTGAGCTCTCAATAAATATTGCAAATACGAAAGTTGTTCTTTCCGGCCATAGTCGGTAGCTGCATAGGTCGTGATCTCAAGAGATGTCCCTTTGTTGAAGAGTAAGCACGTACCTAAAGAGGACTTCATGTGCCTTAGGATCACAAAGATTGCATCCATATAATCTTGATGTGGTTACTCCATTTGGTCATTACAACGGAGATGCATGGCTTGGTGATTGTGAACATATAGGAGCATGTGAGACCGTTTCAGGATTGGGGTGTTATAACCTCCCCCACTTATATTCGCAATGCCTTCATTGCGACATGCACGCTCTCGACTTAGGTCCCTTCAGGTAACTCTTTCCAATATCAGAGGAAACCAGCTCGTATACTATTTGTTACATACTACCGGGATTAGGTCCCCTGTCCTTATAGAGGAAAACTGGCTTTGACAACTTGCTAGGTTTGGACCCAGTTGTTCATGTTAGCAACCACTCAAAATGTTTAATCCCAAGTTGTCAAATAGTAATCCCTTCTCTACGAGCTCCTTATATCTCCTCCTGTCCTCCTCATTTGTATTATCATAGGGCTTCTTGCTAGAATCAATAGGAGTAGTGGCAGGTTTGCAGTATACCGTCCCAATTTCTAAAAGGAAATCAGTAACATACTTCCTCTAAGTCCATTACAAGTCCTCTTTGATTTGTGGAAAATTCAAGCTTAAGAAAATATCGTAGTTCTCCAAATTCCTTGATGACAAGCTATTATCCAAGAAAAGTCTTAGCCTCACTAATTCCATGTAAATCATCTCTTGTAATAATATTGTTGTAAGCATAGGCTAGAATAACGATAATACCTTGTGATGTCTTGTGTACAAAGAATGAGTTATTTGTATTTGATCTCTTCAAGCCCTACTGCTCTATCAGGTCTGAAAGCTTCTAAAACCATGCTCTGGGACTCTGCTTAAGGTCATAAATAGCTTTATGAAGTTTGCATATCTTTTGACACTCCTCTAAAGCAGTGAATCGAGGTGGATAATGCATATAGACTTCTTCCTGCAGTTTGTAACACACAAAGGTATTCTACCACAACCGAAAATAAGATTCAAAGAGTTGAGTGTCATGCCACATGAGATAAATTATCATGATAGTCCACGTCATATGTCTGAGTGAATCCACACTTCATAATTCCAGCCTAGTTGTGGTCAACATTGGCATATGCTCTCTTCTTCATTGTAAAGACCCCATATGCAACTAACTACAGAATCCCTTGCTGGGAAAGTAACCAAGCTCCATGTATGCCATGACAAGAGTACAACCATTTCTTCCTCCATAGCAAGGTACCATTAAGTGTCCTACACAGCTTCTTGATATGGGTGCGGGATCATAACAACTGATAATACTACCACAAACTTCATGAGGCCTTTTGATAGACAACTCAATGAAACAATTCTGGAGAGAGGGTACACAGTGAGTGTAGGCCTCTTTTGAAGAGAAATAGGTTGGTCATGATCCTCTGAATGATATGTCTCATATACATCAATCTCCTAAAGAGTTACACTCTCGTCTTGTAGAGTATCCCATTGTACAGAAACATCAACAACCCTATCAATGAAAACCAAGTGTTCATGACTTACTTGAGGCACACTAGATGAAAAGGAATGCACATGAGCATGGGGTCTAGAAGTCTACCTGCTAAAGTACACACAAGGCAAAGTCTAAACCACGGGAGATGTGGTATGAGATGGAGGGGAAGGAGGAGGTTGAATGTAAACCTCCTCACTAGACTCAGAAGATGTCGTCATGTTACTTGTGGAAAATACATAACAGTGTGAGAAAATACATAACAAACTCAAAGAAAATGACATCACTGAAATAGTAATTCCTTCTGACATGGTCAAAGCATCGGTACCCTTTTTGGGTTAGGGAATAGGCAACATGTTTGCATTTGAAAAATCTGGGGGGGGGGGGAATTGTCACAACCAGTAGTCAAGTGATACACAATGGCCACACAACTAAAGACGTGAGACAATAGAGAGAAGATGCCCTTTTATGGAACACAATAAAGAAACAATTTCTATTAAACATGGAGAACCTACATACAATTAATGAGGTAACACACAGTAAGGATGATATCTCCCTAGTAAGAGTGATGAGCATGATTCTTTATCAAGAGAGTCCTGGTAATATCTAATAGATGATGGTGTTTGTGCTTGGCAACACCGGACCGTTGGGAAGTGTAGGTACACGAAGTCCGATGGATCATCCCAAGAGACTTGAAGAATTGAGACAACTGACTAGTCTAAAATTACAAAATATTGTCAAAGCAGGCATACATAACACTGCCATAAAAAATCTTTGTTTCAATGATAAACTGTTGCATAATAAAACCAAACTCGGACTTATATTTCAATAGAAATACCCAATAAAGTCAGGAAAAATCTTTAACAATGGCATGATTGACCATGTGCCACCAGTGATCAGGAATACCACTAAGATATAAAAAGTAAAATGCAACAACTTAAAAAATTACTTGTACAACCTTGGCAGCTGGGAAAACTAATACGATGATGCTTTCGAAGCCAGCAAGCCTCATGGTGGAAAATGGAGAGAGATGAGATCTGAGGGAGGTAGACACAACTTTATAGAGGAAGATGACCAAACTGAAGGTGCCACATGTATAGAGAGGCTGGTCCAGTAGAAATGGAAGATTCACCAACATATGGAAACTAGAGCCATAGGTAGAGATCCCTTACTCACAACCACATCCAATAACATTGCCGATGAGCATATCCTAAGACGCAAGAGAAGATGGATAAAAAATGGCACTACAATTTAGATCCTTGATAATCTGACTAATAGACAATAATTCATAGACAATTTCATTGCATGTAGCACATTGGGCAGACGTATAAAAGACATCAGTTGCATTTCTCCCTCATTTGTAATAGAGAATGTCTCCCATCGATAATGACTACAGATCGGCCACGACGAACAATACTGTAGTGTGTGAATTGTTCTCTATCACTGTAGAGATGATGAAATACTCCAGAGTCCATCATCTATTCTAAAAGTATTTGCACTAAGACATGTGGTAAGAGAATAACTTGTATCTGAGGTATTGATAGAGCAAATGAGACTGAAGGAGCACTAGTAGATTCGACAAAAGGAGCCATAATCTCCCTCGGACGAGAGACAAGATCATCATACTTTTGATCACCAGGAGCGACAATATTTAAACTACACAGTTGCATGACCAAATGTAGGGCGACCATACTTTTGATAGCATGTTTCCTCATAGATCCTTATATGATTGCAATGTTTGCACTTCGAGCAAGGATGACCACTTCCTTTGTCATTGACACCACATCCTCTTAATTGTGTTGAATCTCCCATGTCGTGAGATGCAACCGTAGGAGAGGACGTTTGAGTGGTACAAGCAGGAGGAACCGTAATCCTACTCAAACGACTATAGGCCTCTTCCATGGGAGGGATAGAGGTAGAAGATGGATGTACACGGTGATGAATATGTGAATGATTAAATTAATATCAAATTTTATCTAAATTCCTAAGACACCAGTAAAATCACATAAAATTTTAAAATAACAAAAATGGTACTTGCAATAAAATTGAGCTAATTGTATATTATTATACTGTAAATAAGTCCATAAAATGATTCGGAATAAAAATCAACAAATAAGGAGCTAAAATTGTATATATTTTCTTGTAAATAGCTCAAATTTCTCATATTTTAATAAATAAACACTAGCTCATGTTAACATGGTTCTTCTTACTTGTATATAAAAATTTACAAAAGAATACAAAATATAAAATAAATTCTACCATGAATAATGTCCTTAAATCTTTAACGTAAAAAACTATCAAGTCCAACTTCCTAGTGGAATTCCTGCTCCATATGAACTTCAATTTGACCAAACTCGCTTTCAAAGTTTAAGTTATAAATTATATATCCAATGAAAGTACTTTCATTAAAATCGGAGCTTGTTTGCACAATGTTGGTTTTGTGACTTAATTGTACATTTTAATTAATTACTAACTTTACATTGTTATTTATTATACATTTTTACTATTTTTAATTCATTTTTCATTTATTTTCTTAAATTTAAATTTTAATGAAATACACAAAAAAATAAAATAAAATAATTAGAAAATCAAAGAAAATAGTATGTTGTGACTATGTAAATATCGTAAATATTTTCCCCATTCTTTATTTTTATTTTACTTCTTGTTTACTAGAAATCTGAGAAACTTTTGTATATATTGTAAATATTTCCCCCTTTTTACTTTTTCTTATTTGTCAAAAATCCAAAAAACATACTAGTTTGTAAATAAGTCTAATCATCATAGTCATGGTATGGTCATGAGTCCAATTTCCTTGATTGTGAGTCTCAAGTGCATGGTCCAAGGAAAAATGGTTGTACTAAGGAAAAGAGTCATCTAGAGGATGATTTAAACACTAGGTTGTGTATTGTAACCGGGGACTGTGTTTCTCTTTCAAGTGCATTTACATTGTTTTCTATCTTCAAATTCATTCGCTCCATTCTATCTACATAGTATTCATTTGATTCAGAGTTTGTGAGCAGTTTATGTTTTAAGGTCTCAACCAAAGAAGAAGTGGGAATGTGGAGTAAAATGTGTGAGGTGGACATGAGGAGTGAATGGAATGATTACTAGGAAAGAACCATCTCGAAGAGAGGATTCTTCTAGGATGAAAATGATGACGAATACCATATAGATATTTTCATGTAGGATCGACCCACGGAGTCAGGGCATGAAGATCAATATTTTGACATATTCGTAAATGAAGATGGAGAATGATCACGAGCCACGATAGGTTGTTTGCAAGTGCAAGGTTTTTGTACGCACACAATAAAATGCTCGATTTCACCTATTCAACATAGTGAAGGCTGCAAAGGTCCCTCCGATTATCTTTCAGTTTTAAGTTAGGTAATAATGCAATATTCGTTATTCATGCACACAATGTGACTTGCATGGTACCTATGTACGATTATACTACACCCCAATCAAAAGGATGATATGCTCATGTTATCGGGTTATATCAAGCCCTTAAAAATGCGGTAGACTGACGCACCCAAAACGTCTCTCTAAGATCGTAGGCAAGTTCTTACATCTTCCAAACCCACAAGAGTCGGATTTGGGACTTAGGATGCAAGTCCAATTATTTCGGCTCTAACCTTAAAGTGTACGTCCTCACCCTCTCAAGTCTGAACAATACATGTGAACAATGTCGTGATTGTTCTCTCGCAAACAATGATTCCAATTTTATCTGGTTTTATATAATCAATAATGTTTAGTGGTTCTGATTTTAGATATGTTTATCACTTTCTTTGAAGTCTAACATCAAGCACGTATGCCGGAAGGTTTCAATTTCCTTTTTGTCCTACATGATAAAACATAGAGGGAAGAGTAAGAGAAGTTGATGAAAATCAATAAAATGATGATGTGTGCTAATATAGAAATACTTAGTGTAATCCTCGCATTCTCCATGCAGTATGCTGGATAGAATTGAAAATTTTAAATTATATGAGCGCACAATAGGAAACATGCAGCTAAATAGATACTTCTATTAGTGAAGGATGAACAATTTAATTTATCTAAATAGAACAATCTATTGCATCTAGTTAGTGAAGATTGTGTGCTAGAACTACGAGCACAACAAAAACCTAGATAGCTCTAAGAGTCAAAGCGCAACCTAATTCTACAGCACACACCACAAAACCATGGGACCCCAACCACACAATTGGGATTAAGATAGGCCCAAAGTCTATATTTGGATACACACACAAGCCTTCAATGAACACCACAGGAAATTAGCAGTTATTACAACTATTTACAAAAATAAATGTCTGGCAAATAAAATAACAATCTAATCTAAACGTTTTCTATTTCTCTCTCTCTCTCTCTCTAAAATAAAAATTTCTTCTTTGTACCTCCTCAGCGGGCTTAGTCCATAAAATCGCTTGCCTCCAGTTTCCTCGAGTTGCATCGGGCTCTCAAGAAAGCCGCTCCAAGTCCACTGGGTCCCTCATATAAAAATAAAGATTCATATTGATACAAAATGATATATACAGAACAATAAATAAAAAGAAATGTTGGAACAATAAATAGATAGGGGTTAGACTACCCTTGTAATGGAAGAACTAGACACTAATTTATCTAGAAATATCCTAAGTTGTGCTTCCCCGACCATGATGCCATTTGAAAAATCAAATGAAAATCCTTTGTTAATTTATCATTTTTAAAGTAGCATAAAAATTCAGCATTCAATTAAATTTATATAGACATATCCATTTATTTTAATATGGTAATTATTTATTTTACTTGTTCAATTCCCAAGGTTGGACTTAGGGATATAATGTGAGGGTATAACAACTTAGAGTTGGGTTTTACAAAATTGGTTTTTATGGGTTTTAGATTTTTTTACAAATTTTTATGGACTTTTGAAAGAGGGATGCAACTAAAATAAAAAATAAGATGAATGAATTTTTTAAGTTTATATATTTTTTATTCAAGGAAATAATGTTTTGCATTGTGTGAGAGAAAATAAAGCAATGCGATTTTTTTCGAACTTTTGAATGATGATAAATGTCAAGAGAAACAAGAAGATAAACATGATAATAATGTGCATCTTAATTTATTTTCCAATCCCCAATGACAATAATTCCATTTAGTTGTATGTCAAATAATTCTAGTGTCCAATCCCAAATGGTATCTCATTTTCACAATTTTATGAGAAATAAAATAATTTCAGAAAATAAATGTGCTCACAATAGATAAATAAATACCTTTAAATAATTGATGTTAAAAACTATCTCAAAAAAGTTCTTAATTTTACAAATGATAAAGAATTAAATAAGCTTCAAAAAGACACCAAGCACACAAAGTTCAGGCAATAAATACTCAAGATATCATTGAAATAATTTAGGAGCATATTTATAAATAAAATAAATAAAATTATTTCAACAAATGACCTTTAGAGGGGTATGTTTGTAAATATCAGTAAGCTAGAGGGGTCCTTGTGCAAAATTCCTACCAGTGCTAGGCTTGTGCATGTTTCTCAAAAACTTGAGGTACTCCTCTGTAAATTGCCCAAGTCACATGCAAGATGCACGTGACCCGGGTTTAGGATGAGTAGTTGGGATCTGGCGTTACTCCTTCTGATCGATTGGCTAGCAGAGAAGCCACATGGTCGCAAAGATAAGGGTGCGGCTAGATCGATGGCTTGGGCGTCTCTTTATGTGAATGATGACAATTTAAGGTTGAGCTTGATCGAAGGATGATTGAAGGGGTATTTCGATGGTTGTTATAGAAGGAATGGTCTCAAGCATGTGGTAACAACTTACCTTCATTGGCCATGACTGATTCAAGGCGAACTAAGTCACTAGCTCTAGCAATGAATATGGGAGCTCCTCCGATTATTCAATAATGAAGTCCTACTGGTCCACGACTTGTACCTGCAATGGAGTATGCATGCTCGAGGTTTGAAGTCTTGGATAATGCCTTAGTTGCAGAGAAGAAATGGAAGGAGGTGGGTGCTCTTGTTATGGGCGTGAACTCGATTGGAGGTGGGCGAGAAGTGGAAGAGAAGAAGGGAAAACGTAGAAGGAGGATGGTGAGATGGTTGTCAGTCGGGTTGGCTCAAGGGTCCGGGTTGCAGATAAAGAAAGTTTAGATGGAGTAAACAAGGATGACCTGAAGAAATGAAGAAGGGAGGAAGAAGGGGATAACATGGATCGATTGGTTGGTTATAGGTTGTTGAAGAAATAGGAGGGGATTAGGGAAGAGGGATGTCGGTTCTACTAGGAGAGATAATAGCATTGCTGATTGAGAGGATATAGATAGAGAATGCGATCTCCATGTTTGTGGGGTTCTGGATAGAGAAGATATGACATTTGGGATTTGGATTGGGTCTGTTAAGGTGGTGTTTGTTCAGAGAGATTGGGTAGAGGTGTAGACGTTGGGGGAGTATGGGTTATGGTTAGGTGTAGGATTTGTTGGGACTAGGGGATAAAGATGGTGAGGGGATCGGTCCTCTTGCCGGAGATGGAGGATGGCCGGTGTAAGAGGTGGTTAGGGATGATAGGGAAAAGGGATATGCGTTATGGTTTGGGTTCAGGGTGAAACGTAGAAGAAGGGGGCTTAGAGGGGGTGTTGACAGCATGGTCAAGCCTTCGTGTCTTTCTATTGGCTAGAAGGTTGTAGGTGTGGTCTTGTCTAGGTTAAGTGACAGAGTTGGGTACGGATGTGAGATGGTCAAATGGGAAGGAGGCATGTCATGCAACTTCGACTAGGATGTTGACCATGCATGGAATGCAAAGAAAATAAATTATATAGAAAACAATCTCAAATGCAAAATTGCCCATAATGAAAAAGGTTACCCTAATTTCACTATTCAATATCCATGAAGGACTGAATGGCAAATGAACTCAAAAATGAAAGATACGAATATTTTTGTTGGTATTTTATGTGTATAAAATACCTGATTTTTGAATTTTTTTTATTGATTTTAAATGCACAATATATGCATGATAAAAATGTAACAAGATGCAGAATGATGTAATGGACACAAATGTAATTTTTTTTTATTTTTTTATTTTTGAGGCATAAATAGAAAATGTGAGATATATATAGAAGAATTGGTCAATGTGCTCGAGTCAAACATGTTCTTTTTCTTGGTTTTTCTGATTCTTTGGATTTTCATTTTTATGCAATTATTTATAATATGAGGTGTAATAAATAAGTAAAAAAGACTTAAATATGCACATAAAATGATGAACCAAATATACACACACATACATGGAAAAAATGGGGCCGCCCCCTGAGGGAGCTAACTTAGCCCCCCTCCCCGTCGCCACTTTCTCCATATTTTATTTTTTTTTGAAATTGAATCAGTGAAAATTCATTGCTATGTCCTTATATTATGTCATTCAAGTTTCATGAGAAACAGAGATTCCTACGACCTCCATCTAGATAATCATTTTTTAATGGTTACAGAATTGTTGAGATCGACCTCGTACGGATGGAAGCCGTAGGAGTCTCTGTTTCGCACGAAATTTGAATGACATAATATAGGGATATAATAATGAAAATCTACGGAAGTATTTTTCAAAAAAATATGGGAAAATGGCGTGAGGGAGCCAAGTTAGCTCCCCTTGCCCTTATTTTTCTTATTTTTTTTGAAAATTGACTCCGAGGATTTTCATAACTATATCCCTATATTATATTCAAGTTTCGTGCGAAATAAAGGCTCTTACGGCCTCCATCCAGACAAGGTCGATTTCAACAATTCTAGGACTGTTAAAAAATGATTGTCTGGATGGAGGCCGTAGGAGTCTCTGATTCACACAAAACTTGAATGACATAATACGTGGATATAGTGATGAATTTCCACATATTCATTTTTCAAAAAAAAAATAAAAATTGAAAAAATGAGGTGGGAGGAGCCAAGTTAGTAAGGGGCAACCCCATTTTACCCTATATATACATACATGCATGCATGTATGCATAAATACATACATACATATATACATACACACACACATACACACACATCAAAATTTCACATATGACCTTCACTATTTAAAATTTGACCTTGATTTGTATATAATTGACTACATTAATTTAAAGTGAGTATGGGTTCACAGGAGACTGTATGTGAGAGATATCAGTTTTTATCGTTTTTTCAGTCTCCAAATAGGATTTGGGTTTATTTCTCTCAGAAACACACACATACACACAGATATGTATATATAAGTTAAACTTTTTAAGATTTTTAGTTGGTTTAATATGAGTGATATGTACACAATGGAGTTGATTTTATGTCACTTGGAGTTAGTATGAATTAATTAAATATAGATGAATTGGGTGGATAAAAACATGTGAATATGAATGCAATATGAAATGCTAATCTATGCATATAATTTATAGATGCATGAATGCTAATTATTAATTTTAAACAATGCACTTAATTACTCGAGGCAATGATCTATTTTCAGCTAATTAAAATGGTGAATCACAGATTCATCACACCATCAAATCTCTGTTCCTATACATAGTACCTATATCAAGAAGTACATCAGGTATCAACCTTTGGAGTAAGGATTGTCATCTCCTTCTCAGACTGGAGATCCTTTCTTGATAATCACTTGACAGTGTGGTTGGGTCCTTAATCTAACCCTTTAGATATTCGACCATGCACCAGCCTCTATGATCCAACCTTTGGATCAACAGTTGTATGATATCAAGATGACCATGGTATATAACCTTAATTATTCGAAGATGCCTATTATGCAAACTTATTTATTCTTCATTTATAGATTAATGATCTACAATAACTATTATTGCATAATGACTCGCCATGAGCTTACATGTTCAACACCACCATCGGAGCACATCTAACTTTGGGATACCTACTGGCTCCACCCTCAGAAAAACTCATGCACCACTTTCACTCATATGCTCACTGGAGCGGAGCATTGCTACCCCGTTACTACATCTGAGGAAGAAGCTCATACATCACTGGTGTATCCTCAACGAAAAAGTGGGTAGGCAAATAGCTGTCATCAGATCTGCAATCACCCAGTTGATCACAACCATTCAAGGATATGCGAGCCACTGCCGTTGATTTCATTATTGGGCACACTTAAAGCAAAGCACATGGTCGCATCCTCAACGCATAATCACATCTGAAGGGGATGCCTTCTCTCTATTGGAGCATCCTTTACACTTTGGTAATGCCATAAATATCAATATGTTCCATTAAAATTTTATTTAATTTTGCATTTCAGAACTTTGTATTTGGAGTCAAATTTGGACTTTCGTTTATTATTGAAGTTCTAAATTTTTTTGACAAAGCTCTCGTGATTCTTTATAGTTTGATAGATTATTTAGATTTTTTTGATATTCATTTAATTTTCCAACTTTAATTTGATGAAAAATTCAATATTTCTCCCATTTATCTCCAGGAAATTGGTTTTCATAATCAACCTCCAACTCCTGTGAAAGTCCTTGCAATTCAGTTTATCTCCCTAACACCTACTCTATATTAAGATTCTGAAAATTGAGATTAAAAAGAACTATTAGATTACCCAAAAAAGCGTCAACTGATATATAGTTGCGAGGGCTTTTGAACATGCTTGATATCGCTCACTTCATCAAGAACTCTAAGAATACGATAATATAAAATCATTCTTGCCTTAAAATATTCTAAATAATTTTTAGTGAAAGATCTAATTGTCCTTCACATTGTGCTAACAAACAAGGTACGTTGCACTTATATTTTGCTTTGAATAATTATTGACTTTTTTGTTTTTGAATTTTATTTATCATATATTATCAAAATTACATTATTTTGGTATCCACATTAAAATCTATCTTTGGGATAATTTTGGTCTGGATTAATTTGGATTTGTGGGATTAGTAAAATTAAATTATTAAACATCGCTACGTTCTCATTCAAATTTCATAAAAAAATAAATATTACTCAAAAATTCCAAATTTAGAGTAGGATTTTAAAGGGAGTTAATGAAAATTCGTGCATCACGGAAGTGTGGAGATTGTATCACATACGATCTAGGTTGACTAGTCATACTAGCTGACGGGGCATCGAAAATTAAAACTTTTTCGATGAAACCACATCATGGGAACGATTCCCATGTCATTTCATCATGATCACATAAGTATAATGATTACCTCTTGAAGCATGACTGTGGTCTCATAGCTGATTCAGCGGGAAATCGATGGTCTTAAGTTCCACACAAGGCGGGAACTCAGTCGATGCGTCGACCACACAGAAATCTGAACTAAAGTCAACAATGAACCCACAACAATATTAATCAAGCTATGAAAAACAAATGTGGAGTCAAATTTATTTTAACTCTACAAGAAATGTGTATAGTGCAAGTATGTAGAGTGTCAAACTCAGGGAGCAAGCAGGATAGGTCAGACAAAATGTGCAAAATGTGTGACTGTGATCAATGTCTACAAGTATGCTAATTTTTGTGGGTTTTTTATTTTATATTTATTTATTTTTTTAATTTTGTATTTTTATATTTTGATTTTTAATTTACTGATTTTATATTTTCTTTTTATATTTTATATTTTTTTATTTTCTTTTTCCAATAACTAGAATATAAACAAAGTAGGAAAAAGGAAGATAAGGGATTTATAAAAATAAGTAAAAATAACCAAAATTCAGCAAAAAAAATTTTTTGGTCTTTTTTATAATTTTATGATGTTTTTTGTGTATTAGGAGATTTTTCTGATTGTTTTGGTACTTTTAAAAGTCAAAATATAAGAAAACAGTAAATTAAGTTGCTGACCGAAATTAAAATGAGGATTAAAAATAGAAATCGAAGTCTAAAAATCCTTAAATTAATTTTAAAATAAAGGTAATAAAACAGAGAAAATTCTGAAATAGAAATTATATTTTTATGATTTTTCTAATTGTTTAGATTTTTATGAAGTTTTTTGGGGTTTTCTAATTTTTAAGGTTTTTGTTTTGAAATTTTTAATGATTTTTGGACTGAAGCTAAAATATGATAAGACAAGCAAAATATATTTTTTTGGATTTTTTCAAAAAGTTTTTATAATTTTTATGGATTGTCTAATGCAAATAGTGCTGAAAATGCATGTTTTTGATTTTTTATAAATATAAAAATGCAATAAAAATGCAATACAAAAACATGGCGTGAATAAGCAAGCAAACATGAGCATATGATATTTTTTGGTAATTTTTAGAGTTAAGATGATGCATGAAATAAATACAAACAACCAATAAAAATCACACAGCTAGCATGGGCATAAGTGCAAATAGCAGGAAAAACAGGGGCCAAAGTGCAATTTTCACACAAAATATTCAACTTAATATTGCATTTAATGGACTAAATACAAATATCAAAACTCGCGGGGGTACACCTGCAAAATACCCACCCAGCGCGTGACTAGCACGCGCCTGGGAAGGACATAAGTGTGAAATACAAAAATCCCAGGGATTACTATGCAATTTACCCAAAAATATTACACGTGATACAAAAGTTCATGGACTGAAGCAAAATACCCCGCACCTCACATGAACTGGCCACGTGAGGTGACGTGGCCGAGGACCTATTTGTAATAAATGAAAGTGTGGGGGCCTGAATGTAAATATTACAAAAGTTATTTAACTGCAGATGAAAGTTTAAGTTCTATCTAATAAATACAAAAATGCTAAGGGTGGAGGCTGGAAAATACCCAAAGCTACGCGATCCAACAGCAGAGGAGACGCCACTTGACATGTGGCGCACGAAGAACGGCCGATGACGCTTCGACATTGGTTGGCTGCGATTAGAAGATGGACGACGATCAAACGGTGCTGGAGACGCGAGATACAAAAATGCTAAGGGTGGAGGCTGCAAAATACCCAAAGCTACGCGATCCAACAGCGGAGGAGACGCCACTTGACATGTGGCACACGAAGAACGGTCGATGACGCTTCGACGTTGGCTGGCTGCGACTAGAAGATGGACGACGATCAAACGGTGCTAGAGACGCGAGATCCGACGGTGGATGCTTCTTGCCAAGAACGGGCCGAGATCGAACGGTGGCCAAGCCTTCGAGAAGAACTGGGAAGAACGCTGGTGGCGGCGACTTTCCCCAGCCCTGATCGATCGCCTCTGATGACGTTAGGGCTCCAAAATGCCCGAGATCACTCCTGCAGGTGTCGACAACACGTCTGGGGCGTCAAAACCCTCCAGCGACGGCTGGAGCTCGTCGGTGATGTCGAGGAAGCCTAACGGCCCCAGTCACCTCCGATGAGAACTCAAAAATGCTCCCAGGTCCTTTGCTCGCGCGAAAACCTGCAAAAATATTAAGGTGGGGGGAGAGGGCAAAATGCCTCGCCCCACCTAGCAGTGGAAGAAGGCGGATAATGACAGGGGAGGAGCTCGCCGGAGCTAGCTCCGGCGAGGTGATAACTGAGGCGAATGGGTTGGTTTTTTGGCTAAATGGAATATAGGAGATGAAACTAAGGCTACTGGGAGTAACAACAAGCAAGAAAAACATAAATAAAAAGCAATACTTCAAGTCAGAAATGGTGAGGTGAAAACCTCACGGCGGCGCAACTGGAGGTGGCTGGAACGCGCCTCGGAGCACGAGTTGCACCTCAACGAGGTGCTGGGATCGACCCTCTGTCACTGGGGATCCCAAGCAACGACTCGGAGGTCTCGGCGAAGCCCTAATGCTGTTCAAAGGAAGAAGAAAGGTGGTGGGGTTGTTTTTGAATGGATTGTGAACGAGGCTCCAAGAACGAGGGATATCAGATGGTGTGATGATCCAAAGCCCAAGATGAGCTTAGGGCATGTATCATTGATATGCGGGGAGAAAAAGTCAAGAAGGATGCTTCATGAAATGGTGAAAGAGAGAGCCTCGAAAAAAGGTGAAAATGGTCAAACAACGCAGTCTGACACATCTACATGCACGGGTCAGAGAGTTGACCCGATGTCAACTCTGCAGCCCACCTGGTTGATCCACGTAGACCAACTAGGAAAAAGCCTGGAAAAAGTTTTGTAAAATCATTTAAAATGGAAAATGAATTATTTAATTTTTGATTATTAAATAAAAATGTTTGTTATTTTATAAGGTATTTTATTATGATTTTTAATTATTTTTATGAGGTGTAAAAATAAGAGTTACCATTTATAGGCTATATATGTATATATAAAATGTATTTTAATAATTTATTTTTATTTTATGTATTTTAATTTTTTTATTTTGTTTATTATTTTATAAATTTATAGAATATTTTTATATACTTAAATATATTTTTATTTTATTTTTCGAATGTATTTTATAAACTTAATAAAATATAAGTATAAATTATACATGTATGTATATAGGTATTTTACCTATGCCTTTTATATACAAGTATTTTTTTATATTTTCTTTAGGATTTTATTCTTATTTTAATGTACAAATATATTATAAGTAATATTTACAAAATTGTAAAAATATAAAAATTATAAAAATATTGAATAAATAATAAAATGAATATTTTAATCTGTACATGTATACAATAGGGGTCCAAAACTCAACTTTCAAACCGTAGATCCGCCAAATGCGAAACCACCGCCATTAAATAACTTATTTTAAATTATATATAATTTAAGGTGAGTTTGATGCATTTGGAGTTTTCATTTGGGAGATAAAGTCTTAGAAGTTGGAATTTTGGATTTTTATTCAGACTATAACTTTTTATCTATACATTATTTTTGAGTGAATTCAATTTTATATTTTTATTTATTAAATTATATACAACTTTTATGTACAAAGTTTCTTTATTTGAGGTATAAAAAGTGGAACCAAAAATAGGTCCCAAAATGAACAAAGAATAAATAAAATGAAAGAAATTTTCTTGGTATTCTGGCCCTTATCTCCCCCTACTTTATTCCTTGTTGACCTATTCATCAAGATGCCTAGGTCTCGGGGTTTCGGGTCACAAAATATTTACAATATTTTATTCTTTTTCTTTTATTTTATTTATTATATAATTTTGGCTTCAATTATAATATTTTATACATTATTTGCATGCACATGCATGAATGCTAAGATGCTCTAATTAAGGGTATTTACACGCATTTGCTAGGGTTTTTGAGGCCAAAATGATAGAATAAAGATGATGAAATGTGGATTCATCATCCCCCTATACTTTACCTTTGCTAGTCCCTAGCGAACACTTATGCAATAAGTGCAGAAAAGAAAAATAAAGAAAAGAAAAAGAAGAAAGATGGACTAAATTTAATTGTCAAACTTGTCTTCACAAAATCAAAGTTTGGAGCTTAAGTAGGACCTTTGGAATTTTAGTGCGGACGGAACCTTAATGAGAACCGGATCTGAAATCCAACAGTCCCTGAGAAACCCAATACTCTGCCCAAGTCTCCTCTATAGCCAGGTCAGAAATATCTCAATTCATACGCAAACCCTTACGATTATCAATCTGACTCGTACGGTGTAAGTGATTGTGGCTCTCCCCAACTAGAATGACAAAGAGACTGACTTCTCCAGTATGACAACCCAATGATTCCCCAATCCAACGACTCCATCCTCGAGGAGCAGGGGATTCCCTTCTAAGTTCAAGTGGCATCCGGCTCAAGAGGAGGGGGTGAAGAGAAGAATGGACGGTAGCCAGTGTAGCTACCTATCCTGGGATGCAAGACCAGTGTAGTCAAGTCATCCAGCTGTAGGCTCACATGATATGACTTTGTAACTCAAGCTTGCTTATTGACTTTACAACATTTGTACATACTTTGCAGGCATTTTATTTTTGTACAGGCCTGACCATTTTTTTGAAATACTATTCACAACAGCATTTACATAGGGAGTTTTTCCTCTTGAGCCAGTAGACTATCCCTCTTTTGAAGCTTTATCGCAACCCACACTCTCATGTCTTTAGACTTCCTCATCACTGGACGGGTTGGGGTGCACTTCCCTCCCTAGAGGAGGAGAAGTATTTCCACTTGTGTGAGTCTCATACCAGCAAATCCAATCCCCTCACCACTCCAACTGAGTTGAGCAATGTGAAAGGTGCAGGTGTCCAAGTTAGGTCATTATCAACAAGAGTCGTGTGTATGCTTCGAAATACTCTACTTAGGCAGTCAAGAATCCATTGAACCAAGTCTCGTGATCCTCAAAGAATTAAGTCAAATAGACCTGAAGTACCTCTAACTAAGTTCTTATAAGGTTCCTGTTATTAGGTAGATTTTAAGGTCCAATCAAGCTCCAATCTCTGGATTTTATTTAGACTCGTTCAACTATCAAACTCAATCCGAAAAATGCTCATGCTATGCAAATGATATGCATAATGCAGAAAATATTTTTGTGATTCAATTTTCAAGATTTTGAACTTTTTTATGGGTTTTTGAAAAGATGATGATGATGCTATGCATTTTTTGTATTTTTCAAAAAGATTTTTCAAATGTTTTTGGATTTTAATTTTGCAAATGTTTTTAGGATTTTTTGAAAACAAAAAGTTTTTGGCTAAAAGCTAGGTTAAAATATTTACACGGGAGTGCTTCTTTTATATACAAGAAGTGGATTTTAAGAATTTACAGGGTAAGTGATCAATTTTATGAGTATATATATTGGATTTTAGTGTGATGTATATATTCCTCAAACTTCTTTGACACACGTTTTTCAAAAAAAATTGAAAACTGTAGTCCAAAAAAAATTTTACAAACATTTTACAAACATGTACACAAATTTGAAAATCATTTTGTAAATGTTTTCCAAACAGTATATATAGATTTTTCAAAATATTTTTGCAACCATTTTTCAAACCGTTTGCAAATCATTTTTCAAACATTTTATTTCACACAGAGAAAATAAATTTTTCAAACAACACATTTTTACAAAGGTTGAAAACATGTAACAAAATATTTTCCAAATAGTTTTCAAAAGATTTTTCACAAAGATTTTCAAACTATTTTTCAAACATTTTACAAAAAATATTTTCACCTGATTTATTAATTAGTAAATACAGAAAGAATTTGAGAAATAATCAACGTCTTTTTATTAAGGTTTTTAATGAATTTTAAAGAATTATTATCCATATTATTAGGAAAATACGAAAGTACGAGTTATGGCTAAAGTATATATGCAGTATATACGACCCCCTATACTTAGCTTGAGCTATGTCTTCATAGATCGGAGAGAAAAGAGAAGACATAACTCGTACTAAGTATAGGCAAGTCCAAAGAATAAATGAATGGAGAAATGAACGAATGAGAAGTTGACCGTCCACCCTATACTTAAAATCAAATAATCCTAAGTATAGCAGACTGTACACAACGCAGGGAGGGTTAAGGGTGGGAATGAACAGATCGTACTCAGAATGTCTCCCCCTATACTTAGGGTAAGATATCCCTGAGTATAGACAAGAAGAGGAGACAATGAAGAAGATCGAAATAAATGAACACTCAGGGTGCACACCCCCTATACATAGGACAAAGTACATCCTAAGTATGGGAAACTGTCAACAAGGGGCGACATCTTTTAGATGGATACAGAAGATAGAAAAGGAAAAGAAGAAAAGAAGAAAAGAAGAAAGAGATCTGAAGATGGAAACGAGATCAGAGGATGTACACATCACTCCCCCTATACTTAGGGTAAAGGAAGCCCTAAGTATAGGCAACGACATGAGTGATGACACGGAACGATGAATGAACACTCGGCTCGTCCACCCCCCTATACTTAGGACAAAATACGTCCTAAGTAAGGCAAACACGAGAATGGGTGGACGAGCAATACTGAAGAAAGATGGAGGTACACACAAGAGAATATACAACAGAGATGAATGTACATATGATCAAGAAGGTTGAAAGCTAACCTTCTTGTGAGACCGCTGAGGGATAGATCTAGTGTGGTGCAGGTCGACATCGGGGTCCACAGTGGACGGAAGCCGATCAGGGTCGACGGGGTGAAGGCCCTCAGTGGAGTCAAATCGAAAAGGTACGAACTGGTCAATGGAAGTAGTATGGCTAGGTTCGTCCTTGGTGTTCCTATGGTGTGAAGGCGCAGACGGGCGAGTGGAAGAAGTGTGGTCAGGTCTGGCCTTGGGGGTCTCACTGATATCAAAGTGGAATGAGACAAACTCATCATCCTCGGAAGAAGTGTAATCGGAGTCGTCCTGCGAGGTCTCTTCCAGGTCAAAACCAAAAGGAACGAAGTCATAAGTGGAGGTAGTCGAACTCAAATCGTCCTCAAGAGTCTCACCTGTATTATCTTTTTCATCAAGAGGCCAGAAATTCTGAGAATAATGGTTAGCATCATAACCGACCTCAATCATCATCACTTTTGAGTGACCATGAACGAACTTATCAGTGGAAGTAGTCAAACCGGGTCCATCCTGTCTAGTCTTGGTGTCTGCCCTCCGCTCAATGGGATCAATCACGTAAATTCCTTGGATTTCATCAACACATCGCCACACACCAGAAGGAGGAACTGCAAGGTCTACGCTTTCCGAGTTCCTCCCCTTTCGGGGGATTCCTCGGGTCTCATCAACGGTCGCTAAGCAAATATCTCTAATATTATCAGATCGGTCATGGGCCTCGGAGTCAGCTAGAATCGG
Source organism: Ottelia alismoides (assembly GCA_037367405.1). NCBI lineage: Eukaryota > Viridiplantae > Streptophyta > Magnoliopsida > Alismatales > Hydrocharitaceae > Ottelia > Ottelia alismoides. The sequence goes on along the minus strand of JAZKJV010001413.1, from coordinate 649,756 downwards.
TGAAGGTGCATCAGGTGCAGGTCTCTGGTCAACTGTGGGTGCAGTGATCGACGCTTCGCTTTCGTCAACAAGATGGAAGCGAATCTCTCCTGGTCCATAATTAATAAAGACCCTTGCAGAGGCGAGGAATGGTTGTCCCAAGATGATTGGAGAGGGCTCCCCTGAGGAGATCTCCATGGGCAACACGACAAAGTCAACATGGTAGCTCGTGCCCTGAATCGAAATGACGGCATTTTCAAGGATATCCTTCGGCCTCTTAATAGATCCATCAACAAACTAAATGATCATCCTGGTTTTCTTTAGAGGCCCTAAGTGAAGAGACTGTACCAGCGAGAAGGGTAATATGCTAATAGATGCACCGCCGTCCAGGAGAGTGTAATCACAAGTATGGTCAGAGATGGTGCAAGTGATGAAAGGGGTAGCTGTGTTCTTCTTTCTAGGAATGGGGCGGTGTATGATGGCGTGGGAAGTGGCCATGGTCAGAATGTGATGCTCAGATCTTCTCCTCCGCTTTCTCTTCTTGGGAAGAGGAGCAGATAAATCAGTCATGGCCTGCTGAAGTGGGGCACGGATGATCTCATGAATGGTGGCCTCCACTTCGGGTTCAGTCAACATTTTTTTGAATTTTTGGACTTCCTCCATACAAGGGAGGAAGTCGAAATCAGCATGTATATGAGGCATGCCAAGAGCAGTCTGTACAGCGGCATACTCGGGGTCAAAGGCGGGACAAGATGTGAATGGATGTGTGGTCAAAGGGTCTGGCAAGTGGGCACTCTCCTCACAGTCTGAAGCAACCAAATGTCTCCCGAACTCTTTTTATGTATTTAATTTTTTCTCATTTTTTTTGTATTTTGGGTGATTGTAAGCTCCCATGATCACCCACAAGTAAATCTGTATCCTCGACGAAAGGAGCATTAATATGGTTTTCTCTCAAAATGGCAAGATGCTCTCTCATCAAAGTAATGTGATCTAGCATTAGGTTCAAGACTACACTCGTGGAGATCGAGGGAGGTGACTCCAACAGGTCAGACTCGGGTAGATGTGAAAGTGGCGGTGGATAATATACATGTGGAGGTGGAGGTGGGTGTGGATAGAAATCCGAGTCCTGATACTGTGGCTGAGGCGGATATGTACAAAAGTCAGGAGCAAAGTCCTCCTGGAAAAAAGGAGGTGGACCGGCTGGAGTGAACGATGGATCCGCAAAGTCCGGATAAAATGTGCTCCAGAGTCCATCTCGAAATCAAAAGGAAATGATTCGGGGGAGCACGGCGGTCAAGTCAAAAGAGTGAAGAAGAAAGGCGCAAATGCGCAGGGACGATCTAGAATGCACATAAAACAATCACAAACAAAAATGAAAACATGACAAACCCTCAATTCACCTACTCAACTCGGTAGAGACCGTAAAATGCGGTCTTTTAATCTTGTCTGTTTTAGAGTTAGGTGAGAAGTCCAAAAGTTTCACACACACTTAGGGGCTGAATGGGATTTGGGAACTATCCTTAGTGTGTGCGCGAGCAACGTAAAACCGAGGACAATGAGGGGATTACTCGCCTCAAGACAAGATTTTCTTTTTGGTTTGTTTTAGGGTCAAGTAATATTAGCAGCCCCAATTTTATTGGTTATCACATTTTTTTTGGATTTTTAGTGAGAATGCACGATCCTATCGGGGATTCAATTCTTTTAAGCACCTTGGTTGGCAAAATCAGAGGGAGAGTCGGAAAAGCAACGCAAGCGACAAAAATGATGATGAATGCTAAAGCGTAAATGCTCACCTTGCCTCCAACACTCTACATGCAAAGATGCTCAGCAGAATTGAAACCTATCTATATGCAAATGCAAAGCCAATGAAATCGCCTTAAGGTTAGAAGCTGCTATTAGCGTGAAGCACCACAAGTTGGTCACCGATCTTCAATCCAGGAGTCCAGTCTTGGCTCACCCCTTCTCCTCTCGACACATCGAGTTTAGGAGCAGCGCTTGGCAGGGTGGGCTCGCGGCACGAAGGCTCGAAGATAATGAGGCGACTGTTTAAAGTTTGAACTAAGTCCAAAGCACACTATTGGTACATGCAAATATATTAGGTGTTTGGCCTTAGTCTTTCGCAAGCAATCCTAAAACTAGGGGCTCAATCACACAAAATAAGAAAACAAAACCGAGAAAACAAAATAAAAAATGTGATGAAAAGCCAACAAAAACCGCGGTGAGCCCCCAGGTGTACAAGCACTTGGAAGTTAGGCTCGAGAGTCCAAAGTTCAGGGGTACCTGTATTATTACAAATTAAGTGGTCTCTCTCTCATAAAAATTACATGAATAAATACAAGGAAATAAATGCAACAACTAAGGTGGAGCTCGGTCTACAAAATTCCTCTTCATCTCCTAGGTGCTCGGCTGGAAGATGTCGGCTTCACATGGGTGCTCAGGCTCCTAGGGTGGAGCGCCTCCCTCGATCCACGGTTCCTCGCACAAAGTCAACAAAGAGAGGGGTTAGACAGCTCAAGCAATATATCAAAAAATAAGGAAAATAAAATAAGCACAAAAAGCCATGAAAACAGACAAATAATCACAAGCACAAGTAAAAAGCCGAACTACGCGCTGTTGCTCCCCGGCAACGGCGCCATTTGATTCAGCGGGAAATCGATGGTCTTAAGTTCCACACAAGGCGGGAACTCAGTCGATGCGTCGACCACGCAGAAATCTGAACTAAAGTCAACAATGAACCCACAATAATATTAATCAAGCTATAAAAAACAAATGTGGAGTCAAATTTATTTTAACTCTACAAGAAATGTGTATAGTGCAAGTATGTAGAGTGTCGAACTCAGGGAGCAAGCAAGATAGATCAGACAAAATGTGCAAAATGTGTGACTGTGATCAATATCTACAAGTATGCTAATTTTTGTGGATTTTTTTAATTTTACATTTTTTATTTAATTTTTAATTATGTATTTTTATATTTTGATTTTTAATTTACTGATTTTATATTTCCTTTTTATATTTTATATTTTTTTCTTTTTCCAATAACTAGAATATAAACAAAGTAGGAAAAAGGAAGATAAGGGATTTACAAAAATAAGTAAAAATAACCAAAATTCAGCAAATAAAATATTTTTGGTCTTTTTATAATTTTATGATATTTTTGTGATTTTTGGAGATTTTTCTGAATGTTTTTGGTATTTTTAAAAGTCAAAATATAAGAAAACAATGAATTAAGCTGCTGGCCGAAATTAAAATGAGGATTAAAAATAGAAATCAGAGTTTAAAAATCCTCAAATTAATTTTAAAATAAAGGTAATAAAACAAAGAAAATTCTGAGATATAGTTTATATTTTTAGGATTTTTCTAGATTTTTTAGATTTTTATGAAGTTTCTAGGGGTTTAATAATTTTTAAGGTTTTTATTTTGAATTTTTTTATGATTTTTGGATTGAAGCTAAAATATGACAAGACAAGCAAAATATAATTTTTTTGATATTTTTCAAAAAGTTTTTATAATTTTTATGGATTTTCTAATGCAAACAGTACTGAAAATGCATGTTTTTGATTTTTTATAAATATTAAAATGCAATAAAAATGCAATACAAAAATATGGCGTAAATAACCAAGCAAATAGGAGCATATGATTTTTTTGGTAATTTTTAGAGTTAAGATGATGCACGAAATAAATTCGAACAACCAATAAAAATCACACAGCTAGCAAGGGCATAAGTGCAAATAGCAAGAAATACATGGGCCAAAGTGTAATTTTCACACAAAATATTCAACTTAATTTTGCATTTAATGGACTAAATACAAATATCAGAACCCGCAGGGGTAGACCTACAAAATACCCACCCAGCGTGTGACTAGCACGCGCCTGGGAAGGACCTAAGTATGAAATACAAAAATCCCAGGGATTACTATGCAATTTACCCAAAAATATTACACGTGATACAAAAGTTCATGGACTGAAGCGAAATACCCAAACACACGAGGGGTCCTCTGCAAAATACCCCGCACCTCACATGAACTGGTCACGTGAGGTGACGTGGCCGAGGACCTATTTGTAATAAATGAAAGTATGGGGGCCTGACTGTAAATATTACAAAAGTTATTTAACTGCAGATGAAATTTTAAGTTCTATTTAATAAATACAAAAATGCTAAGGGTGGAGGCTGCAAAATACCCAAAGCTACGCGATCCAACGGCGGAGGAGACGCCACTTGACATGTGGCGCATGAAGAACGGTCGATGACGCTTCGACGATGGCTGGCTGCAATTAGAAGATGGACGACGATCAAACAGTGCTGGAGACGCGAGATCCGACGGTGGCTGCTTCTCGCCAAGAACGGGCCGAGATCGAACGGTGGCCAAGCCTTCCAGAAGAACTGGGAAGAACGTCGGTGGCGGCAACTTTCCCCGCCCCTGATCGGTCGCCTCCGATGACATTAGGGCTCCAAAATGCCCGAGATCACTCCTGCTGGTGTCGACAACACGTCTGGGGCGTCAAAACCCTCCAGCGATGGCTGGAGCTCGCCGGTGATCTCGAGGAAGCCTAATGGCCCCAGTCGCCTCCGATGAGAACTCAAAAATGCTCCCAGGTCCTTTGCTCGCGCGAATACCTGCAAAAATATTAAGGGAGGGCGAGGGCAAAATGCCTCGCCCCACCTAGCAGTGGAAGAAGGCGGATAACGGCAGGGGAGGAGCTCGCCGGAGCTAGCTCCGACGAGGTGATAACTGAGGCGAATGGATTGGTTTTTTGGCTAAATGGAAGATAGGAGATGAAACTAAGGCTACTGGGAGTAAGAACAAGCAAGAAAAAGATAAATAAAAAGAAATACCTCAAGCTAGAAATGGCGAGGTGAAAACCTCACGGCGGTGCGGCCAGAGGTGGCTGGAACGCACCTCGGAGCACGAGTTGCACCTCAACGAGGTGTTGGGATCGACCCTCTGTCACCGGGGATCCCAAGTAACGACTCGGAGGTCTCGGCGAAGCCCTAATGCGGTTCAAAGGAAGAAGAAAGGTGGTGGGGTTGTTTTTGAATGGATTGTGAACGAGGCTCCAAGAACGAGGGATATCAGATGGTGTGATGATCCAAAGCCCAAGATGAGCTTAGGGCGCGTATCATTGATGTGCGGGGAGAAAAAGTCAAGAAGGATGCTTCATGAAATGGTGAAAGAGCAAGCCTCGAAAAAAGGGTGAAAATGGTCAAACAACGTAGTCTGACACAGCTACAGGCAGGGGTCAGAGAGTTGACCCGAGGTCAACTCTCCAGCCCACCTGGTTGGTCCACGTGGACCAACTAGCAAAAAGCCTTGAAAAAGTTTTGTAAAATCATTTAAAAATAGAAAATGAATTATTTAATTTTTAATTAATAAATAAAAAATGTTTGTTATTTTATAAGGTATTTTATTATGATTTTTAATTATTTTTATGAGGTGTAAAAATAAGAGTTACCTTTTATAAGCTATATAGGTATACATATCTATGTATTTTAATAATTTATTTTTATTTTGTGTATTTTAATTTTATTATTTTTGTTTATTATTTTATAAATTTATAGAATATTTTTATATACTTAAAAATATTTCTATTTATTTTTCAGATGTATTTTATACACTTAATAAAATATAAGTATAAATTATACATGTTTGTATATAGGTATTTTACCTATGTCTTTTATATACAAGTATTTTATTTTATATTTCCTTTAGGTTTTTATTCTGATTTTAATGTACAAATATATTATAAGTAATATTTACAAAATTGTAAAAATATAAAATTATAAAAATTCTGAATAAATAATAAAATGAATATTTTAATCTGTACAAGTATACAATAGGGGTCCAAAACTCAACTTTCAAAGCGTAGCTCCGCCAAATGCGAAACCACCGCCATTAAATAGCTTATTTTAAATTATATACAATTAAAGGTGGGTTTGATGCATTTGGAGTTTTCATTTGGGAGATACAGGTCTGGGAAGTTGGAATTCTGGATTTTTATTCAGACTATAACTTTTTATCTGTACATTATTTTTGAGTGAAATCAATTTTGTATTTTTTATTTATTAAATTATCTACAACTTTCATGTACAAAGTTTCTTTATTTGAGGTATAAAAAGTGGAACCAAAAATAGGTCCCAAAATGAACAAAGAATAAATAAAATGAAAGGAATTTTCTTGGTATTCTGGCCCTTATCTCCCCCTACTTTATTCCTTGTCGACCTATTCATCAAGATGCCTAGGTCTCGGGGTTTTTGGTCATAAAATATTTACAATATTTTATTCTTATTCTTTTATTTTATTTATTCTATAATTTTAGCTTTAATTACAGTATTTTATACACTATTTGCATGCACATGCATGAATGCTAAGATACTCTAATTAAGAGTATTTACATGCATTTGCTAGGGTTTTTGAGGCCAAAATGATAGAATAAAGATGATGAAATGTGGATTCATCAATAGCCTCTAAAGGAAGAGGTCTCTTGTCCGAAGTCCGATCCGACAAGGGAGCACTTGTGAGCGTGTAGATGAAACACACGCTTCCCATAATCCAAGGCAACGATCCAAGCAGTGAACCTCTTGATTTTGTTGTACATAATCCACCACCTTTATCAAGAGCACGAGGCATCGACGAAGACGTAGTTCCACGAGAAGTCAGTCTGGAAGCACAATGACACCGTGATGATGATAGAACTCTCAACAAAACCTTGGGTATGTCCACCAAGTGTTGAGAGAAAGAGAGATGGAGCACGTGTAGAGAGAGAGAGAGGGGGGGATAGAGTTGTTGCAAATTCTGCTTCAACTTAATTGTGTGTAGAGAAAAGGGCTAGGTTAGCCCTTCTTTTATACAAAATGAGATGGCTAGGATGCACTCTAATGATCCTAATTGAAGCAATGATCAAGATTTTATTATAACTTGCAACAATAATAATTAGTTTTAAAAGAAAAAGAAGTTGAAATATTCTTCAATAAATTTAATTCAAATAAAATCAATTCCATTCTCATGAATAAAGAGAAAGAAGAGAGACACCTTTCAAAAATAAGGAAAGGAGATAGCCTCTTTCCTCGTTATGGAAGGTGGACGCCTCCTTGATTGAAAAGAGATTTTTTCTCTCCAGACTCCTTTTAATGAATCTTATTACATGCAATCTTTATTCATAAAGTATTTGTCAATATAATATCACCAAATTATTTGTGATAATTACAAAGAAATCATTGATCAATTACGAATCATATCCATTCATCCAATAATAAATGTAAATAGTATTTACATTTAATTGTATAATCTGAATCTGATTCACATTAATTGTATAATGTGAATCAATTCACATTAATTTATAAATTGTGAATCCCGTTCTTATGGATGGTGCTATCCATATTAATTATATCTATGATAATTAAATCTAATTTAATTATTCTTCATGTGCTTAATAATGTGAATCATATCTACATTATTAATGATGATTAAATCCAATTTAATCATCATTTTTTCAATTGTCAATAATGGAATTATTCTTGAACTCTTTCAAGAACAATGTTCCTTCTCCGCAGATAATCGGAGATGAGGACATGGTGACTGTATATTCCATGTATAGTGACTTGGATAATGAGATCTAATCTCATATCCATATCTAGAAGATCTCTCAGAGATGTCTGATCAAGTCAGACAGAATATCCAATCTTCTCACTACATATGAATCATATTTTGATCAATGTCAAATAGTTGGACCAATATTGGATAACCAGTCTACTAAGTGGAGTTACTAAAATTCAAACCTCTTTCATCATTCCCTCGGAATGGAAGTGTCATGGTTATACAATCGATTAAGAACACACCCCCTCAAGTATTCCTTATACACGTACATCATGCATATTGAAAGACTGTGATTAAACCTGAAATTCTGATCCCAATTTAGACCATGTCCTTGATTTTATCAGTAAATTTCTCATTCGATCATCGGGAGTTGGTATCTATCATATGCTTTCCAAAAACATATATCATACCTTCAATTCATGCCTTGTTTCCAAAACAAGATGACCAACATTGGAATTTGGTTTATCCCAATATCTCGTGAGTGAGCTCATGTCTTCTGATTCAGTAGAGAACATGTATGATCCCTTTGAGAGATCGTATATTCAGTAGAGAACCTGTATGATCCCTCTGAGAGATCGTATTACTCATATGCCCTTGTATGCACACTAGCTCGTTGATGTATAGACGTTGATTAGGTCATCAACCTAATGATCTGCCTAATGTACATACTTAGATATATAGTAATATATATGTCTCCGATCAAAGGATGCACACCTATATGTGAGAACATACGACATAGGTCTTAGTTATCTCGATCTTGTTAAGTCAACTCTTTGACCTAATGATGAATCCACATTTCATCATCTTTATTCTATCATTTTGGCACCAAAAACCCTAGCAAATGCCTTTAAATAGCCGTAAAACCATCATCTTAGCATCCATGCATGTGCATTCAGATTGTGTATAAATCTCTGTAATTAAGGCCAAAATTATAGAATAAATAAAGAAAAGAAAAAGAATAAAATATTGTAAATATTTTATGACCCAAAACCCCCGAGACCTAGGCATCTTGATGAATAGGTCGACAAGGAATAAAGTAGGGGGAGATAAGGTCAGAAATACAGTGTAAATACCTATACAATCTATTCATTCTTTATTCATTTTGGGACCTATTTTTGGTTCCACTTTTTGTACATCAAATAAATAAACTTTGTACATGAAAGTTGTAGATAATTTCATAAAGAAAAAGACAAAATTGATTTCACAGAAAAGCCATGTACAGACAAAAAGATATGGTCTGAACAAGAATCCAAAATCCCAACTTCCCAGACCCGTATCTCACAAACGACAACTCCAAATGCAGTGTACTCACCTTTAATTGTATATAGAATAAAATAATCTATCCAATGGCGGTGGTTTCGCATTTGGCGGAGCTACGGTCTGAAAGTTGAGTTTTGGACCCTCATTGTATACGTGTACTGAATAAAATATTCAATTTATTCTTTATTCATTATTTACTCATTTTTATATTTTTATACTTTTGTAAACATTACTTATAATATATATGTGCATTAAAATTGAAATAAAATGCAAAGAAAATAGAAATAAAAATACTTGTACAAAGACTACATAGGTATGCTATATACACTTATACCTGTATAGGATACAATTGTATTTTATTAAATATACAAAACATATCAGAAAAATAAAATAAAAATATAATTATGTATATAAAAGTATGTTATAATTTTACAAAATTATAAATAAAAATAATAAGATTAAAAATACATAAAATAAAATAAAATATCAAAATACATAGGTATTATACCTATATAGGGTTAAAAAGGCAACTTGTAAAAATATATGTCATAAAAATAAATAAAAATCAGAATAAAATACTACATAAAATTTTGAACATTTTTTATTATATAACTTTTATTTAATTCGGCCATTTACTATTTTTAATTGAATTAATAAAGATTTTTTTCCAGGGTTTTTCCTGGTTGGTCCACGTGGACCAACCAGGTGCAAACCCTAGTTGACCTCGGTCAACTAGGTACCCTACCCCCCTGTAGCCTCTGTCAGAACCGGCGTTTGACCCATCTTCTCCATTTTTTTCGAGGCATGAACTTGCACCCTTTGAGCTCGATTCCTTCTGCAAAAATCTTCACCTACCATCCCTCTTGCTCGCACAAGGACCATCTTGGGCTGAGAGCTTCTGAATCGGGCCAGCCACCTCGTTCTTTCCACCCTCGTCACCTCGGGTCAAACCCAATAAAACCAACCCCCCATTTTCAAATCGATTTTTGAGTCCCCTTGGTCCACCCCTCTCCGCCTCTCTTGTGCTCCAGGTCTTGCCGGAGGTGACAGCTCCGCCGCGAGCCTCTCAGCCAGGGCGTCCGAGGTCGAGGGAGCCTCCAGCACCTCCACCAACTGCCGGCGTCGAGGTACACTTCTTCCTCTGGCTCCGGCCATCGAGGGCGTCCACCCCACCATTTCTTTATCGCATTTAGTTCCTGTTAGCTTAGGCTTCAAAAACCCCAAAAAATCTTGAAGTTCCATCTACCAATTCACTCGATCGAGCACCTTGGCCGGAGCGCACCTCCGGCCGTGCAACCACCTGTTGATTCGCACCCCTTCGAGACCATCCGAGGATCCAGGCAGTTTGCCCTGGACCCCTTTACTTTGTTTGCAGGTCCAAGTCACTTCACGCGCGCCTGGAGGCGAGTTTTGGAGCTCGCCGGAGCAGCAGCAACCTTCCAGCTCCGCCCGCTGCCCGAGAGCACCACGGTCTTCCCCGTGGATTTTGGACACCTCCAGGAGATAGAAGACCTTTCCAGGAAGCTCCTTGTTCATTTTGAGGACCTGTCGTCGCCGGAGGAGGGAGATCAAGGTCGGAGAAGCTCGCCTCCACCGGCGTTCTTCCCCGTTCTTGCAACCCTCTTCCTAGCCGTTGGATCAAGGAGGAGTCCCAGATCGCACAGCTGACGTTGGATCTCCGCGTGCCTCATCCGTCGATCGTCTCCGGAGATCTAATCTTGGCCGCACATCCGCGAAGCGCCATCGGCCGTCCACAACGCGCCACGTGTTTAAGTGGCCCTCCATCCGCCGTTGGATCGCGCGCAAGAGGGTATTTTGCAACTCACCCCTTGCGCATTTTTGTATTTAATATTTAGTTTTTAAACTTTCGTCTGTAGCTTAAATATTTTGTAATATTTGCAAGTAGGCCCCCAAACTTTTGATATTTGCACTTAGGTCCTCCGCCACGTCACCTCACGTGACCTGTACACGTGAGGTGGGGGCATTTTGCAGAGGATCCCCTGTACGTTTGGGTATTTCTTTTTGGTCCTAAAATTTTGGCGTTAAGTGTAAAAGTTTAGGTTATTTTGCCACTAAGCCCCCAGGATTCTCTGATATTGCATTCCAGTCCCTCCCAGGCGCGTGCTAGTCACGCGCTCTGGTGGGTAATTTGTGGGCATACCCCAGCGGCTCTTGTAATTGCTTTTTGGTTCCAAAACTTGAATATATAGTGTAATATTTTGTGGAAAATTGCATGTTAGCCCCTGGATGTTTTGAATATTGCATTTATGCCCTTGCCAGGACTGTTTAATGTTGGGACTCTTGTTCTAATTAATCAAAATATCATTTTAACCCCAAGAAATCCACAAAAATAGGGTTAAGCTTCTGTTGTCCTATATTTTGACGCCCTATTTTTAGTTTTCAATTTTACCACTTTTCATTATTTATAAAAAATCAAAAACATGTCTTTTTCCTACTGTCTAGCTTAGAAAATACCAAAAAAATAGTAAAACACCTCTAAAAATTCCAAAAAAATCACGTAGTGTCTATTTTATTATCTTTTAGTGTCAGTCCAAAAATCATTAAAAATCTCAAAACAAAAACACAAAAAATTAAAAACTCTTAAAAACTTCAAAAAAATTATATAAAATAGTAGAAAAACCCAAAAATAGCAAACTCAGCTTCTGTTTATGCTTAATTTTGTTCTCTTTATTAGAAAAATAGTGTGAGACAATTTTGCTACTGGTTGGTATTTTTAACTTGCATTTTTGTCACAGCCAGCCCTTATTTCCACTGTTTGCCTTATTTCAGACTTTAAAAATACCAAAAACATCTTGAAAAACCCCCAAAAATCACAAAAACAGTAGAAAACCTCAAAAATACCAAAAACATTTTATTTCTGAATTTTTGAGTATTTTTGCACATTTTTATAAATATCTTAGCTTGCCTTGTATTATATCCCCTTGTTTTCCAATATTTGAAAAAGAAAAAAAAATATATAAAATATAAAATATAAAAATCAGAAAATCAAAAATCAAATACAAAATTAAAAATCAAATAAAAAAAATTAAAAATTAAAAACCCACAAAAATAGTAGTTGCTTGCTTGCTTAGTGTAGACACATCACACACTCACTCACTTGTGCATTCATTTGCTTGGACTACACTGTTTGCTCCCTGTGTTCGAACTCTCTGCATACTTGCCCTTTACATCATTTGTGCAGAGTTAAAAATAAATTTTAACTCCACATTGTTTCTAATTTGTTGATCTTAGTGTGGGTTAATTGTTGATCAAACGCGGATTTCATTTGAGGGTCGCAACAGCGACGGTTATCTCCGCCTTGTGTGAGATACCAAATTTAGACCCTCGTGAGATCCGTGTTTATCACCTAACTCATCCAACACCTCCAAATCTTTATTCCTATGTAGAGGACATGCATCAAGAGGTCAATCGGATGTCAGCCTTTATGTAAGGATTGTCATGTCCTTCTCGAGATGGAGATCCTTTCTTGATAATCACTTAATGGTACGGTTGAGTCCTCAATTTAACTCTTTAGATATTAAACCCTACACCAGCTACTATGATACAACCTTGGGATCAATAACTCTATGATATCAAGATGACCATGGTACATAACCCTAATTGTACTACAGGACCTATTATGTAAATTAGGTATTCTTCATTTCAGGTTAAGGAATGATATGTAATAACCTTTATTGCATAATGGCTCATCGTGGGATCGCATGCCCAACAATGCCCCTTAGCCCAAAGAACCATTAATGTCCTAATCTTTAAACGCATACTCATGTGCTAATTGTAATATTTTTAGATAAATAGCTTGGTCGTCTAACTAATTGCTCTGTACCGAGAGACTATACCAAGTCCTTTTACATACTTGGATACATCTCAGTAACAATGCTCGCATTGAAGTGAATGGTGTATCTTATGCAACCAATACTCAATCTTGTTAAAGCAATCAGGATGCCTTGCATCTTGCTAGTTTTAGACTTTGGCAGCATAAATCGTCAATTATTAGTAAGGGCTTTCTATTATCCTTATCAGAATACCCTTATGCCTGGAGATCTCTATCTCCTTAGATTAAGATATAGTCTTAAGTCTTATAAGGTATATGTAGATAAGACTTTTAGATCACTATCTACATGGTTTTAAGATCTTAAGACTTTGATATCACTATCTCAAAAGTCTTATGTCTTTGAAGATATTTTTATTATTGTAATTAGGCATTTTATCTCCATTGTAATTTTGATAACAATTTACCACTCGCACTATATGACAGATATATGTATTTTGTACACATCTAGCATACACCAGACTTCTCACAACTGATGCACAAGGGCAAGCAATTTTAGCACTATCGTCCTCAATACTTTCATGTGATATCCCTTTATATTGGTCACAATCACATCTTAATGGAATGAAGCCTTCCTTGGAATTTTCAAAGTAGAATCTTTCCAAAGTGTATCCTTTATATGACTATCAAAATGCCCTATTCTCTTTGCTTCTGAACAATTTCATAACTAAGATCTAAGAAGCATCGTTGAGATCTTTTATCTCAAGGTTATGGGATGACCAGACTATAAAACACTTATTATTATCCTTTTATCATTGTAAATGATTAGGATTTTATCTACGTTTAGCATGATGAACACAGTGCCACTCTTACTAAGCTTCACATGATTTATTAAGATTCTGTCTAAAATCATAACCTTTATAATTTCATCAAATATGATATTTATGGAGTTCCTTTGCTTGCATACCATGCCTTCCTCAACTATGAAGCCCTAGGGCTACTTAATATGAATATCCTTGTTGATGTATTCATTGAGAAATGCAATATTGACTTCCATTTTCCAGATGTCAATAGTCAAGTTATGTATCTACAGTGAGAAATATTCTGTATAAGCATGGTCACTAGAGAAAAAGTCACACTGTAAAAGATGTCTTATCTCTGTGCACGAATTGTGCTTTGAAGGTCTCTACCTTCTCATCAGGTTCCCTCTTTCTCTTGAAGATCCATTTACATCCAACGGGTCTGAACCCTATAGGAGGATCCTTGAGGGTCCATACACAAAACTTATACGTGAAGTCTACTTTAAACTTTATTTCTAGCATCCATCTCTCCATGTTATTTTCCTCAAAATCTTCATCATATGAAGCTGTATCATTATCAAACTTCTCTGATACATGGAATCCATACCCTCTAGGTGGTTTTACCAGTGTTCTGAAAATCAGACCGGCCGATTCGACTGGTCCAACCGGTGAACCGGGCCTGAACCGGTCCGGTTAACTGGTTTATAGTGGTTCGATCCAAACATTCAAATTCTGGTTAACCCGCCCGCTTCAACCTAATTTTTTAATCCAGTCTAAACAGGTTAAATTGAAGTTGAACCGCATTTATTTTTTTTTAAAATTACCTGATGGTGGGAGTTGAACCTGTGACCTTTGATTCTCTATTTCTAACTCCTAACCAACTACACTAACAAAACTTTTTACATGTACTAAGTTTTGAATATAATTAAACTACTATTATGTTATAGAGCAACTAGTGCAAATAATATATATATATATATATATGATATGCATGATATTTGATGGTGTATACGAAAAATATTTTATGTATAGTGTGAAATATATACATTGTCTATGTATTTTATTTATATTTCAAGTATATTTAAGTGTATAATATATATATTATTTCATTTCGGTTTGACTAGTTGATTCAACTACTTTTTCTCATCGGTCTGGTTTAATCCGATTTTAAATAATGATGATGTCATTATCCGATTGAATTGGTTTGATTACATGGTTCAATCTGATCCGACCATTTTCATAAGATCTTCGGTTCGGTTTTAAAAACATTGGGCTTTACCATCCTCAAACTGATTTGAAGAGGTATTAATGTTTCATCTTTCATCATCCTTCTAGTTTCGATTTTAGGAACCTTATTATCCTCCTAGGATTTGATGAGTCCTTTTACTTCATTCTTATCCGGACTCTTAAGGAAGTCATCCTCTAAGAATCATACCCTTAGAGCTAGAATCTTTAAGAATCTCATGGTCCAAAAGTAGGTATCCAATACCATCCTTTATAACCCTAATGAAGTAGTACTCTCTAGTACCAGATTCCAGCTTATGCATCCATGTTTTTATCATGGACAAAGCAACCCTGAATCCTCAAGCGTCTAACATTGGGTTTGGTTCCAAACCATAGATCATGAGGAGTTTTGGGTTCAAATTTGTTTGAAATCTTATTAAGGATATATATCGCAGTCTCTATCGCATATGCTCGAAAACTAAGAGGTAATTATGTTAAGAGTCGTCATTGATCAGATAATGTCAAACATGATCCAGTTGCATCTCTCTACAATTCCGTTGAGCTGAGGTGCATTAAGAGGAGTGAGGTAGGAACAACATTCCTTTTTAATAAGTACCGGCTACCTTGGTTAGATTGAATTTTATCCATCTCCTTTCTAATTTGGTTTTGCAACTAAAATTGTGAAATCTTTGAAATGTTCAAACATTTCTAATGTGTAAGGAAGAAATCCAATAACACAAACGATCAAGAATATCATTTATTAATGTTATTTATGCATATGGGGTTCATATACATCAATATGTACGAGATCTTGAATACATCAACATCTCTCACCATTCTTAGAGAAGGGTGCATCAGACATTCTACTTTGAATATAATATTCACAAGTATGTAAGCTTTGAACAATCTAAACTCTCTCTTACTAGTCTATTGATCTTATCAATAGACTTATGTCCTAGTCTTGATGTCAGATCACTGTGAAACGATCTTCATCCTCTTTTTGATATCTTAAGGTTTAATTTTCAGTTTTAGAAATGTTAATGAACCATTCATTAACATTCTACTTTTGTAGAGTCCACTAGATGTTAGATCACTATCTGAAATATATCCACCATAACTCTTTATGATAAGTCTATCTCAAATGTATGCTTATTTCCAACAAATTTAGAAATAAATAATGAATCTATTCTCATATCTACGTCATAGAGACATTCTCTAAGAATAAGGGATCTCCCAATGGAAAGAAGTAGTCTATTTATCCAATGAAGATTGTTGCAAAAAATGCATCAACTCTCATGTGGATGACTACAAACCTTAAGATCAAGTTTTCTAGTCTTCTAAAACATGTGCAACAATAAGCAAGTGTTATTAGAAGAAGTAGATACAATTATCAGACTTTAATTTTATCTAATAAGTAAGTTGGTTTCAATGATGGTATATACATGTATAATATGCCAATGCACTATTCAAGTCCTATCTAAGGATTCGAGATAGTCCGGATAGTCATACTATCGGTATATCGACTTGTTGCAGAATTGGCATTCGTCCAACTCTTTGGATGTCATAGGAGTGGAAGTCATATAAGTACAATCAACTCTTTGATTCTCCTTCCTTTTACATGGGATAGACCCATGCTTCCACTGTTATTCCTTTAACTCTTAAACAACCATTGTTTAGGATAAATGACCTCTTAAATTGAACATGTCCTCAAGGGACTCCAATATAAGAGTATCTCAATATTTATACTTGCTTCATCTCATTCATACATTATGAATATTACGAATCTTCATGAAAGACTTGAAAAGAGATGGTAGGATGATGACACTCATTATATCTACATCCTTCTTAACTCTTAAAATTTTGATTCAGGCAGGTACTCAAACATTTTGAGTACATCATCTCCTATAGAGCCACCATTCTACATGTGGACCATGTTATTCATGATTAAATGTTGAGAGAGCGTATTCTTGCCAAAACATCTCCTTCGATTTTAAGAAGGAACTTGACAATTATGATCAACATCGGCATGTTACTCCCAAAGCACACTCGATGAGAGATCCAAGCTGTCGAGACACACAAACCATAGATTATTGTCCTACTATCTAATTAGTTTCCATTCCTCATTTTCATGAAAAAACTTGCACATTGCATGCACATACGTTATGTACCCAACTGCAAGTACTTTATCTTGAACATGGATCCAATCTATGATGCTATATTGGTTATGATTGAGTATACAAATATTTGAGCGGGTTTAATGTATGTTATCTGAAATAAGGTAATTCACATAAATATATTTACTTTGATTAATGTTATTATTATTTTAAATCAAAGTTATCTTATTTTTTATCATCTTGAAAGTCCATTCCCTTTTGAACTTTCAAAACATGATGTATGTTAAACGAAGTACCTCAAACAAGATCCGGGATCTCTCTTCCATCTCTGTCACACCCCAATAATATGAGAAAATGTAACTTGGGTGAAGGAAGCAGGAACTCTTTCCGCATTGCAAGTACAACTTGCATTCTTCAATTTGTTCTTTGACACCCGGGCCCACCACCCCTAAGGTGATGTTGACACGTTGTCAATTGAATCAACCGTCAACATGAATAGAACTCGTTATGTGCAATCCAATTCTACCTCAATTATATAGGGAACAACATTGGGGTCACTACATATATGGCTTTACTCTTTCGAGAAGTAAAGAGGTCAATCCATGTATGCTTGTACGTCAGAGTTATGACCACATAGGCATCTCCATCGTATACTCCATTGCGATGGAACCCTTCACCTTGACGGGAGATCATAGATGTCATCTTATGATCATCCATATCCCATTCAAATTTTGATTGATCATTTGAATCATATTCTTATGATCAACCATTCTAAGGGAAATCCGGTCTTATTAAATAAAGATTGTGTATTTTATTGAATTATACTTATTTAATCATATTAAATCAATATTAATCCAATGCAACCAACGAAAAAGTCATTTTCTTGATATTACTATATAATATACATCCTCATTTAGTATATTTTTATTATTCCAATTAGTTGTTAAATTACATAGAGATTTCTCATGCTACCCTTCATTGAAACAAATCTAGTCAGGTCATATAGACTATGATAACATGGAGCGCTTCGATTGCAAATGCGACGCGGAGTGCCAATTAGTTAACCCATTAGTATATCCATGACTAGACACCATCATTGTTCCAATTCGAGATAACATAATTGGTACAAATTATATTAAGGGTTTTATCGATCTTTATACAGTGTATAATACTATATATTAATCACTCAGAAATTTTGGTATCTTAAGAAAATTTTAATTCCTTAAATTTCTAGTCATATCAAGCAATCAAGTTGATTTTGCGTGTAAAAGATGAACAACAACTATTGTAGTTTCAAGCTAGGGTTTGTCAAGAGGCAATCATTCAATATAAGTTGATGATTGCCAATAATTTCTATAAATATAAGAATTATCATCTAATCAGCATAAATTCATAATTTTCATGATTTATATTGAAAGATTAATACAATAAATTAATGTCACAAGATGATCAAATTATCTGCTAACCCATATTCACTAAATATCACATATCTATGGCAAATAGAGTCAGAATCTTGTGAAATAAATTCGAGCGGTTTGCTGATTTAATTCTTAACATTATTATTGTGTTTCTCATATATTTCATGATAGTAAAAAATATCTAAAAATCGTGAAGTTACATATATGAAAATCTTGCAAAAATAAAACACAACGGGAACTTTTTGTATCCGAGGCAATGCCCTATCTTCGACAACATTTGGCGAATCTTTTGGGGTTATGTCCATACATTATAAATATGATTTAATATCTCAAAATTTGTTCATAACAGACCAAAATAGTAGACATATCATATATACACAAAATCAATTTAAAATCACATCTATGCAAAAAATAATAAGTCCCCGTGCATCTGATATGCAAAACCTTGTTCTCCTAAGGTTTAGATCATATCCAAGACCTTTGACCACTGATATGATACACCTTTAATGGAGTCTATGTAGACATGTGCATCGCAGAAGTGTAGAAATTGTATCACATATGATCTAGGTCAACTCGATACACTAGTTAGTGAGCAATAAAAATTTAATTTTTGATGAAATCACATGATATGGGAATGATTCCAATGTCATTTCATCATGATTACACAAGTATAAGGATAGTTATACCAATGAAAATGGGTTCACCAACTCACACCATGTGAAGTCGTAAGAGTTCGGCTATTTTTATCTTTTCGGTTTTATTTTATTTTTCAGGCAAAATTATAGCAAGTCCTTGGTGGGATAGCCCTATAAGAGAGTGAGTACTGCCATAAAAGTATCTCGTACTTCCACTTCCTTTGTAATATGTAGCATGTACTTTTTAAGAGAATCCTTGTTATTGGATTTGGATCCACCACTCAGCCAAAGAATAGAGGAGGAAGCCAATAGACAAAACCGATACTTCCCCCTGGTAAGGTACTCAGACGTGGAACGATGAGACAGACACCCTCGTGAGGGGATGGTCTAAGCTTGGTACTTAGACTAAGTATGCAAATAGACGAAGCTCTACTCACCCACATACGATAGAAGCACCTATACTTCATGAATCCAATCAATAACAAGGCAATACTCAGGCTAGATTTTTTGATCAATTTCCTAGGATCGTGCCTCACTCTGTCAGGATGGTATCTGAAAATAATGTGGGTTTTATGAACCCTATACAATGAATGTCCGCTACGAATTTTAATTTTGGTCAAAGTTTATTAAACAGTCCCCTTGTTTTAATTTTTGCATTTTCACCTTTTTGAGTATTTTTCAGGAATATTCGCCTAACGATTTTTTTTATTTTCTTAAATTCTCAAGTGAGCAAAAATATAAGGAGATAATGGAAAAGTTGTGCAAGTGGATACTAGGATGGAAATCTCACCCTTGGATCAAATGGTGCATGCTCAGTAAGAAGACTCACAGTGCTTCCCAACGCTCTCCCTACATGATACAAAACAAGAAATTTAAATTACACTACATGAGATGCAAAGCCGATGAAGTCACCCTACGCAAGAATTGCAATTATCGTAAAGAACAAAGTAAGTTTGATCTAAAAGTCCAATCGTACAACTATAGGTACATGCAGATATTATGTGTTTAGACCTAGATTACTCAATCAGGAAAGTCCTAAAATCTAAAGGCCCATTCACATAAAAAAATAAAATAAAGGCGGAAAACTGAAAATATAGAAAAAATAAAAATAAGTGGAAAAATATGGAGAATAAAAAGTGAGAAAGTGAAGAAAATAAAAAAAATCGAGCAGGTCCCCAAGTGAACATACACTTGGTAAAATAGGCCTGCGAGAGTGTCAATGTCCAAAATATACAAGGTACCTATATTATTACAATTATTTAAATTCTCTCTCTCTCTCTCTCTCAAAATGCTACATTAAGAAAATATGCTCTTCACTTTCTCCTTGTCTCTCTTCATCGCTCTCTCCTATCGACTCGTGAAGAAAGAGCCAGTCTCCATCAAGCTTGACTGCCTCAGCTTCCTAGAAAGCCATCCTCGTATAGCGAGCCTCATAAAGAATTCAACAAAGAAATATGCCAGAAATAGATAAATAATTATTTATAAAAAGGAAATAAAAAAACAACAAAATTAAGATGGAAATTAATATGTATAATCCTATCCTACGTTGCTCCTCGTCAACAATGCCATTTATTCAATAGATTGGAGAGGGTTTCCTAACGCCCGATCTTGGAGAGCTTATGGTGTCCGACAATCAATGTATCGACCACTCTTGTTGTACTCGAAACTTCACCAATCAATCAAGACAACAATCAACCCACAATGTATGATAACGCAATACAAATGTCTGAGTTTATTTTAACTCTACAAATATATGTGTATAGTGTAAAGTATGTAGAGTATCGAACCACAAAGAGAAATGGGGATAAGTAACTATTTTTTATTAATAAAAATAATCAACCAATACTGTTATACTTTTTCCACTTTTTGAGCTTTTGTGTGTTTTTAATTATATATTTTTATATCTTTAAATTTTAAAATTTAAATTTACTTTAATTTTGCAATTTTTAGTTTCTTTTTCTTTTTAAAGATACAATGTATATAATAGTATGTATATAGACACTATATAAGATATATTAATAAATAAAAATGTAAAAATATAGGATATATATATATGTACAACAATGCGAATTTTTGATATTCCTTTTTATTTCTCCTCAAACGAATGGCATTTTCTTCTGGAAATCCTAGCTATTCTTAGCATGATATTGGGAATCTCATTGTTATTACTCAAACAAGCATGAAACACATGCTTGCATATTCGTCCATTGGTCAAATCAGATATGTAATGGTTAGAATAATTGATGGAGACTCAAATGATGGATGTGCAAGCATGATAACTTATTTTTATTTTTTTAAGGGTTTTAAATATATGTGAGGTATTTATAATTAATAACAATAACAAGTATTAATATATTATAAGGATATATAATATCTATAAGTTCTTATATTTTCAAGTTTAGCTATATAGAATAAAAATTATAAAATAAAATGGTTATGTATTTTTTATTTTTCTTTGTTTTTGTGATTTTCTGATAATTTTGGCTAAGTTTTAGGTATTTTTAATTAGTTTAAGTATACAAAACAGGAATAAGATAAATAGGTAGAATTGTTTTGGGTTTAAAAAATAGATAAAAGTCTAAAAATGGCTAAAACTGTTTTTAATATGTAGTATATAATTTAAATAAAAAATACAACAATTTTTTTTAGAGTTCTATATAATTTTTACTGTTTATTGAGTTTTAGTGTTTTTCAGTTTTTAGTATTTTCCTTTTATATTTTTTATGGATTTGGAGTTATACTATTTAGTAAAATATACTATGTATTTTTTTGGAATTTTTAAGATAAGTTTTGTATTATTCATATTTTTGTATCCAAATAGGGAATAAATTGCTCCTAATCTATTTTTAATAATTAGTAACATGCAATAAAATGATAAATAAAAATATGAGCATGCATCGGCATCATTTAAAGCATATCCCAAGATTTTTCCAAAAATTTATAGAGCACATGAGCTATTTAAGGAAAATAGAAAAGCTTGAAATAAAATAAGCCGTACTAGCATGGGTGTATTTGCAATAAAATATTCACCACGAATCTCTATGCAAAAATATCCAAAAGTTTACACTATATTTCTAATTTAGTAGGCTCATTATAAATACAAGAAGTCAGGATGGCTTCCTTGCAATTTACCTACCTCACATGAGCCTCCACGGGAGGAGAGCTAGCGTGGACGTAAATGTAATATACAATGAACACAAGGGGGTGCTTGCAAATTATACAATACTTTTTAAACTACACTAAATATTTATAGGATTTTACAAAATACAAAAATACAGAGGTGCTCGATGAAATTTACTCAATAAATCTTGCCATCCTACGGTGCTATGATGTAACTAATCTACATGTCATTGTATGGACAGTAGATGACCCTTCATCATCAAGCGCTCGGGAATAGATCCCAGATGAGACTAATGGTCCTTGTTTGCCTCAATCTAAGGTAAGCTACTGATCTTGGAGATGTGCTCTTGATCAGATGATGGAGAAGGCACTTGGAAGAATAGAGAAGAACCTCGCTACTTCCAAACTTCAATCCGGTGAAGCTTCGTCGTCTGACCCTCTTCATCATTGATCATGTGCTTATGTGATCAGGGAAGTCGTCCGTAGCTACGGGTGCCCTCATAAGTGTCCATGCCCTAAGATGGGGGCCTGGGGCTCGAAGAAGCACGGGGGACCTGGAGGTCCTGTTCTTGGACCTAACACCCCTCAGACGTGGTTTTAAGAAGCCCTTTCCTATATAGGAAGATGGACAGCACGAGGGCGAATGATTACGGCTTTTATTGGTGGAGGATCGAGTCAAAATGGAGTAGATGGTGTGGAGGTCCGACGAACGGCAGAGGAGGAACCTCGATGCTCTTATCCGAGCATGATCAGAGTGAAATAGATGGTGGAAATGATGAAGATGGTGGAGAGGATCGAGAAGGAGGCGGAGATGGGTCAAAACAAGGACAGACGCATAATGATTTCGGGTTGGAGTAAGAAGCTTCAACAAACTTAAA
Organism: Ottelia alismoides; assembly: GCA_037367405.1. Lineage (NCBI taxonomy): Eukaryota > Viridiplantae > Streptophyta > Magnoliopsida > Alismatales > Hydrocharitaceae > Ottelia > Ottelia alismoides. The sequence continues at coordinate 626,946 of JAZKJV010001413.1, read as the reverse complement.
TCTAAAAATTATACTAATTTAGCTTCTGATTGCAAGAATTAAAGTCTAAACTAATGTGTAGGATTAAAATGTGAAAAGGAAATCTAATTAATAACTCATACATGTGTTCATACATGAAGCAGATGAAGGCTTGCCGAAGGTGCTTCGACCGACCTTGGATCGTAGCAATCTGCTCCGTATCCACGTCGAATAAGCATGGAGGCTCGTGTTGTCACTGCGAGCTTCAACGATATGGTCTCCTAATGGGGTTATGAGGAGGAAATGGGATGAAAATGTCAAAAGGGACAGAGGTAGCTTTTTATACATAGGAAAATGGGGTTGGGAACATCATGGGATTGCCCTCGATTCGCTAAGAATTTGGGCAATCAGAAGCATGGGAGAGGTTGAAGAAGGTGAGGGGAACAATAGTGGTGAAAAATTCAAGGTTACTGAAGCGGATATTCACCTCCAAAAATTGGAGAAAGATGGGGTGTGCAAGGGTCTGATAGGTCGGGCGATGGAAACAAGGACTGCCGACCCGCGGATCAACAATCGATGCTTTTTGGCTGGTCCACGTGGACCAATAAGAAAATAGATGGGATTAAATCCCTTAATAATTATATAAAAATAGTAAATGAGTTGTTTATTTTTTTGTCAAAACATAAAAAATGCTTTTTATTTTATGTAATATTTTATTCTGATTTTTGTTTATTTTTCAAGACTATTTATTAAATGCTCATATTTATATGTATATACATAGGTAAATATATTTGTATTTGGATATTTTTATTTTTGTTTTGTATTGTATATTTTATTATTTTATATATGAAATTTCTATATTTATAACTTATTTAATTACACAGTAACATATTTTTATTTTTTCCTGATTTTATTTATTTACTTAAATAGATATGTGTATGTATCATATATGTATAATTTACCTATTTATTATAATATTTTATTTATTTTAATAAATTTTCCATTATTTTATTTTATTTTTATTTATGACATGTATTTCAAATAATATTTGCAATTATATAAAATATAAGAAATGTAAAAATATAAAGAATAAATATATTGAATATTATATAAATGTATACAATACAATAGGGACCCAAAAGCCAACTTTTGCATCTCAACTTCAAATTAAATGAAACCAACTTCATTAAATATATAATTTAATGTTATGAACAATAAAGGTGACTTTGCCTATTTTGATTATGTATGGAGGTAATACAGGTTTGGAAAGTTTTCCCTGCATTTTTTATTATGTGTGTCTCGGATGTATTGTGTATTATTTTTGAGTGAAATCAATATTGTATTACTCTTTATATTTTTATGTATAAAATTCATGTTGCCGGTTTATTGATTTGAGGTATAAATAATGAAAATAAAATAGGTCCCAAAAGGTTATTTATTATCAAATCAAATTAGAGTTTCTGAGTTGCATTTTGTACAATTGATATGTCATATCTTCCCCTACTTTATTCATTATCGACCAAGTCATCATGAAGACGGGGTCATGGGATCTCGGAACACTCAGTGTCTTTGACACTTCATCCTTTTTCTTTTCTTTCTTTTGTTCTTGAATTTTGGAATTAAATATAGTATTTTACACAGTATTTATGGATCAATTATTGAGTGTTATTTTGCACAAATTAATGCTACATACATACATTTAGGTAGGGATTTAAGGCCAAAATGAAAGAATAAAGGTGATAAAATGGAAATTCATTAGTATTCTACTAAAGTCATTGTGTTTTTTATAAAAAGGGGCATCCTTCCTAAAATCAGGAAGGATCGCGTCCTATTGAAAGGAAATCCTATATATATATATATATATATATATGTATGTATGTATACACACACATGCACGCACACACGTACATGCACATGTGTGTGTGTGTGTGTATATGTGTGTGTGTGTACATATACATACACACACATATATACATAGACATATGCATATATTACATATATAATACATTATATGTGTGTATGTGTGTAGGATATCTTTCTAATAGGACATTGCCATCCATCCCTAAGGGTGGTTTGTCATTAATGGTACGTTGATATTATTATTTAATTAATCAAAAACCCATTTTGATCATTATTAAATATCTAAATATAGTACGTAATCACCTAAATATTCTCATAATTAATCTCTCTCTTAATTTGTCATTCACGTTGACAACACACAATTTTAAACCCCTAACTGCAAACACACAAAAGCAGGAGGAAGAGGAGGATGGGCACGATGCCAGCGTTAGCATTGTACTCGGACCGTCACTCGTCTTCGTCATCATCAAAGGCCTCATCAACCTCGTCGCCACCTTCGTCTTCATCTTCATCGTCGACAGGGAATACTTGTTAGAGCATCGTGGGATGTCAACCTCTTCATCACATCATGTAGGTGACAATGGAGGTGCGTGAGCGGAGGTGATGACAGCGACGCATGAGCGGAGTTGACGACAGCATGCGTGGCCTCATCGACAAAGCGGAATTGGATGGCACACTTAGTTGCAGGGATATCGCGCTTAGTTGCAGCGAGGGGAGGAATGGACGCAACACTGAGAGGAGTGTCACCGTGCAGAGCATGGACCTCTTCTCGTTCTACTCGCAGATGAGGAGGGCTTCTTCCTGCTCGAAGGCTTCCCAACGTCATGTGCGACCTCATTGGCAAGGCGGTTCCCATCGACACGGAGATAAATATTGATGTGTATTATACAATTTTGATGTGTATTATACATGTTTGATATGCAATTTTACGTATCAATTGGCTGCAAATGACAATTGTAGTTTTTTATACATATTGTATATTTTATATGTATTACACATTTTGGATGTGTATTATACATATTCGATTATATTTTACTCATCGATTGAACATGAATGACTATTGCATTTTAACAAAGAATCATACAATTTTTTTTGTATAAAGAACCATATAATCATTACAAATAACCATGCATTAATTGTTAATATGAATTATATTCTTCAAAGAATCATAAAATTTTTACAAGTGAATGATTAATTTTGAAGGAACCACTGTAAATACAAAAAATATACAATCATTACAAAAGAAACAGTGGATTCTACAAAAACCGTGTGAGGATACAAATATTGCCTCACATAATGTCGCCCAGCTCGAAATTGGATGTTATTTAAATAAGGTATTATGAAAAAAATCAAAATTAGATTTAGCTAAATTTAGTATTTTGAAGTACTAAATGATATGCATAATTAATGCAAAAGATGATGACCAAAATACCTTTTTGGGTAAAGAAATCGATGGTGTCATTAGATTAGAATCTAATGGCTATGATCGTTGGCCTTCTTTACACATGGAAGGACCATGTCCTATTGGAAAGGCCCCTTATATATGTATATATGTATATATAGGACCCAAAATCGACATTTTAGAGACCAGCTTCAATTTTTAATGAAACGAATTTTCATTGGATCGATAATTTTATACCTTAAACTTTGAAAGTAATTTTTTATAAATTTGGAGTTCATATCGAATGGGAATCCAGCTAGAACATTGGACTTTACGACTTTTTTTATTCAAGATTTATATGTAGTTATTCATGATGAAAATTATTTTTTCATTGTACCTTTATACACATGTTATATTAGAGTTAAGACAATCAGAGTTAGTGTATTTAAAAAAAACAGAGAAGATTGTACAATATATACATGTTATTTTGGGCATTCTTTTGCGTATATATTTTTTATTTTCGGTGCTTTCTTGTTATTTTCTCTATCTTTACCTAATTTATCGCTAATTGACCGATCTTGTAGGGTCTCGATCTTTAGGATTAGGGTCAAGTCTGTACATATATACATATATACATACTTGTTCTTTTCTTCCTTTATTCTTTATTTTGTTGAAATTAGTGTTAGAAATACACTTTTTATGAGTATAATTATATTAAGAGATTGGATTTAATGCTTATTTGCATATGTTTTACTTTACATTTTCGATAAAATAAAAGAATAAAGGAGATGAATCAAGAATTCATCTGCTACTAATCCCCTTGTTTGTGCTAACATTCTCTCCAGTGTGACGAAGATTCATAGAGATGGGATAGACATCAACAAGAGGATAATTTACTCCTCTTAGATTAAAGGAGAAAAAAAACCAAATCCCACACGTGTGACTCATTAGATGAAGCTTGATGTCAGCATTTTGCGCGCTATCTGCGGCAAGCATAACCATCGTTAAGGGTTCCAGAGTAACAATATAATAACCATCATCGGTTGTTGCTAAACTATCAACAATGATATACATAGTTTTTCTAAAGTAAAATCATATCCGAACTTGCAGATTGTGCATGACATATTATGATTTTTATTATTATATTATTATATATATATATATTACAATTTACATTTAAGTATTTGAAAAAGAATAAGATAACAAATAAGATGATTAATGAAGTATTCGAGGAGGAGGATCATCACCAAAAGTAAGAGGGAATAGGAAGAAGCCACTACAGGATTGCCTACACATCTGATATATCAATGTTGGCTTGACTTTTGAGTCCTTGTCAGCTCTTTCCTTAGCCGTTGATTTTCTTGAGATGTCCCATTTACCTTCACTGAGCGGATCCTCTGCAGTATAGCAGAGGTCTGCTGTAAAGGTCCAGTGCGTCCGAGCCGCTTGATCTGGTTCACACAAAATTCGGGGTTTTTTGAATCCTTACCGTGTCAATCACTCGATCTTGATCGAGTAGCTCAGGGCACAGGATCTTTACATCAACCTCTGTTGTACAGCACAAGATCTGCACGCTTACCTCCATACCAAGATGCTCTTTATGGTATATAACTTTAATGCAACCTCTGCTGTAGTCAGAGGAGTCAAAACTATGGTATCATTAAACGATTACATTGGTTGTAATAAGAAAATCATATCCTCCTAATCAATACAAAAATGTGAACCAAAAAATAAGGGTTGCGATAAAATTGAAAAAAAAAGATTCGCATATAGCATTTTGGTTGCATTCGTGACACCATTGTTGACCACCTTCTCCACTCTTCTTTTTTAAGAGTTGAAGATTTTAATTAGAAATTATGCATTCACTGCTCCGACTCTAAATGAGAATATAAATAAATGAAAATTTTAGTTAAATATTTATACGTATTTATAATAAATTTCTTAGTTGTATCGATCTTTTCACGAATGTAAGTACTTGATAATCAAGATATATATAATTTATTTACAAAATTTGCTTGTTTTGACCAGTTTTCATGAAGTTGTGAAGTGTTGTAATCACGTTTAAATACAACTTATTATTATTATTTGATTACAGATTAATTGAATCTACTTGCATAAGATCAGTCGACCAAGTGGAAATCAACTAACATGACTTGATTGATTTATGAGTTCTTGAGTCGGGCAATCCAGGAGTGGTCAATTGAGTGTTTGACTAATTTGTCATCTACTACTTTGTTTTGGTATTTCCTCAAACTTATTGAGTGCATATGGTTTGGAACTTGCATCCGTATTTATATTTAAAAATAAATAAGAATACAAAACAACTATGCATGGTTACATTGGAGATTAAAAACTACTTGTGAATCCTAAAAGCACTAACGAAAATCCCTAAGAACCATTGAGGTAATAAATGATGCTGATGATGATATTGTCGGCAGTTACTGAATATTGGTTGACGATTACCCGCAAACTGTCGAAATAGAATAATCTGCAATCTCCAAACTACCGAGGTCTACATCCAAACCATATTTTGGAGGCTAAAATTCGCCGGCATTTTTTTACTCTAATGGCGGTGGTACTAGAACTGTCAATATTTATTAACTATAGCCTATATTTACATAGCCATCAATATTAGTTGTTATTATAATTGATGGTTACATCATGGCCATACATGACATTGGATAATCCTTATTTTTATTCTTCCTCCTCTTGATCGTTGACAACACCAAAGATCCTAGGTCAAGCGACATGTTGGAGCTAAGGTCCGTTTGGTTATCTGGTTACTCTAGGGTAACCCGTTTTAACCCCCTGCATTCTTGGGTTGGAATTTTATCACAAATCAATGTGGCATCACATCACTTTCCTTATTCCAAATTTTTCTAATCCTCATAACTATCCAAACAACTACTATTCACAGGTTAACCCACCCCACCCCATCCCAGTAATCAAACAGACCCTTAGAGTTTTGAGTATTGATGAGAATGAAAAAACCTTTCTCTCTCTCTCTCCCTCTCTCAAATAAAGGCCTTTATATAAGCACCCCCTTTGGTCCTACACTTCATTCTACACTCTGGCAAGATGCACAACTACTTGTTCATTCACTTGGTCTCACATTTGGCTCATCCCTTGAGTCACTTGTCATACTTAAAGTGGTTGTGGTTGGACCTCTTTGGTCACACATATCGGTTTACTTAGGTTTTTAGTCACTCATCTTCCCTTTCATGTTTTAATTGTAATTAACCTTTACATACTTTAGTCAATTTAGCTTCAAAGGCTTCCACTAGAAAGATTTTCAAATCTAGTTAGGTCAAGTTGCCATATGAATCACATTGTCTTGGCTCCATCATGTGGGTCGCACCCACTTGACTGGATCAAATTTGAGTAAAAAGATATACCAATCCAATGACATTCTCTATGCGCTCTTAATTTTCAATTTTTAGGAATAGGCTTGTGAACTAAATACATGCACAAAGAATGGCATTAGCTGAAATGAAAACACAATGATGGATGCGTGATCATACACAAAAAGGTCGGATTCAGAACGACATCATCAGAGATGAAAGCTGGTGTAGGTCTGATAGATGATAAGACGAGAAAGAACCCTTTAAAGTGATTTGGCCATTTGCAAAGGAGGTCGGCCGGTTCACCAGTTAGAAGATGTGAGATATTAGTTGTTGAGCTAGCTAAGAAAGGATGAGGAAGGCCTAAGAAGTGTTGAAAGGAGACTATTTGAAGGGACTTTAGTTATTTGGATCTAAGTCCGAGAATGACCTAAATCGATCTGAACTGAGGCAAAGAATCTACTTAGCTGACTCAACTTAATGTGGGAGAAGCCTTTGTCGCCGTTTTTATTAATGAATAGAGTATGTCTTATGAGAAAAGAAGATTTGATTATGTAGATTTGAACTAATTTCCTTTATAATCAACGATGTTCCATGATTCATTTTCGTAAAGAAAAAGTCTGTAGGGTGAAAGATAGGGAGCATAATGATGTGGTTGATGCTATCTAAGATAACAAACCTCTCACTTCAGTCTCGTAGTGGGAGGCAATTGATGTAGTAGGCACCAAATCTTTGATGCCATAATGAAGTTAAAGTAAAAAAACTGATAAAATAGTAAGAGAAACAAGAAAGCAGGCTGAAGAAAACAGTATATCACCGTCTTTAACGGTCAGATCAATCATCCAACCCATTATAATTTTCCTGAAAAGTCAAAAAATATGGTATCAAAAAGGGCTCTCGACTGCACATTGTTGCAAATCTGATTGATAAATATCTGACAGATCAATGAATCTGGACCAAGCAGCTCATATGAAAGGTTGAGAGTGGAGGTAACAGTAGCCCTCCCATAGCCTTTAATCGATGATATAATTAACACTGGATTATATATAGTAGCTATTTAAACTCAAAAAAAAAAAAAAAAGGAAAGAGTGAGCATGGATACCTGAACATTGGGTATATCCAAGGTGCTATGAACTTTGGGTAACCTAACTTGCAATATTAATTTTGTCTTCTGAAATACAAGATTTCCTTTCCGGGAATTGGAAGTGTTCTTGGAGGTTTTGTGTTCAGAAACCTCACGAACCCTATCAACCAAAGTGGTCTTAACAGGTGATATACCTGTAGTTTTTCTTTTACAATTAATTGTTGCAGAATCTTTCCTTTACAGATGGATTATATATGAATCAATACACCAATATTTTAGTCCAGACATGTACAGATTTTGCTTGTACTCCTACCCCGTCAAGGGCCTTATGGATCATGCTTGATGTGTGAATCGCGTCCATGCAGAAGGCACACAGGACATGTTTGTGGCACTTTATTAACACGTCTGTTTCCCCTCTAATTGTAATACATAAGCCTGAAATATATATTATTTTTATTACTTCCTGTCACACGATAAGCTCTCCTCTTAACTATTCCAAGTCGTATTCTTCTGTGGTTCTATACCAGTATAAATCTTTACAGCTTAGTACGAAGACCCGTTTAATCGGATGTCGATCGTCGCCTCCGACAGCGCCGAATAAGTTTACTCTTCAATGAAAATACGCATATTAAGTTTTTGTTTTCAGTTAACGTTCCAAATGTTCAAGGCATATAACTCCGCACGTAACTTAGTCATGCCAAACGTATGTCCAAGATAACATCATGATTTTCCGTATACAATTTTTCCAATGCATAAACAAAGATCATACTCAACTCCGGTTAAGGAAGGGAGATATCACCCTATGTTAGCCACCATCTATTATCATGGGTTCCAATTTTAATTAGAAAGAAGGAAGAATGGGTTCTCGAAGGGTGGCAATTCATCTGATGAAGCCATACGCGGCTATGATCTTCTTGCAATTCGGCTACGCAGGCTTGATCATACTCTCCGTCGACTTGCTTAAGCAAGGCATGAGCCATTATTTGCTCGTCGTGTATCGAAATGTTGCTGCTACCATCTTTGTTGCCCCTTTCGCAGCTTGGTTTGAGAGGTATGCTCTTCTCTATCTACCCACTGTTTATTCATTTGCCTTTATTTCTAGCTTATCTGCTCAACAAAATGAAGATTTGTAACTTTTTAGCAATAAAATTGTCATAAATATATGATAACTTATATAATCTTCGTAATTACATTATAATACTTGTAATACTTTTGGTCCACTTTATAGAATAAGACACTGCTGTAATTTTCTGAAATCGCGAGGACGTAGTTCCGGACTATATCCTCCCTACCTTTGCAGCAGAAGTAATACCGTGTATTATAATGGTAAAACAGAGAAACAATAGGAAATAAATAAAACTTCGTCATGGTTTCCATTCTACCAGGCGTTCAGTTATTGCTACCATCAAAGTTGATCATATTGCAGATGACGAAGTACTGGGAGAAGGAAAATGGTGACTGGGCCGGGTGTTACCCCAACATATGTTGGGACATGACTTATCAGTAGTATCGTCTCCACTCATATATCGGTTGTTGGGATACAAACCACATGATACAGATGTGGATGCATATGTGTAATCAACCACTACCACGGAAACACGTGAAGAAAAGAACAACCCGATATAACGGTTGTCGGTCACCTCTCGTGACCACTGGAGAAGAAAGATCACTATAAATTAGAACGAGTACAACTCTCTCCATTCCCTCGCTCTCTCATATCATTCTTCTTCTTCTTCTTCTCTCTCTCTCTCTCTCTCTCTTCCCCTCTCTAGGGGTTACATTGTTCTTGTGGTGGTGTTGAAGCAATACATCCACCTCCCTCTATATATAACCCAGTTACAATCTTATAGTCTTATTACCATTAGGACTATATATAGAATACACGTCAACTATTATTAGGATTAGAGTCTAACCCCATTAGGATTTCTAACCCTAATATGACTCTAATCCTAATAATCTCCCCCTTGAGTTGAATTCCATCACGATCTCTTCATCATCTTGTGTGTGCATTGGGTCACCTTTGTCATCTGCAAGTCTCGTTAGCATGAACTCACTGTCTCTGGGTGACGCAACCGTCGTTGGGTGCCCTTCAATGTGTCGCTTTGCATGATCTCCTGCCATCCACCACTAGCAGTATTTTTCGACGTCGCAGGTCGATTTCTCCAAGAGACTACCATGTCACAGCTTCTGAGAATTGCACATCTGCTACATTGCATCATCTTGTCAATGTCGACCCTCGCTCTGATCTGCTACGTCGTATCCCTCGTTGTCGACGAACCGGGCTCTAATACCAGTTGATGGGAATGGAAGCAGTATCAACTTTGTTCTGATACCAGTTGTTGGGAAATGCTCCGTTATCGTCTCCTCTCAGATACTAGTTGATGAGAACACGAACCACCATATACGAATGTGGATGCGTATGTGCAATCGACCACCACAACGGAAGCGCGTGAAGAAAAGAACAACCCGATATAATAGTGGTCGGTGACCTCTCACGACAACCAAAGAAGAAAGATCACTATAAATTAGAACGAGTACAACTCTCTCTATTCCCTCGCTCTCTCATCTCTTTCTTCTCTCTCCCCCTTCTCCAGGGGTTACATTGTTCTTGTGATAGTGTTGAGGCAATGCATCCACCCCCTCTATATATAGCACAGTTACAACACTATAGTCATATTCTTAATAGGATTATAAACAAAATACAACTCAACTATAGGATTAGGAATATGACTACAATAGTTGAGTTGTATTCTATTTATATCCCTATTGAGAATAGGACCACTACAAGAACAATATAACCTAGAGAGGGGGATAGAGAGAGAGAAGAAAGATATGATAGAGCGAGGGAACGGAGAGAGATGTACTCGTTCTATAAATTATAGTGATCTTTCTTCTTTTGTGGTCGCGAGAGATGATGACCATTGTTATACTGTGTTGTTATTTTCTTCACGTGCTTCTGTGATGGCGGTCGATTGCATATACGCATCCGCATTTGTAGAAGGTGGTTCGTATCTGAGGATTCATCTGGTATTCGAGCAGAGGTGATCCCGACGGGGTGTGTCCCAACACACACTAAAAAGATAAGAACTGTAACAATAATAGTGAATTAGACAATAATAAGTGATATCATGTAATTTTGAAAGTTCACATGGATTTGAATGTACAATTTATCAAATTTCAGTGGCTTCATTTTCCAAACTTTGCTTAGGTACATATATTCTGCTGGGTCAATTGGAAATTTGAACATTGGAATCTATATGTAAAGGTGCATTATTATATATAAACATTAGCAATAACTATCCGGTGAAGTTCTGACTCTAACTAGTAGATTTTATTGCTCTTGTACGAGCAACTGCATGTAGAATATAAAGTGAGGGATGAGGAGTACTATTCTAAGATACTATGTAACGTTTTGAAATTTACAGTTATTATTACATTTCTTTTGCTATCATGGCGCTAATGATTCATGTTGTAGTGATTATCCATTAAAACTATGTTATTTATGCTTTCCATATTAATGGATGCTCCAAATACATATGATCAAGGATCTACAATGCCAATGGATACAAACGATGACCAGCGATGATAAACATGTCGCTCACTAATAATATCAAGTGTAATGTCTCAGGCTTAGACCTTAAATATCATCGAAGAAAGCTAACACTGATAATTTCTTGGATTTGGGCATAATCGGGTCTATTGTGAAAACAAAGTACCGTGCTCGATTTGAGTGATCAGCAAACCTAGGTAGAATTTCATTTCTCACATTATGCTCATCTTAAACTATTCCAACATGACTACAGAAATTCCTTGCGAAAAGATGCACTAGTGGAATAAAACACTATAAAGTCAACATAAATATGCACAATTAGATAAATAGACTTCACAAACAAAGTGCAATCTACTTTACCTACTTTATAACCATATGTGATTAAGAATCCTTTAAGTTTGTCACACCAAGCTTTAGGAGCTTGATTAAGTTTATAGAGGGCTTTCCTGAGCTCAAAAAATTGTTTTGGTCTGAAGGGGTCTTAAAAACTTGATGGTTACTTGATGTAGCTTCCTCTTTGTTGCGAATCGCGGAAGCAAACACGCACAAACACGATCAAACAAGCAAGACACAAACACAAGGATTTACAAGGTTCACCCGTAAATGGGCTACGTCCTTGGGCGGCGGCGATCGGTTTCACTATATGGAGAAAGTTGTAATACAGAGGGTACTGAGAAGGTACAGATATGGGATGAGAAACAGGATCATAAATGAGGATGCAGTATCTGCTGACCCTGGGGCCCTTTTTATACTGCAATAGAAGAATACCATATGTATTCAGCAATCCATCCCAACAGCTCTCAGCCAATCAGAAGACAGGACACAGATCAGATATGTCAGCAGTCCTGGCCCAACAGCTCTCAACCAATCAGAAGGCAGGACACAGATCAGACTTGTCAGCAATCCTGGCCCAACAGCTCTCAGCCAATCAGAAGACAGGACACAGATCAGACTTGTCAGCAATCCTAGCCCAACAGCTCTCAACCAATCAGAAGGCAGGACACAGATCAACCACATCAGCAGTCCAATAAGTGGTTAGGATTCAAGTCAAATTAACAATATCCACCTTGAATTGAATCCTCATATAGTAGAATGAACCACTACTATTGCTCCATCATGAGTTGAATTCTCCACTAGCAGAATTAACCACTGCTAGACTCCACCGGGGTTGAATTCTCATATAGCAGAATTAACCACTGCTATACTCCACCATGAGTTGAATTCTCCACTAGCAGAATTAACCACTGCTAGACTCCACCGGGGTTGAATTCTCATATAGCAGAATTAATCACTACTATACTTAACCACTTGAAATTCAGATAACAGGAATCAAGGAATTATAAACAATATTCACCTTGAAATTTCTCCTCAGAGAAGCATCGCCAAGCTTCACCGCGCCGCCGCCAACTGCTGACATTGAGCAAGTCCAAACGACGCTTGAACTTACTCCCAGGAACTGTAGACCCTTGCAAGACATATAAGGTCTTCTGCTTGTTGCCTTGATGACAACAACCCCAGCTTTGGCAACATCCATGACTCCACCTTCAGCGTTATACATGTATCCTTTAGAGTCCAAGACTCCAAGAGATATTAGGTTCTTTCTCAGATCAGGAACATGTCGTACTTCTGTCACAGTCCTCACGACTCCATCATGCATCTTGATCTTCACAGATCCGATCCCTATAATCTTGCACATTGTATTACTCCCTGTGATGACGTTTCCACCATCTATCTTCTTGTAGGTGCAGAACCAATCTTCATTAGGAGTCATATGGTAGGAACAACCTGAATCAAGAATCCATGTGTTATCCGTCATCTTCTGATCTGTGACGGTGAGAACGAAATCATCTTCAGAATCTCTGCCACTTTGAGCCACTGCAGTAATTGTGGCCTTCTTTGGGCAGTCTTTCTTCCAATGTCCGGGTTCTTTGCAGTAATTGCAGATGTCCCTAGCATTGTAATTCTTGGACCTCTGCTTTCCGTTCTTTGTGTAGTCAGAACTAGTGCGACTCTTCTCATGATTCATAACCAAACCTGCAGCATTAGAGTCTTGCATCCCAATAGCCATATGTCGAAGTTCACGCGTATGCAGACTCGCGCGAACTTCCTCTAAGGTTATGGATTCTCTTCCCACAATAAATGATTGAACAAAATTCTCAAATGATAACGGAAGAGAAACCAATAAAATTAAGGCAGCATCCTCATCTTCAATCTTAACATCTGCGTTTCTTAAATCCATCAATAATGTATTTAAGCGATCTAGATGTTCTTTAAGAGATGTACCTTCATGCATGCGGAGAGAGAACATACGTTGCTGATGAATACCCATTCATCACTCTTTATTCTTCTATTTTAGCTACAAAAACCTTTTCAAATACATGTAGATATGTGTAAATACAAATAATTACCAAAAGCATGCATTGTGTAAAAACCTATAATTAGCATGTTTTTGTGCACAAAATAAAAGAATAAAGAGCAAAAAGAAAAAGAGGGAAATATTTAGAATAAATATTGAGCAACCTAACCCAAGGGAGGGCTCAGCATGGGCCTGACCGCATAAAAGCCAAAGTAGAGGGAGATAGGAGCTCATGTGTACATATTTGTAAATACATAAAACTATATATTTTCCTCACCCAAAAAGAAGCTTGTACATATTGTATGTATATTCTATTAAAAACAAAATAAAAAGATAAAAAAATCAAAAAGTCAAAAAGACCCTTTCACCATGTGTATAAACCACACTCTTGCATTTATTTAACCCTATAAATAAATTCATTTATTTTCCAAAATTTTTGTAAATATTCTTTGTTATATTTTGCAAATAAAATAAATAACAAGAAACAAAACAAAAATCAAATAAAAATCACAAAATGAAAAATACAAAAATACATTGTATAAATACCATGTATATAAGAGTATTCATTTATTTATTTCACCCTTGTATATAAGTGATAAAAATCAAATAAAAATATTCTTTTATTCCATATTTTATCTTGTAAATAAATAAAATACAAAATGAGCATAAAAACACAAAAAAATAACAAATAAAAAAATCAAAAATAAAAATCCATGCAGTGTACATATACCTATATATAGAGCTAACCTATTTTTATTTCCAAAAATTAAATAAAAATCACCAAAAAATAGAAAAAAATAAAAGAAAAATATTTCATGTTTTAAGTTTTTCCTAATTCGACCTATTTCTACCCTAAAAAAATAAAACAAAAATCGCCTACACGTGGCCGCTCCTGATTGGGCCACGGGGGAATGTTGACCCCAGTCAACTCCCCCGCGCCTCCTTCCTTTTCTGGCCAACGCGCGCCGCGCCCTTCTTCCCCGATTTATCCACGCGCGTCCAGCCTGTCTTCCACTCAACCCCCGCACCCATATTCTTCGCCGCACATCCCTCTCCCTCGCCGGATCCTTCGCCATCGAATCAAAGCTTTCCTTCGCCGTCCCCACTCAACCCTAGACGCCCCTGTCACTCTATATAGCCATCACCTCCGCCGCCCTCGCGCCGCATCTTTGGACCCTCTCTTCCTTCCCCGTGACCTCCATTGGCTCCGCCTGAGTGACAGCGAGCGTCAGCCTTTGTTGCAGTGAGGCGAGGAGGCGATTCCATCGATCCGGCGTAACCTCGCCGTCCTTGCTCCGCCGCCGCGTCGAGCACCGAGCTTCAGGCCTTGACGCCCTTCGAAGCTACGACCCGGGGATAGCCCATCTCCAGCCCAGTCTACTTCAGCCATCAGGTACCCGATTCGACCTTCCATTTAGCATAATTTCCGATTACGCCCAAATCTACCCTCCGACGTACATCTCCGATTCCGGCCACCTCACGTATCATCTCGACCATCCGACTCGATTTTCACCTTCGCCGTACCCTCACGCACCTTCTACGCACCTTCACTCAACCCAGATCGCACAGGATCTGGGATTCGAGCTCCCTCACCGTCGCTTCGCCGGAGCTCGTTCGCCACGCCGCACAGACCACCTTCACCCCGCCTTCTTGGGTCGAGGCACTTTGCCCTCGACCCGCGAAGCTTCTGAACTGTTTTGCAGGTCAAAAGGAGGCCGTCTGAGGCTTCCCAACTTCGAGCCAGGAGCTTCTTCTCCGACGACCTCGCCGGAGCCTTCCAGGGCTCGGCCGGGGTATTGGAGACCTGTAGCAGCTGCGCAACCTCACGCCGGAGCTTCTCCGACCTTCAGGCGCAGCAGAGGAGGACCGGAGCGCACGCAGGAGGTCGGCGAAGTTCGCCGGCCATCAGTTCTTCGAGGACCTTCCAGAGCCGTCCGATGCACCCTCTGCTCCAGATCTGATCGTGACCGTCCATTCGTTGAGGAGCAGCAGCCGTCGATCCATCTGAGGATCGCATCTGGACCCTTGATAGCCGAGGAGAGAGGCCAAGACCCCAGCACCGTTAGATCAGCCACGTGGACCTCCCTCCGCCGTCGATCGAGCCCAAGAGCCGAAGCGTTAAAGGCGCATTTGATCTCCGCCGTCCGATCATCCACGCGTCATCATCTGGGCCGTCGCTATTAATAAAGGGGTAAATATCATAGGCCCCCCTCTGTTTGTTTTATTTCGTTTAAGTCCTGTAATTTTGAATTCTAGTTGTTTATTTTCTGGGTTATTTGCATCAAGGACCTCGCGCTTAATTTTAATTACATTTATACCCCCGCCAGTAGAGACCCACGTGCCTCATCACGTGTATTCTGGGTTATTTGCAATACATGCCCTGTATGTTCTGGATGTTAATGAATGCATGAAATGTTTTGTTAAATTGCAATTATACCCCTGTGAAGGCTGAATTGGCGCATGTGCTTTTATTTCTTGGACTTTTTGCAACCTTGCCCCTGGGGTTTTGATACGTGTTATCAAAAACCCCTAGGACTTGGTTTTTATTACAAATCAGTCCCTGTGTGCCCCAGACACGTGCTTGGCACGTGATTTCTTGGGTAAATTGCACCAGGACCCCAGAACTTTTGGGTATTTGCACTTAGGTCCCTGTGCACAGTGCCCCACCTTTATTTTTGAATAAAATATCAAACGACCTCCAAATCCAATGAAATTTTGACACATGGCTCCTGCCATGGTGTAGGAATTTCTATGATTTTTGGGGACATTTTGGATTTCATTTATTATTTTTAAAAATTCAAAAACCCCTATTTTCGCCACTGTTTGACTTTAAAAATACCAAAAAAAATATAAAATCACCTTTAAAAATTCTAAAAAAATTAGGTAATGTTGTTTACTGGTTGATTGATTTTCGAGCCAATTTTGGCCACTTTTCATCCATTAAAAACCATAAAAATTGAAAAACCCCTAAAAACTCATAAAAATTGTAATAAAAAAATTAAAATTCCAAAAATAATAATTAGGGTGCCTAAATTTTCCTTATTCTTCATAGTTTTTAGGAAAATTACCTTCAGGGCTGTTTGAGATCCAAAATTATTTTATTTTGTGGTCTTAAGCCTTGCTGGACAGTACCCTACATTCTTTGCATTGTTTGATTTTTAATAATTATTTTATTCATTAAAAAAATTCCAAAAATTCACCAAAAACAGTAAAAAACATTTAAAACATAAAAACCATTTTTCCAGAATTTTTGCATCATTTTTGTGTGTTGTATAAATTGTTGAAGTTGCATTGCATTCATTTTCTCTCATTTTCTCATCCTTTAAAAAATCAGAAAAATACAAAAACAAATAAAAACCTTAAAAAAAAAAGACTTTTTGGACTCTGACTGCATCGTAGGCCGTAAGGCCAATCTGTGCTCCTTGTGTTCGACCCTGGGAGCTATACCAGGTTAAACCCAATAGCAGGACCACTTCTATCTTCTCTGAATTTTATTGATTTATCTTATTTGAGTGGTTCATTTTTCTTGATTGACACGTGCTTAGTGACTGAGGTCGCAACGACCTATTCATTTACACCTTTACCTCTGTCATTTTTCTCGGTCATCAGAATGGCGCCGTTGCCGGGGAGCACGGCTTTGTAGTCAGATTTCATTCTTGTATTTTTGTCTCTCTATATTATAACTGTTTTCTGACACTCTCTCTTTCTATTTTTTGTGCGAGGTACTACGTGGAGCTCTTGAAGTACACTTTTTGAGGACCCGCACGGGAAGAAGAGCGGGAAGAGAGAGAGAGGAGAGGAAAATTTTATTTCAGAGAGAGAGGACATTATTCTTGTTGTAATAATTTAGGACTCAGACTCTGGACATTTGTGGACATTTGTAACATTAGCGGGTCTGTTTCGCCGAGCACCGGTGTGCTCGGGGGACCCATCTGATTTTCGCGGCTTTTATCGTGGTTTTCATAGCTAGCTGCCTTTTCCGGTGTTTACGTGGTTTTCCTCGAGCCCCTAGATTTAGGAATTTATGTTGATTGTGACGTAGATTTTTAAGGCCCAAACACCTAATAGAATATCTGTTCCCATAGAACGTAATTGGACCTTAATAAAATTCATTGAAAAAGTTAGTTTAATTGAATTTGAGACCACGTGCCGTGAGGAGTCACATACAGCGCTGGCAGGACCCGTTGTGGCGGGCACCGAGTGACTCCCAAGATCGGACTCCGGACTCAATTCGATTAGCTAACTATTGTTCTTCACGATCAATAGAAATTGCTTGTCTAAGGCCGGTTTTTCCCGCTGCACCATTTAGGTAGTTTTATTCTGTATTTAAATTCTGCGCGGATCACTTGCATGTAGAGTGCTGGAGACAAGGTACGCATTTCTTTCTCTGCATGCATCATTGATTTCTTCGCGCATCGGCTTTTTCGTCTTCTCCCTCTGTTTTTGGATTAATAATCATCAGGAGAATCGGAAAAACCGCTAGGCCGCTTGTTTTTATTTTTGAAAAAATTAAAAAGAAAAACAATAAAAATTGGGACTGGATAACTCTATTGACCCTAAAAGACACTCACAATAAAAATTTGTCTTGGGGAGAGCAACCCCCTCATTGTTTGGTTTGATTGTGCGAGAGAGTGACCCGAACACTAGGTAGAGCCCTCCGGTGCTCATCTCGACTGATTACCGACTCTTCTGTGCGGGACAGTCGGTTGAGAGAGCATCGGGTATCCCAACAGGTCACGTAATCGCTCTGATATCTTGAATGTTCACCAACTAAAATTGACAAGATAAATTGACCGATCTTTCACGGTCTTCACATTGTGTTGCGTTGGTGAACCGGGGGTTTGCTTGGCTATCATATTTTCTCCAGATCCCATCCGCCCAACTCGCCAAGATCAAGATGATGGGCAGACGATCTCTTAGGCAGCCTCTGGCTGCACCGCTTTCAGGCGCGTCTACTCCATCATCTAGGTTGGCCCGTGAGAGTCGAGACCAGCTCTCCGGGCCCGAGTTCGAATCCACCCTGTTCCCCCTCGATCCCCTTTCTTCTGTTCCTGAGAGACATGAGCCCGAGGAGAGACGAATTCATTTGACCGAACCTGAGTTGGGCTCTTCTGATTTTGCAGACATCCCAATGGCTGGAGCCGGTAGTTCAGACGATCGCCAGCCCGAACATTTTGTCTTAGACCAGGGGGCGATCAACTCCACCCTGATCGCGTCGTTAGAGACAGTTCAGAACCAGTTACGCGATCAGGGGGCTTTCATGATAGAGATGAGGAGGGAGTTGGAGAGACTCCGAAGAGAGCGAGAAGAGCCGAGCGAGCCAGAGGACATCCCTGATGCTGATGCAGAGGCAGCAGCCGCAGCAGCAGCAGCCGCAGCAGCGGCAGCCGCCGCCGCAGCAAGACCGATGCGGGAGCTTCACAACCCTGGATCTACACTGATGCACCAGTGGGTGGTGATTCCTGCTATCGTGGGGGATTTCAAGTTCCCTCCGAACACCCTGCAGATGCTTCCTCATTTTCACGGACTCGCCACTGAGGAACCACACCTCCATCTCCAGGAGTTTCTGATGATCTGCAGCACTGTCCACGACCGTCGTGTGGACCAAGATACGATTCGAATGATGGCCTTCCCTTTTTCACTGGCAGATAGAGCAGCCGCCTGGCTGAAACATCTAGGGAAGTTTGTCTACACCTGGGATCAGCTCCGCACCGAGTACTTGAACAAGTACTATCCACTCGGGCGGACGAATGCAGCAAGGGCCCTGATCAACAACTTCTCCATGCAACCTAACGAGCAATTTCATGAGGCATGGGAGAGGTTCAGAGAGCTTCTGGATAGATGCCCCCACCACGACATTTCGAAGCCGAACCTAGTTCAGAGCTTCTTCAGTGGGCTGACGCCAGAGCTTCAGGGTCTGGTGAATGCTTCTTGCGGCGGGTCCTACTTTGCCAAGGACCACAACCAAGTCTGGGCCATCTATGAGGAGATGTCCGAGAATTACATGGTGATGTCCCAGACTCGGTTGTACACACAGAGATCTCAGCAGCCGCCAGGACCCGTGCAGTACCAGCGGATAGCACGGGTTGATGCAGGTCCATCCAGTTCGTCCACAGTTGCAGCCGCACAGGCAGAGTCGGCCGCTGCGGACATGGGGATTATTAGCGAGAAGTTGGACCGCATGGAAATCATCGAGAAGAAGCAGTGCCAGGGCATAACTCAGATGGAGGAAATGGCACAGACTCTGAGCGACATGAAGACCCAGCTCTTGTGTCTCCAGGAGGCACAGACGGCTCCTCAGCCCCGTCTTCTGTCGCGAGGCGATTCCGGTGGCAGCCGCAGCTCGTCCCAGCGCTCCAGCTCCTTGCAGCAGCCTAGACAAGTTCACCTTGTACAGGCGGAGCCGTACCAGCAGCAGCAGCCCTCTTACCAGGCACCACCATCTCCAGACTTACAGATGGTGGTATATCAGCCGGATCAGCCTCTGGATGTACTCCCACCCGCCCCATACGATGCAGAGCCGTTGATGGATGTCAACGGAATTTGGTATGACCGTCCTCAACCTGGAATCCGACGAGACCATCCCGGATTCAGGTGGGGGAATGGGGGTAACCAGCCCCAGCAGCAGCCAGCCGGTCAGGGAGGGCAGTACTCCGCCCAGAGAGATCACCAGCAGCACCCAGCATCCCAGCCATCATCATTCGTATCTCGTCCCTATCAGCAGCAGGGACAGAATTGGAGACGTGAGCAGCAGGCTCACCCGCAGCAGCATCCATCCTCTTACCCCTCTCAGCCACAGCAGCACCATGTCCAGCAGCCTCATTACCAGAGAGGCAACCCGTCGGGCTCCCATGAGAGCCCCGCCATGGATGATATAGCCCGCCTCTTCACAGAGCAGCAGGCTACATTTAGATGGGAGATGGACGAGTTCCGCCAGGAGATGCGGGACCTGATGAGAGGGAAGGCCGCCATCCCTGCACAGATCGAGCCTAATCCGAATAACTTGAAGAGGAAATCTGAGCAGGTAGTTCACACTGAGCCTACCACTTCTAGTGACTCATTTGATGTTATCTCGTCGGATTTATTTGATGCTGATTTTGTCACACTTAGGAGCGGTAGAAGACCAGCAGGAGGCGCCTCATCTGAGCGACCACACGAGGATTCATCTAGAGCGCCAGATGAGGAAGAGGAGAGCGGTACTGAAGCCGCACATCATGATGACGGTGGTACTGATGCCACCCGAGATGCTGATAACACCGGCGGTACTGAGGCCGCCATTTCACCACATAGAGGAGGTGGTACTGACGCCACCAGGAGAGCCGAGCCAGCCCGCGGTACTGAGGCCGCAAGACGTCTAGTTGTAGAGCCAACTAGAGGTGGTACTGATGCCACCAACATTTATTCTGATGTTGTCTTTCCTCGAATGAATGTATCTCGGAACTCTGATTTGAATAAAGGAAAAGGTTTAGTTTCTTCTGATCCCACTGTGATGAATGATGTTTGTGAGGATCCGGTCATCGAATCATCTAGGCCTATTCCTAGTCCTTCATCTGAGAAGGACCCTGTGATCCCCTTTCCTAGAGCTCTTGAGTTAGGGAAAGGGAAGAAAAAAGAAAAAGACCCAAAAAAGAGAGAGCAGGAGGAGTTCAGCCAGGGGATGATAGACAGATTCCACATCCAGCTGACCCTCAATGAGGCTTTGCAGCACATTCCTCTTCTTCAGCGATCTCTGAGAGAGAGGACCACAGTCAGGAGGACGAAGAGGAACAAGACCGCAGAGATCCATGTGCTGACAAAAGCCACGTGTTACGCGATCCAGAACCATCTGCCGGCTAAGAGGCCAGATTTAGGGGCCCCGTATGTCAGATGTCATATTAGTGAGCAGAGGTTCGACCGCACTCTATTAGATAGCGGATCGTCGATCAACCTTCTTCCGGCAGCCCTTCTCGACCACTTAGAGTTGGGCACTCTTAGACAGAGCAGGACATACCTTCAGTTTGCTGATCGGTCTGTCAAGAGGCCAAAGGGGTTGTTGCGAGACGTTGTCGTCACGATTCAGGGTCTGCAATTCCCCGTGGACTTCGTAGTGCTGGACATGGAGACCCCTGACTCGTTGACCGATTCCCCCATCATCCTCGGTCGCCCATTCTTGGCCACAGCCAAGGCAGTGACTGATCATGACAGCGGGAAGGTGTACTTCCGCGTCCAGGGCGAGAGTATACAAATAGAGACGGTCAAGGACCACAGAGCCAGATCCAGATCCCGCTCACATGGCAGTACAGATTCAGAGCAGCTGACAGACACAGAGTCCGACATCCACCAGGACTGTGATTTTGTGATCACAGATGATGAGGCAGCTTGGGCAGATCCTGTAGCACAGACCATCCTCTCATATTCAGATTCGGCTGATGCAGAGATGATAGTAGAGGATAGTCTGGAGAGCACGGCCCTGGTACAGGATACTATTGAGTCAGCAGAGTTGGATCTTGATCGCGACACGATTTTCAGTGATGGTGGTACTGAGGCCACCCTGCTCTATGGTGGTGCTGATACCACCTTGTTCTCCAGTGGTACTGATGCCACTGAGTCTGATATAGATCCCTCGGATTCAGAGTCTGATTGGGCAGATTGTAATGATCAGATGCCAGATCTGGATCCACCTGAGCCTATAGATGAGGAGGAGGTAGAGGCAGAGCAGATCAGAGACAATGTAGAGGACCCGCCTTCTCCAGATCCAGTTTGTGAGAGTTCATTATCATTTTCCCAGGCAAATTTGGCAGAATTGTCCGCATACACACATCTTCTTCAGAAGCCAGATTTGCCAGCACCCAGCTGTCCAGAACTAAAGCCGCTCCCTACTTCGCTGAAGTATAGATTCCTTGCGGGAGAGTCTGAGATGTACCCAGTCATCATCTCTGCCGATCTGACTGGAGAACAAGAATCCCGTCTGATGGAGGTTCTTGAAAAGAACCGCAAGGCAATCGGATGGAGCGTAGCAGATCTCCATGGGATTAGTCCCTCGTTGTGTTCCCACCATATCTATCTCGAGGAAGGGGCGAAGCCGTCGCGTGAGTTCCAGCGGCGACTGAACCCCAACCTAAGAGAGGTTGTCATGAAGGAAATATCAAAATGGTGGAGTGCAGATTTTATTTATCCCATTTCCGACTCCAAGTGGGTGAGCCCCTTGCATGTGGTGCCCAAGAAGACGGGCATCACGACTGTGATCAATGAGTCGGGAGAGGAGATTGCTACACGAGTACCCACCTCTTGGAGGGTTTGTGTTGACTACAGGAAACTCAACCAGGCCACCAAGAAGGACCATTTCCCCCTGCCTTTTATTGATCTGATCATAGAGAGACTGGCAGGGAAGAGCCATTACTGCTTCCTAGATGGGTACTCGGGCTACAATCAAGTGGCCATCGCTCCTGAGGATCAGGAGAAGACCACCTTTACCTGTCCCTTCGGTACTTACGCCTTTCGACGCATGCCATTCGGGCTATGTAACGCCCCTGCGACTTTTCAGAGATGCATGCTGTCAATCTTTTCGGACATGGTAGGGGAGTGTTTGGAGGTCTTCATGGACGACTTCTCGGTTTACGGCGACGGATTCGATTCCTGTCTTGACTGCCTAGACCGAGTACTCCAGCGATGCATTGCTACCCGCTTAGTTCTGTCTTGGGAGAAGAGTCACTTCATGGTGACTCAAGGGACGGTGCTTGGCCACATCATCTCCAACAGAGGTATGGAGGTTGATCCGGCCAAGGTCGATGTCATTAGGAAACTCACACCACCGTCCAATCTGAAGCAGTTACGGTCATTTCTGGGGCACGTTGGTTTTTATAGAAGATTCATTCATGATTTTAGCAAGATTGCCCGACCGTTGACTGACCTCTTGACGAAAGACACCGAGTTCCTTGTCGATGACAAGTGTCTTTCGTCCTTTGAGACTCTCCAGCAGTGCGTAATTGAGGCTCCTGTCCTTCAGCCACCCGATTGGTCTCTCCCATTCGAGATCATGACGGACGCCTCCGATTTTGCTGTAGGAGCAGTGCTAGGACAGAGGAGGGATGGAGTACCGTTTGCGATACACTATGCTAGCCGCACATTGGATTCCGCCCAGCGGAATTATACAGTCACAGAAAAGGAGATGCTAGCAGTAGTGTTTGCCCTAGATAAATTCAGATCATATATCATTGGATCCCGAGTGACCTTGTACACAGATCACACCGCCATCAGGTACCTCATATCAAAGAAGGATGCCAAAGCCAGACTTACTAGATGGATCCTTCTACTCCAGGAGTTCGACATTGAGATCAAGGATAAGCCTGGAGTCAAGAATGTGGTGGCGGACCATTTATCCCGATTAGAGCAGCCTGAGGATTCTGAGCAGATTGATCCCATTTGTGATACCTTCCCAGATGAGGCGATCCTTGCTATCGCCTCACTCCCGTGGTATGCCGATATTGTGAACTTTCTCGTTGCTGGGAAAGTCCCACAAGATTGGCCCAAGCAGAAGATTGAGACCTTCCTTGCGAAGGCAAAGTACTACCACTGGGAGGATCCCATCCTTTACCACGAAGGAGGGGATAGCATCTGGCGTCGGTGTATTCCTCAGGAGGAGCATCATAGTGTCCTTACTTACTGCCACAAGCTTGAGGCAGGAGGACATCATTCTGGGAGGAGAACGGCACAGAAAGTGCTCCAATCCGGCTTGTGGTGGCCTACCCTCTTCAAGGACTCAGATGAGTTCGTGAAGAGGTGTACTGACTGTCAGAGGATGGGCACTTGTGGACAGCGTGATATGATGCCGATGCAGCCCATTCACTTCTGTGAGGTTTTTGACGCATGGGGCATCGATTTCATGGGTCCATTCCCTAAGAGTCAGGGATTCGAGTACATTCTGTTGGCCGTAGACTATGTTAGTCGTTGGGTTGAGGCTATCCCCGCCCGAGCCGCAGATGCAAAGACAGTTTGCAAATTTTTGAAGAAGAACATCATCACGCGGTTCGGGGTTCCACGAGTTCTGATTTCTGATGGGGGGTCTCATTTCATCAACGACCAGGTGAAGGCACTTGCTAGAGAGTTCGGCATAGACCATCGTGTTGCCACACCATATCATCCACAGACGAATGGTCTAGCCGAAGTGTCGAATAGGGAGATTAAGAATATTTTGCAGAAAGTCGTCCGCCCTGACCGAAAGAATTGGTCACAGCTTTTGGACTCGGTCTTGTGGGCATATCGGACGTCTTTCAAGACTCCATTGGGTACATCTCCCTTTCGCCTCGTTTATGGCAAGCCCTGCCATCTACCTGTTGAGCTGAGGCACAAGTCACTCTGGGCAGTTACAGACATATTGATGGATCCAAATGGCATAGGAGACCAGAGGAGGGCAGAGTTAGCCGCCTTGGAAGAGCTTAGAGATACTGCTTTCTCAAACAGCCTACAATATAAGGAGAAAGTCAAGGAGTGGCATGATTCTCATATCAGCCACAAGCATTTTGAGATTGGACAGAAAGTATGGCTGTTTGATGCAAGGCTTAGATTATTTCCAGGGAAGCTACAGAGCAAATGGAAAGGACCCTATTTGGTCAGAAAGGTACACGATAACGGTAGCATTGATATATCTGAGTTATCTTCTGAGAGTACCTTCCGAGTGAACGGCCAGCGGCTCAAACCATTTCTAGATCATGAGCCGCGGGATGTTATTATTGCTGCTATTCATTTTGCGTGAGATGTGGTCTCTTGACTCACATCTTTTACATCTCACGCCTGATTTTCACTGTTCCTCCGCCTGTATAGATCCAGTTGTCCATATCATTCTATTCTTTAGTCCCACATCCCATTTCTCATCTTATGATTATGCTATACTTAGGGTGTACTTTACCCTAAGTATAGGGGGGATGTCGGACCTGCGAGTATTCTTTTCATTCTTTCTGCTCTTGTTTTTGCTGCCTATACTTAGGGATATTTTACCCTAAGTATAGGGGGGGCAGATTCTGTATATTCTTCACTCGGCTTTCCCTTCATGTACAGCTTTCTATACTTAGGATTAGTTAATCCTAAGTATAGGGGGAAAACACCGAGTTCCTTTTATTCTATTCATTTATTCGTTCCTTTTCACTTCCCTTTTACTAAGCACGAGTTATGTCTTCTTCATCGCTCTTGATCACTCTGAGGACATCGTTCGAGCTAAGTATAGGGGGGGTGTGTATATATTTCATATATACTTTAGCCATAACTCGTACTTTGTGTGAGTGTGTTAATAAATAAAATGGCTAAAAATCACAAAAATTAAAAATTTTTCATGTACATAAACCTCTTTTATTCTTGCACAGACATAGCTAGTGTATAAAGTATTTTTGTAAAAATGATTTCAAAAATCTTTTGTGTAAAGCTTGTGTAAATATTTTTGTATCAAAATTATGTATATAGTACAAAATTTTTTTCAAAATGTTTTGAAAATCAAAAAGTTTGCAAAAATCTTGTGTAAATGTTTGTAAATATCTTTTTGCAAAACCTGCACCTCATGCATCATTCATTCATGATTTCAAAACATTTTTCAAAAATTTTTGCATGATTGTAAAATATTTGTAAATAGCATCTTGTGTACATATATGTATATAGTTTTTCCTGGATGAGAGTTGACATGTAAATTAAGCCTGGAATTAAATTGAGAAATGGAGCTTGAATAAGATCTTAATTCACTTAACTTCAAGAGGGACCTTGTAGGACTTAGGGTTAAGGCTTTTCAGGTCCATAAGGACTTAATTCTTTGAGTCCACTAGGCTATGAGCATTTGTCATCTTGATGAGCCTAAGTAGAGCACTTAACAACACACGCATGACTCTCAGAGACAATGGCTTAACTTGCACCTGCACTTTACACATGGCTCTCCATGGATGAGGTGGTGAGGAGGCAGTTTCCTTTGGCTTGGAGTAGCATATGAGGGTAGTACTTCTAGGCGGAACCTCTCTTCTTCTTATAGTGAAGGAAGTGCACCTCAACTTGGTCTAGTGGTGTTGAAAGCTAAAGACAGAAGCTGTGGGTTGCAATAAAGCTTCAAAAGAGGGATAGTCTACTGGCTCAAGGGGAAATTTCTTATATATGCTGCACCATGTAGATATGTTGTACAGAAGTTGTTGAAAAAAAAAAATGCAAAAATGCAAAAAGAACTCCAAAAAAGTGGTGGGTCGGATTGAAAATTTAATAACCCCACCGGAGTGAAAAGCAAAAGCTTATGGTATCATGTTACATCTCATGAAGCTTGCAGCGGGAGACTTAGCTACACTGGCTAAGCTTCCAAAACTCTATACTTCTACCCCCTCTTCTTGAGCCGGTTGCACTTGAACTTAGAAGGGAATACCCCGCTTCTCGAGGAAAGAGTTGCTAGACCGAGGCATTAGAGTTACCAGGTTGAGGGAGGTTGTTTCTTTGTCACTTCTGAGGTGGGGAGCCACATATCACTTACACCGCAAGGAAAGATTCATGGTCATTAGAGTTTGTGTATGTAGACTTGTTCTGATCTGGTTTATTGAGGAGTCTTGCCCATAGATTGGTGGAACTTGGAGGCTGTTGAGTTTTAAGCTTAAGTCCAAACAAGGTTCCGACACATTAATAATCCAAAGATCTGATCGAGCTCCATATTTCAAGTTAATGAAGGAAAGTTTAATAAGTCAACCTTAATCCATGTACATCCTCTTTTTCTTTTTCTTTTTCTTTCTTTTTCACTTCTTTTTCAAATAAGTGTTTGCTAAGGGACTAGCAAAGTTAAAGCATAGGGGGTGATGAATACCCATTCATCACTCTTTATTCTTCTATTTTAGCTACAAAAACCTTTTCAAATACATGTAGATATGTGTAAATACAAATAATTACCAAAAGCATGCATTGTGTAAAAACCTATAATTAGCATGTTTTTGTGCACAAAATAAAAGAATAAAGAGCAAAAAGAAAAAGAGGGAAATATTTAGAATAAATATTGAGCAACCTAACCCAAGGGAGGGCTCAGCATGGGCCTGACCGCATAAAAGCCAAAGTAGAGGGAGATAGGAGCTCATGTGTACATATTTGTAAATACATAAAACTATATATTTTCCTCACCCAAAAAGAAGCTTGTACATATTGTATGTATATTCTATTAAAAACAAAATAAAAAGATAAAAAAATCAAAAAGTCAAAAAGACCCTTTCACCATGTGTATAAACCACACTCTTGCATTTATTTAACCCTATAAATAAATTCATTTATTTTCCAAAATTTTTGTAAATATTCTTTGTTATATTTTGCAAATAAAATAAATAACAAGAAACAAAACAAAAATCAAATAAAAATCACAAAATGAAAAATACAAAAATACATTGTATAAATACCATGTATATAAGAGTATTCATTTATTTATTTCACCCTTGTATATAAGTGATAAAAATCAAATAAAAATATTCTTTTATTCCATATTTTATCTTGTAAATAAATAAAATACAAAATGAGCATAAAAACACAAAAAAATAACAAATAAAAAAATCAAAAATAAAAATCCATGCAGTGTACATATACCTATATATAGAGCTAACCTATTTTTATTTCCAAAAATTAAATAAAAATCACCAAAAAATAGAAAAAAATAAAAGAAAAATATTTCATGTTTTAAGTTTTTCCTAATTCGACCTATTTCTACCCTAAAAAAATAAAACAAAAATCGCCTACACGTGGCCGCTCCTGATTGGGCCACGGGGGAATGTTGACCCCAGTCAACTCCCCCGCGCCTCCTTCCTTTTCTGGCCAACGCGCGCCGCGCCCTTCTTCCCCGATTTATCCACGCGCGTCCAGCCTGTCTTCCACTCAACCCCCGCACCCATATTCTTCGCCGCACATCCCTCTCCCTCGCCGGATCCTTCGCCATCGAATCAAAGCTTTCCTTCGCCGTCCCCACTCAACCCTAGACGCCCCTGTCACTCTATATAGCCATCACCTCCGCCGCCCTCGCGCCGCATCTTTGGACCCTCTCTTCCTTCCCCGTGACCTCCATTGGCTCCGCCTGAGTGACAGCGAGCGTCAGCCTTTGTTGCAGTGAGGCGAGGAGGCGATTCCATCGATCCGGCGTAACCTCGCCGTCCTTGCTCCGCCGCCGCGTCGAGCACCGAGCTTCAGGCCTTGACGCCCTTCGAAGCTACGACCCGGGGATAGCCCATCTCCAGCCCAGTCTACTTCAGCCATCAGGTACCCGATTCGACCTTCCATTTAGCATAATTTCCGATTACGCCCAAATCTACCCTCCGACGTACATCTCCGATTCCGGCCACCTCACGTATCATCTCGACCATCCGACTCGATTTTCACCTTCGCCGTACCCTCACGCACCTTCTACGCACCTTCACTCAACCCAGATCGCACAGGATCTGGGATTCGAGCTCCCTCACCGTCGCTTCGCCGGAGCTCGTTCGCCACGCCGCACAGACCACCTTCACCCCGCCTTCTTGGGTCGAGGCACTTTGCCCTCGACCCGCGAAGCTTCTGAACTGTTTTGCAGGTCAAAAGGAGGCCGTCTGAGGCTTCCCAACTTCGAGCCAGGAGCTTCTTCTCCGACGACCTCGCCGGAGCCTTCCAGGGCTCGGCCGGGGTATTGGAGACCTGTAGCAGCTGCGCAACCTCACGCCGGAGCTTCTCCGACCTTCAGGCGCAGCAGAGGAGGACCGGAGCGCACGCAGGAGGTCGGCGAAGTTCGCCGGCCATCAGTTCTTCGAGGACCTTCCAGAGCCGTCCGATGCACCCTCTGCTCCAGATCTGATCGTGACCGTCCATTCGTTGAGGAGCAGCAGCCGTCGATCCATCTGAGGATCGCATCTGGACCCTTGATAGCCGAGGAGAGAGGCCAAGACCCCAGCACCGTTAGATCAGCCACGTGGACCTCCCTCCGCCGTCGATCGAGCCCAAGAGCCGAAGCGTTAAAGGCGCATTTGATCTCCGCCGTCCGATCATCCACGCGTCATCATCTGGGCCGTCGCTATTAATAAAGGGGTAAATATCATAGGCCCCCCTCTGTTTGTTTTATTTCGTTTAAGTCCTGTAATTTTGAATTCTAGTTGTTTATTTTCTGGGTTATTTGCATCAAGGACCTCGCGCTTAATTTTAATTACATTTATACCCCCGCCAGTAGAGACCCACGTGCCTCATCACGTGTATTCTGGGTTATTTGCAATACATGCCCTGTATGTTCTGGATGTTAATGAATGCATGAAATGTTTTGTTAAATTGCAATTATACCCCTGTGAAGGCTGAATTGGCGCATGTGCTTTTATTTCTTGGACTTTTTGCAACCTTGCCCCTGGGGTTTTGATACGTGTTATCAAAAACCCCTAGGACTTGGTTTTTATTACAAATCAGTCCCTGTGTGCCCCAGACACGTGCTTGGCACGTGATTTCTTGGGTAAATTGCACCAGGACCCCAGAACTTTTGGGTATTTGCACTTAGGTCCCTGTGCACAGTGCCCCACCTTTATTTTTGAATAAAATATCAAACGACCTCCAAATCCAATGAAATTTTGACACATGGCTCCTGCCATGGTGTAGGAATTTCTATGATTTTTGGGGACATTTTGGATTTCATTTATTATTTTTAAAAATTCAAAAACCCCTATTTTCGCCACTGTTTGACTTTAAAAATACCAAAAAAATATAAAATCACCTTTAAAAATTCTAAAAAAATTAGGTAATGTTGTTTACTGGTTGATTGATTTTCGAGCCAATTTTGGCCACTTTTCATCCATTAAAAACCATAAAAATTGAAAAACCCCTAAAAACTCATAAAAATTGTAATAAAAAAATTAAAATTCCAAAAATAATAATTAGGGTGCCTAAATTTTCCTTATTCTTCATAGTTTTTAGGAAAATTACCTTCAGGGCTGTTTGAGATCCAAAATTATTTTATTTTGTGGTCTTAAGCCTTGCTGGACAGTACCCTACATTCTTTGCATTGTTTGATTTTTAATAATTATTTTATTCATTAAAAAAATTCCAAAAATTCACCAAAAACAGTAAAAAACATTTAAAACATAAAAACCATTTTTCCAGAATTTTTGCATCATTTTTGTGTGTTGTATAAATTGTTGAAGTTGCATTGCATTCATTTTCTCTCATTTTCTCATCCTTTAAAAAATCAGAAAAATACAAAAACAAATAAAAACCTTAAAAAAAAAAGACTTTTTGGACTCTGACTGCATCGTAGGCCGTAAGGCCAATCTGTGCTCCTTGTGTTCGACCCTGGGAGCTATACCAGGTTAAACCCAATAGCAGGACCACTTCTATCTTCTCTGAATTTTATTGATTTATCTTATTTGAGTGGTTCATTTTTCTTGATTGACACGTGCTTAGTGACTGAGGTCGCAACGACCTATTCATTTACACCTTTACCTCTGTCATTTTTCTCGGTCATCAGTTGCTTCAAGAGCAACTTGTTGGTCAGAGACTTCGTCATATATAGACTTTCCAATCTCAACCACAGACCGGCCGCGGAATCCTCATCAGCAACCTCCGCGATAATCTCGTCCGCCAAACACAGCATGATCGTCGAGTGCGCCTTCTCTTCCTGCACCATCAACTCGGACGGCTCGAGTGCCTTAGCCCGCTCTTGATCTAACGGTGCCCAGATACCCTACTGCTTCAGAAGGGCACGCATCTTGATCTGCCATAGACTGAATCCGTTCTTCCCCGTGAACTTCTCGATCTTCAGATTGTGTGACGACATCTTGCTGGATGATCCTGACGGAACCCGAAGCTCTGACACCAGCTTGTTGTGAATCGCGGAAGCAAACACGCACAAACACGATCAAACAAGCAAGACACAAACACAAGGATTTACAAGGTTCACCCGTAAATCGGCTACGTCCTTGGGCGGCGGCGATCGGTTTCACTATATGGAGAAAGTTGTAATACAGAGGGTACTGAGAAGGTACAGATATGGGATGAGAAACAGGATCAGAAATGAGGATGCAGTATCTGCTGACCCTGGGGCCCTTTTTATACTGCAACAGAAGAATACCATATGTATTCAGCAATCCATCCCAACAGCTCTCAGCCAATCAGAAGACAGGACATAGATCAGACATGTCAGCAGTCCTGGCCCAACAGCTCTCAGTCAATCAGAAGGCAGGACACAGATCAGACTTGTCAGCAATCCTGCCCAACAGCTCTCAGCCAATCAGAAGGCAGGACACAGATCAGATTGTCAGCAATCCTAGCCCAACAGCTCTCAGCCAATCAGAAGGCAGGACACAGATCAACCACATCAGCAGTCCAATAAGTGGTTAGGATTCATGTTAAATTAACACTCTTTGATAAAACTTTTCATAAAAGCACCTTTGACATCCGTTGAAAGAACTTGATTTCCTTAAAATATGCAAATGCTAACAATATTCTATTTATTCAGTCCTAGCAACATGAGCATAAGTTTCATCAAAATAGATGCCTTCTTGTTGAATATATCTTTGTGCAATAAATCTTGCCTTTTTCCTAATAACATCCACTGACTCATCGAATTTGTTTTTTAAAGATCCACTTGTTTTCAATAACCATGTAGTTCTAAGGTCTGGTGACAAGCTCTCATACATGTTTCCTTTCGAATTGGATAAACTCTTCTTACATTGCCATTAACCAAGAATACATGTTGTGAGCATCGTCCATAGACTTCAATTCAACTAGAGATACAAAAATAGAAAAGGCAGATGAACTCAAGTGTGATCTAGTTTGGATTTCCTTTGAGACATCTCCAATCACCAACCCCTTGGGATGATCTCTAACAAAACTGATGTTCATGGGTAGACTGTGAGAATTATTATTCTTAGGATACTTGAAAGATCATCTACCTAAGTTTTCTCTTCATTTTCTAACTCATGTAGTTGAGGATCTTTTCTCAAGTTCTCATCAGATGAAACATTAAATGCTTTCACAACAGTCACAGTATTTTTATGAAGAGCGTGTAAGTTTTACTACATAAAGAGTGTCCTAGGAAAATACCGTCTTAACTTTTAGGGTCAAACTTGTCAAGATTCTCTTTAGTGTGAAGACAAAACATGTCCATACAATTACATAAAAATAGCATATCCTTGGCGAGATTCCGTAGCAAAGCTCAAAAGGAGCATTCTTTATTCCTGTTTGGATCAAAATCATGTTTAAGACATATCAGATTGTATTTGTGGCTTCTATCCAAAAAATCTAGGCAGGACATATTCAGGTAACATGGTACATGCACATACTTGAAGAGTGTGATTCTTCCACTCTACTACGATGTTCTAAGTTGATGGTGTGGGTGCTTAAGATTTATGCTTGATCCCAACCTTTGCATACTACTTAGAGAAATTATCATTCTCTAACTCCCGACCATGATCATTACTTAACTTATTGAGCATGGTTCCCCATACAATTTGAATTTGATTAGCTAGGTTTTTAAATTTTGAAAAATCTAAGCCTTTATAGGAAATGAACAAAATCCAAGTAAAATATGAGTAATCATCTAATATAACAAAATAATTATGATATCCACTTAAACTCTCGGATTTTATAGGTCCAAACAAGTCTAGGTGTAAAATCTCAAGAGGTCTTGAGGTGTTGATAAATTGTCTGCTTTTAGGATTGTTCTATGGAGTTTCCCTAACTCACATGCCAAACACATGTTCACCTTCCTGTAGGATAGCTTAGATAAGTCTTTAACTAATTCATGTTTACTAAGTCCATTGATTAGTTTCATGTGAATGTGACATAAGCTTTTATGCCATAACAAGGGTTCAATTTGTGATGTCATCAAGCATTTAGCGATAAATAATCACTAAACCTAAGTGTGTATGTACTTGTGTGCCTATCTCCCCTAAAAAAAACTTCTTATATGTGTTCATAAACAACTTCAAAATAGTCTTTAGAAAATAATACTTTAAAACCTTTATCACATATCTGAGAAATACTCAACATGATGTTTTCATACCTTTAACAAGACTCACATGACTAATAAAAGTAAGGATGTTTCTAATCGTACATCCACTAATAATCATACCTTTGTAATTGTTCTAAAATGTAACCATTCCGCCAACTTTGCTTTGATATTGAGGAAGAGGTCTTTATCTCCACTCATGTGCTTGGAGCAGCCATTGCCCATGAACAGCTTGCCATGTCTTTCGCATGTGACATCCTGTGAAATATGGCCTGGTACTGTATTGAGATTTACAATGTATCCAATTGTAAGATATTTTTATTTCTACAAAACAATTTATCAAAACTTTTTGCACGCGTTGTTTTCAGGTAATTGGACTGTTAGGATGATTCCTTGGATTTCTGCTCCTTGGTTCCAATACCTTTCTGGCTTTGATTTGACTGGAAATAACTTTAGTAGATTTTATAATTTCAATAGTTTTGTTATTTTTACAACTTTAGAACTACTTGCTATAGAGTGTTGATAACCAATCCCAAACCTGCATTTTTATCTTATAATTAGCTCCTAGTATTTTATCTAATTAGCGAACTTTGTAAGACCATTTATTGGAATGTGTCATATTTTTCTTTAATTTAGTAAAAGTGTTATCTAGATTACCTATATTAACCTCAAGAGTTTTTATCTCATTTTTGTGGTGTTGTTCAGATACAGATTTCAACGAGTAAGTTTATGAATATTTTATAAGTAACATATTTTAGTTTCATGATTTTCTACTATGGTGTTTACAGTTGATTTTAGCAATTTATTTTCTTTTTTAGTTTAATAGAATACATAATATATATAGCTTATTATAATTGTTCTATAGAAAGTTCTTCAAAAGTTACCTCATCGTTATCGAGTACCATGAGTCCTAGCAGGGCTTCTTCCTTATTGGAGGTGACTAAATCAGTTATGCAAGAACTAGAGGAGTTCGAATAAAAGGAGTTCCAAGTTTCTTGCAAAGCCTTCCTCTTCGGGTGCTTGCGGTGGTATCTGTGGGGCCATCTCCTTCTTTCCTTCTCTGCTGCCTTTTGCTGAATTTTGGATGCTTCAACTATCGATAGTTGCTCTTTTAAGAAAGGGGCAATCTTTTCTTGAAGTGTCCCTTCCTTTTAAAATTAAAGCATTTTAATTTGCCTCGCTTTTTTTCAATCACCATTCTTGATGAATTTCTAGACAAGCATAGTTAGGTCATCCTCGGAGCTTTCGTCTATGGACGTGCCTTTGGTATCTTGAAGAGTTATGTTTCTCTTGTTCTTGATTTTTGATTTGGCTTCCATAGTATGTGTCTTCTCAACTTCATACGATAAGAGTTTTCCTATAAGTTCATCAACAGCAGGTTGTTGGCATTGTTGTCTTCTTTGATAACTATTGCATTTTGATCCATCTCGATGTAAGGGATCTTATTATTTTATTGACCTAATCTGGTTCAGTGACCTCTGCAATGAGATTCTGAAGGTTGTTGATGACACCAAAAAAAATCTAGTGTGCATCTTCTTGATGGATTCTTCGGATCCCATCTTGAATAATTGGTACCTCTATTGATAAAGGCCTATATGTGTCTCCTTCAACCTACTACTTCCTTCGTACATGATGTTGAGCGTGTTCCATATTTATATGATGTTTTGCATGCAGAAATATGATTGAACTCTTTTTTAGTGATAGACTTCATTACTTTAGAGTTGAATGTGGTTCTTTTGTTATCAGCATCTGACATGGGTACACCTTATATAGGCAAGCCTAGTGTACTTAGATTCTATGATATTTCAGACATCAATATCTATATATTCAAGGAAAATTTCTATTCAAATTTCAAACTGTTGTAGTTGATCCCAATGAATGGAGGAGGCCTGACAGTGGATTCACTTTCATAGCTGGTGTTTGTTGAAGTTACCATATGTGGTATCGAGTGTTGACTTTGCAGCATGCTCTGATACCACTTGTGAGTTCGAGATACCACTAAAGGGGTAGTGAATAGTGTATTGAAGACAGGGTAAAATCTTTCGTTGAATAATCTTGAGCACAACACAATTAACCAATCAATCAAGCACATTGCATAGGATATTTGCATGGAAACCCACTGGGTGAAAAACACAACATGAGTCACTTGACTCAGGATTTTCGATTAATCAAGACAACCAACTACTTCACTATAATCTAAAGAAACATACATGGATATGTCAACCATTTACAAAGCTTCCTGCTTTACAACTTTGGATCGGATACCAAAGTCAAGACTACAAATCAAATACTACAACAACATCGAGGGTGGACGAGATCTGACAATCCTTTGAGTTCCTTGAAAAGAGTGTACTTTGCTACATGTAAATTAAGGGATAAACACCAAAACTTCCTATAGAGAGAGCATAAAGAGAAAAATATCCAAATAATACCTCAGAGTATTTTACAATATTTTCCTTCAACATTATCAAAGATAATTCTCAATTATAAGTACAGTAGTAACATGAATAAACAACAACAAGAATAATTTCATTTATATTCACAATATAAGAACAAGCGATTATATCTCAAATAACACATGTGGATAATAAATATATATAAGAGAAAAATATCACAGGAGTTGTATATTTCCAAAAGTAATTTGCATGTTGCCATAGGAACTCAAAAATCTAGAGGCGATCAAATGCTGTTTTCTGATAACTTTTTTGAACAGAGTTGTCTACATAACTTATTTTCTCAAAATATCAAAGAATTCAACGAACAAGAGAGCGGTAGAATAGTAGACTTCTTTTCTTCATTATAGAGAGTGAAAATAATTTAGTGTGTGTTCTAACATGATTATGGGGGACCCTTATATAGGGTTACAAAAGCATGCGGCTGGTGAAAATAATTTAAGCAACAAATCGAATAGATTTTGTAACTCTGATCAATCAGGTAAACATGATTGATTGATCAGATCAAGTTCATCGATCAGTCAAATTTGGTTGCTTAATTAACTAATGATTGTTGGGGTCATGTATTCAAACTATGATCATAACAAAAAAATGTTTTGTCTATGAAGGCTAGTTAATTAGTGAATTAGGTTGTTCAATCAAAGGTTGATCGATCAGTGAAATAATTTGGCCGATCAAAGGATGAGTTCTTAACATGTCTTGATTTGGAAAGTTCTGTAGGTGTTGCTGAGGCTACACCTTTCTCAAATACAAAGTAACATGGAAATAACACAATCTTTTGATTCAACGACAAGAACTTTTAGCTTTGCAATCTGCCAATCAAAATTCTTTTTGCAAAGCATCTCTTGTTGAAAAGTCATGCGGTCATGTAAACAAATACACAAGCGAGTGATTGCGATATATGTGTCTCATATTTAAAATCAACTTGGAGATAAACAAAAAACTAACATATAATAAGTAATTTAACTATGAATACTCATCGAATATATGTGTAGATACTTTTGTGCCAATCTCCTTTAAAAAGACTTCTTGTGAGTCGTCTTTTATTACTTTAAACAATTTTAGAAAAGCAATATTTAAAACCTTTGTCACAGATTTGGAAAACAATAAGAAAGTTATGATTTAACTTTAACTATACCCACCTTATCAACAAACTAAGGGAAATAGCAATTACCATGTCTTCATCAATGACCTTATATATGTGGTTGTTGCAGAAAGTAATCTCCCCCTCTTCTTTCTATTCTATATTGATAAATAGGCACGAGTCTCTAGTCGTGTGCTTTGAGCATCCATTCTAGATTATCCATTAGCCTCTTTTGTTGCGCTTAATATCCTTTGAAACATAGCTTGGTCATGTGCCAGTTGTTTCTCCATCTAAGGTTAAGCTTGATGATAGGACAAATTTTACCGTTTGTGATTTCATAGATGTAGTCCTTGTGATGTGTTTCTCTAGTGTTCTTATTCTCCGCAAAATAAAGATTGAGAAAGTGCTTTGGTGCCTATTTCTTGTGAGGTCCTTGGAGTGTGAGTTTTGTTCATAGGATAAATCTAAGGTTCCTTACCATTCAGGTCCTTATTTGAACTAAGATTAGTTTTGGCAAACTTCTTACTATTCGAAGTGCTAGTTGTGTCAGTTTTGCTTTCATTACTAAGATAACCAATATTGGAAAAAAATAGATTGAAAAGAAGCGCCAGATAATGTATCTAATCCTTCATTTCCCTTAGTGAATTTTGTTAGACCATTTACAAGAGTTCCAGTGTTAGTTTTTAGTTCTTCTACATTACCACATAGTTTTTCTATGTTGATCTTAAGTAGATAATTGCATATTCATCCTTTTTTTGTTTTGTGTGTACATCTGATCTAAGTTTTTCTAGTTATCTTTAAGTTTACTAACTTCAAATTCACGCTCTTGTTATGTAGTTCATGCAATACACTTAAGTAATTTATTTTCCGTATTTAATTTAACAAGAAAATTATGTGATTATTTTCCGTATTTAATTTAACAAGAAAATTATGTGATTGAGTTAAAGAATCTCTAAGTTCATCCATAACAGTTTCATCAAAATTTACATCATCATCAAGTGTCATGAATCTGAGTAGTGTTTCCCTATTATTTACATTGCCAGATTCACTTTCACTTGAGTTAGTTGAGTCTCATGATGCTTGCATAGTTTTCCTCTGAATTTGCGACAAGGTCTTGATGACGCTTCTAATATTCCACTATATACTTTTTGTAGGATTCATATTGTTTCTCGTGACTTTTCTTGTTCAAAGGGAAGTCTTTTCGAAAGTGACCTTTCCTCCTGAATTTTTAACAAGTGTGCCACCTTCCTTACTCCTTATGTCTCTCATATGGATCTCTTGAACTGACTTGTCAATATGGCTACTTTGCCTTCTTCTAAATTTTCTTCTGATGTTGATGTATCTTCTCCAAGACTAGGTTTCTACTTTTTATTTTACATTATTTTTCTTTCAAATATTGATTTTCAACTTCTAAGAAATAAGTTTACTAATATGATCGTCCACCGAGAGTGTTTTTGATTCATTTGCTTCTTTGGTCAAGGTTGTAGTGGGTATCCAGTCAGATCTAAGTAATATCTAGATTTTATTGACATTTTTAGATTTGTTAACATCTACAATCAAATTATCTAAACCATTTAGAATATACCCGTGGATCTCGTGTACATATCTTACATGGTTTCTCTTCTCTGATTTTTTATAGTGCGTATCCTTTTTGGAAAAGATTTATCACGTGTTTCCTTCATCTTACTAGTGCTTTCATACATAACGCTCAACTTATTCCATATAAGATTTGTTATGAGTGCTTTCTCATTTTCCACAAAGCTAAAGTTATTGTTGTAGTTGCTCATTGAGGCCATGAGTGCTTACTCTTGTTATGTTGTTCGCACGAATAAAACTTTGATGACAATTATGAATACTTGTAGTGTTGTATTATTATTAGATGGGGGTGAATAGTAGTTGTAACAAACTATGACAAAATAAAATAATTAATACCAATAATAAACAAAGATAGATTAATCAAACCAGGGAAGAAACCGCTTGTGAGATGATATTTATGTGGAAATTCAATTAGGTGAAAACCACGACCTAAGTACTTGATTAAATATTCCCAATCAATCACCTTGATGAACTTTTCCATTATCCGAGTTATTTGCTTACGAATAACTCAACCATATGTAAGCCTTTGTATCAAGGTCCAAAATACTTACTCCATTGGATCACAAGCACTAATGTTTATTCTCTTGATCAAACATCAAAGTCTTCTCGTTCAGATTATGAACACCGAAGTAACCTCAAGGTTAGATCATACACTGAATCAGACCTTCTTGGATCAAATACAAAGTAACCGTCAAGCTTGAATCAAATAGCAGAGCTTCTAACCTTCTTAGATTAAACGCCAAAGGAACCTGCAAACTTGGATCAAAAACCAATTCGTCCTACAAAATTGGTTATAAAAAGAGATAAAATATCTATTTTTTGAATATTCTACCTCGATAATTTTTTATGCAGATACATAATGTTGTAAACATGGTTATCAGTGCGCATAATAAACATTTATTATATGAATCCAAATGAATTAACAGAGAAACGAAAACAATCAACAAAATGATAATAATACGTTTTCCATTCATTTTCAGATTACGAAGTGCACAAAGGAACCAATTATAAAATCGGAAATACAACATAGGACACGATCCAGGAAAGGCAAAGCAATAAATGAATAGCAGCAGAGAAATGGGAAAGTAGATTAGATCAGAGATCACCGAAGCGTCCATGAAATGGACTGTCCTTAGCGAGGATTTCGCCCCCCACAATACTGGTGCATAGGGTACTGGCGATCTACTCCCAGGATACGACGGTTCACGGTCTTCGTCTGCGCACACCGACGAGACCGTCCTCGAAAACACCTCCGAGAACTTGCTGCCGAAAAGAACAGGGTCGTAGGCGCGAGGAATGAGAGCAAGAGCGACGACGACGGCTGGTGGAGTTTTTTTCTTGCGAGTGAAGAAAGACGGCGTCGGGTGAGGGATATAAAAAGAGGAGCACGCGTGCCCTAGCGTGTGGTCCCTTCAGTTTCCGAAAACGCCCCTCAATGGGTGTGTCCCTTCGGATTCCAAAATCGCGGCTAAATCAAGCCGTTTGGATTGAGTCAGATTCCCAATGTGATCGAAATCAAATTAATCCGTCTGATTAATTTAATCCATCAGCCAAATGAAACCCGCAGCAAAAGTATCGAGATCCAAGATCCGAATTGACTATCCGAAGCCGGAGCCAGAGCGCACGCGCGTGTGTGGTCCTCCATTCCTCCTCTCTACTATTGCTACAAGAGCTTGGGGTGGGGACTCATATATAAGTCCACCAAAAGTTTAGATCTCTAAGGTATGGTACTAAACTTCAACCCAACCTCATCCATGTTTCAAATTTGGGAATTCCCAACTTTCCCTCCAAACCATTTGGTTTCCCAATTGAAACCAAATTAATTCCAATTGTATTTACATAGATTTTCCAATTAAAGTCTAAATACTATTTTTAATACAACAATCCCCCATGAATTCACCAATTTGAAAAAGAGATTCAAAAAGATTTAAGAGACCTCTTTCGGCTGTCCACACTTTGCTTTCAGTAAAGGTACCTTCCGGTTTGAACCTCTACCTGAGTTTACTACTTTCAATTTAACAGGAACGAAGTGAACTACGTCTTGAACTTCAGACCTTAGTGTTAAAGTATACGGTAAAAACAACAAAGTGTTGTTCTTGGTGCAATCTTCAGGGTTGGTGCTCTTAAAGGTCATGCACCCTTATCCTGTTTCATGAGTGTGTTCAGGAAAGACCCTCTTCCTTTAACTGCGGCCCACAGTAACACTCACATAGGTGGCGTTCTCCAAGGATGCACTGCTAACATCCTGTCCAAAGGCTTGAACTCATTCAGAGCCGACGCTCTTCCTAAACTTGCAGCTTAAATGGCACTCAGGCTTCCAGGGATAAGACACTCATGCTTACGCATTAAGATTAGAGTGCCAACCAGTTCTCCAAACAGCTTGTTATTACCACATTGAACCTACTTGTGGGATCTCCACTCAGTTAGGTTGGGTTGCTACTGTAGAGGAACTCCCAATGGGTCTCAGTCCCATCCCAAGCCTAGACTTTAGGACTAAAGATCTATCAAGTCCCTTAGTCAACGGATCTGCCGTGTTGTCTTTAGATCCAACAAAATCCACAGCCAACACTCCTCGAGACACCAAATCCCTTAACGTCTTAAGTCTGATTTGTATGTGTCTCCTTATTTTCTGATTGAACTTTGAACTCTTGATCTTGGCAACTGTGGTCATATTATCACAATGTACTGAGATCGCAGGAACAGGCTGACCTACCATGGGAATTTCAGACAGAAGTTCCCTTAGCCATTCAGCATCAATTCCAGTGGTGTCCAAAGCACAGAACTCGGTCTCAAAAGTGGATCGAGCTAGAATGTCTGCTTCACAGACCTCCAGGAGACTGCACTGCCTCCAAGGGTAAATACATACCCTGTAACATCATTACTCCCAGACTCCTATATTTTCCCTATCCAGCTTGCATCATTGTATCCTTCTAGTACAGAAGGATGTCTACCATAATGCAAACTAAGGGAAATAGTTCCCTTTAAGTACTTCAGTACTCGATCCAGAGCCTCCCAGTGAGTACGGTCATGACAGCTAGTGTATCTACTCAGCTTTGCAACCAAGAATAAAATATCAGGTCTCGTGCAATTTGTAAGATACATCAAACTTCCTATCACTTGTGAATACCTTAGCTGAGCTACAGGTACTCCACTTTTATTCTTAAACAGTGTTTTGGATGAATCAAAAGGAGTGCTTACAGCTTTGCAATCTTGATATCCAAATTTCTCAAGTACCTTCTCAACATAGTGAGATTGAGAAACTACAATCCCATCAACTGACCTTGTCAGTTTGAGACC
The DNA here is from genome assembly GCA_037367405.1 of Ottelia alismoides. Classification (NCBI taxonomy): domain Eukaryota; kingdom Viridiplantae; phylum Streptophyta; class Magnoliopsida; order Alismatales; family Hydrocharitaceae; genus Ottelia; species Ottelia alismoides. Next base: position 585,071 of record JAZKJV010001413.1, on the reverse strand, counting down.
CAAGAACACATCAGCAACACCCATGTCCTTCATCTCAAACTTGCTACTCAAGAATGCCTTAGTCTCATTAATTATCCTCATATGTGATCCAAACAACAATATGTCATCAACATATAGGCACAAGACAATACACTCATCACCTTTCACCTTGGAATAGACACACTTATCGGATTCATGAACCTTAAAGCCACATGATAAAATAGTCTTGTCAAATTTTTTATGCCACTGCTTTGGTGCTTGTTTCAATCCGTAAAGGGATTTGACAAGCTTGCAAACATTTCCCTCATTCCCAGGAGTCACAAGCCCATCAGGTTGATCCATATAGATCTCTTCCTCAAGATCGCCATGCAAGAAGGCGGTCTTCACATCCATCTGGTGGATGAAGAGATCATATACAGATGCCAGTGCTATGAGCATCCGGATTGTGGTCATCCTAGTCACAGGGGAATATATATCAAAGTAATCGATACCTTCCTTTTGCCTAAAGCCCTTGGCAACTAATCTGTCTTTGTACTTTGAATTGATCCGTCAGGTCTAAGCTTTCTCTTAAACACCTACTTGCACCCAATGGTAGAGCACCCTCTGGGTAAATCAACCAACTCCCAAGTTTCATTAGCCATAATGGAATCCATCTCAGATTTGATGGCTTCCTTCCATTATTTTGCTTCAGATGAAGCCATGGCTTCCTTGTAACTTGGTAGATCACCCTCGATCTGGTAGACAACAAAGTTGCTACCCAGATCCTTGGCTATCCGAGGTCTTTTACTCCTCCTTGGCTCAATCTCTTCAGAAAGATCATTGGGTTCAGGTTGAGTCTCAACCCCCACATTTGTTATCCTTTCCACTTGATCTGGAATAGATCCTGATGTAGAGGCGCCCTCAATGGTCAGATTCTGAGGAATCCCAGTCTTCAACGGGAAGACATCCTCAAAGAAGGTAGTGTCACGGAGTTCAACAATGGTGTTGACTTCTATGCCTGGTATCTCGGACAGAATTACCAAGAACCTATATGCATAGCTATTTTCTAGGTAACCTAAGAAGACCGCATCAACAGTTTTAGGACCAAGTTTCTTTCTCTTGTGTTCTGGGACTAAAACCTTAGCAAGACAGCCCTACACCTTGAGATATTTTAAACTCAGTTTTCTATTTCTCCAAAGTTCAAAGGGACACTTTTCCATATGTCTTGGAGGAACCCTATTCAGAATATGGCAAGCTGTATTCAAGGCTTCTCCCCACATATAGGTTGGAAGTCCAGAACTTTGTAAGAGAGCATTGATCATGTCAGTTAAGGTTCTATTTTTCCGTTCTGCTATCCCATTTGATTGCGGTGAATATGGGGCAGTAACTTCATGAACTATGACAAACGATTTGCATTGTTCATCAAATAAGTTAGAGGTATATTCACCTCCTCTATCTGACCTAAGGCGTTTAAGCACTTTTCCTGTTTGTGTCTCACCCTCATTCTTAAATATAAGAAATTTTTCTAAGGCTTCATCCTTGGTTTTCATTAGATATACATAGCAGTATCTACTTCCATCATCTATAAAAGTGATAAAGTATTTCTTATTGTCTCGAGTCAACACACCATTAAACTCACAGATATCCGTGTGCACTAGATCCAAGATCTCACTATCTCTAGAGACAGATTGAAAAGACTTCCTAGGTGTCTTAGCTTGTACACAGATTTCACATTTTTGAGTTTTATCAATAGTGTGTTTAGGGATTAACTCTAAATTCATCATTCTTTTAATTGAATTTAAGTTTACATGTCCCAATCTACCATGCCACAGATCACGAGATTCTAGATTATTCACAACATGAGACACAGAACTAGAACATTCAGAACTCAAAACATTCATTTCATTAATGTTTACTGAATAACATCTAATTTTAAATAACAAGTCAAAGTCTGCTAAATAGCCTTTTCCATAAAATATGCCATGTCTTAGAATGACAACTTTATTACATTTAAAGTTTAGTTCAAAACCATTTCTAACTAAGATAGAGCCAGATAAAACATTCTTCTTGATGTCAAGAACATGCAGCACCCTGTGCAACGTCCAGACACGTACAGAAAAGAACCTCAAGTTGACTTGTCCCGACCCTAGCACCATGGCTGCAGAATCGTTCCCCATCTTTACTGTCCCACCACTGCAGGTCTGATAAGAAGAAAACAAAGTTCTGTCAGAACAGATATTTACATTGGCTCCCGTATCCACGAGCCACTCATTTGGATCATGGATATGGTATAGTTCAGGTTTTACAGAGATATACCCCTCGCTAGCCCTGAGTCCCATAGTGATCATATTCACTTGTGGACTCCCGTCTGCAGCCTTAGGTTGAGCCTTCAAGGACGGACAGTCCTTTTTCCAATGGCCAACCTGATTACAGTGCCAACAGGGTTTATTCTTGGCCTTTTTCTGGATCTTGCCCTTTCATTTCATTTTATTGTTATTAGGACCCTTTCTCTTCTTATCCTTACCCTTCGAGGTCATGAAATTGACCTTAGCCTGAATATCAACAGGAAGCACAGGTTTTTGTTTCCTGTGTTCCTCCTCTATGGCAATTGCCACCATCAAGTCATCTATAGAAATCTTCATCTTTCTGTGTTTCAGGATCATATCGAAGTCTTCCCACGACTTGGGAAATTTTTCTATGATGCACATAACCTGAAACTTCTCTGGAAGTTTCATTTCAGCATCCTCTAAACCATGGAGGAGGAGTAAAAACTCGTGTGTCTGTTCAGAAACTGACTTTCCTTCGGCCATGGAAACTTAAAAACTTGGCCACGGAGTATTTCTCAATACCGAGGTCTTCGATATTATACTTCCGATCCTGGTCTTCCCATAGCCCCTTCGCAGTCTGCGTGGACGAGCAATATACGTCAAACAACGTGTTGGACAGAGCCAACAAGATGCAACCATGACATATACGGTCGCGTTCCTTCTACGCAGATTGCGCCTTTCTGGCTATCGGGTGAGGGGTTTTCTTTTTCCACCGTAGGACAGTCGGTTTCAAGCATCGAGATTAATCCAATGGTGGTTAACCAGATCTTCATGCGTTGTTACAAACGCTTAAAGTTCTGTCCATCAAACTTTTCAGGCATACCCGTCATGTCTACCCTCGATTTAAACATTGTTTCCGACATTATTTTATAAATGGTTCCCGAAATCCTTTCTAAGATTGTTGTAAACAGGGTTATCGGTGCACATAATAAACATTTATTATATGAATCCAAATGATTTAACAGAGAAACAGAAACAATCAACAAAATGATAATAATACGTTTCCCATTCATTTTCAGATTACGAAGTGCACAAAGGAACCAATTATAAAATCGGAAATACAACATAGGACGCGATCCAGGAAAGGTAAAGCAATAAATGAATAGCAGCAGAGAAATGGAAAAATAGATTAGATCAGAGATCATCGAAGCGTCCATGAAATGGACTGTCCTTATGATTTCACCCTCACAATACCGGTACGTAGGGTTACCGGCGATCCGCTCATAGGATACGATGGTTCACGATCTTTGTCTGCGCACACCGGCGAGACCGTCCTCGAAAGCACCTCCGAGAACTTGCAGCCGAGAAGAACAGGGTCGCAGGCGCGAGGAATGAGAGCAAGAGCGACGACGACGGCGGGTGGAGTTTTTTCTTGCGAGTGAAGAAAGACGGCGTCGGGTGAGGGATATAAAAAGAGGAGCTCGTGTGCCCTAGCGTGTGGTCCCTTCAGTTTCCGAAAACGCCCCTCAACGGGTGTGTCCCTTAGGATTCCAAAACCGCAACTAAATCGAGCCGTTTGGATCGAGTCAGATTCCCAATGTGATCGAAATCAAATTAATCCGTCTGATTAATTTAATCAAGCCCGAGCCCGTTGACTCTCTGGAGCCGGTGCTGGAGCCGGTGCTGGTGCCGAAGACGGAGCGGAGCGCGCGCGCGTGTGGTCCTTCATTCCTCCTCTCTACTATTGCTACAAGAGCTTGGGGTGGGGACTCATATATAAGTCCACCAAAAGTTTAGATCTCTAAAGTATGGTACTAAACTTCAACCCAACCTCATCCATGTTTCAAATTTGGGAATTCCCAACTTTCCCTCCAAATCATTTGGTTTTCCAATTGAAACCAAATTAATTCCAATTGTATTTACAGAGATTTTCCAATTAAAGCCTAAATACAATTTTTAATACAACACATAAAAGTTAAAAACAATAGCATTATATAACAAGACATTTTAATTGGGATTACTAGAATGAGAATCAGAAACTATCACTAGTAGAAGAGTCATCTACACAAAAGATTATGTTAGCAAGTCCTAGAGAGATCATGGAGCAAATGGTGGACGTGGCTGAATTGAGAGCTTTAGATGCTACAGTGGTAATAGATGTTGCTCTCAATGCATAAGAATGCACAACAATATCTTAGAAAAAAATGAATCATAGCAGTAGATAATAGTGAAGAGGAAGTATGTAATGTGCATGTAATGTGTATTCTTTGCAAATGGATCTAAGGGTTCTTATATAACGATCATAGACATTGGAAATATCTCATAATCACTGGAGCAATATATGGAAACATTCAGTTTTTGAAAGAAGAAAATGACGAGCACAAGGGATTGATCATCACTTTTGGCTTCATCAATAAATCGTGATCACCCTAAAATCTTCAGTTGGTTTATCAAATTTGTACTTTAGGTGATTGCATGTTATTTGAAATCAAGATAGGACTAATCATAGATAATCTAGAGAGGTCTTTTTCTAGAAGCTAAAAGTGATCGATCAGAAATGTCTCAATCATCAATAAGTTGACTAATCAGTTGCAATCAGTTGATTGATCATTTTCAGATAGTAAGCATAAGTGAGCGGTCAGAAGCTCCGAGGTGATCGATCAATTTTTGGGATTTTGTAGTGAAGACTTAAATTGATATCCTAAAATATTGTGAATGCTTACGCAAGTGTATAGACATTCATACATCTCTACGAGATGATTACAATCATAAAGAATACATTAAAATGACTTATACAGCATAAATAGATTACTCATCAAGTGGCGTAGTCGATTTTGCTTCTTTGAGCTCCTGCAATAAGCAATAACACAACGTCTTGTCGGCCTTGAATAAATGTTTGTGTTTTTATTAAAACAAGGCTTGGGATACAAAGAACTAACAAGCTAAGGTTACCTCTAAAGCATGAATATGCAACATCAACTAAGCAATGACATGTAATGGGGGAGATAGAAAGGAATGCGGATGGGGGGAAAAAAGGAAATGGGGTTGAGGTCACACTTTTTTTAGGAGAAATGGCTTCATTTTCTAATGAGTTTGTTCAATCAATTAGAAAATATCATGTTGCCCAAGTTCATGGGACCCATCAGAAATTCATTTATGGTGTAGTGATTATTGCAATCTACTAGTAGAGGTAGATTCTCATGCAATAAGGGCCTAGATCTACTTTTATTAAAAGAGCTCAATAAGTATTCAAAACGCGTTCATTAAGATATTGATTTTGTTTTCATAATAATTAGTTTGTACTTTTGAAACATACATGTAAAATTATCTGAATTGATTGTTTCGATTATGATAGGGAAAAACTAGTTATTTTATTACAAAAATCGATATTTTAACAAATTGCAAGTGTTAGTAGAGATTTCCAATATTCAATGATGGAATCCTATAAGATATTTATATAGATAATGATTAGGAAAATTTAATATGTATGGAATATTATAAAAGAAAGATAACACACATATGCAAAGTCACCTAAATATGTGAAAGAAAAGATGATGGTGAAAAGACAAGCAAATATTGAGATTTATGTAGCATGACACAAGTAAAAGTAAAGATAATCAGGAAAGATAAGTACACATTGAGATTTATGTAGCATGAGAAAGGAGTTTAAGGGTTTTCTAGTTGTGACCAGTTGTAGGTTGCATATTATCCATCTCCAACTTAGTTATGATTTTTTTATCTATGAGTTCACATGTGTTGAATAACTTGACAATCAATTCATGCCTTCACATTCACATTGGACAGGAAAGTGAGGCCCAAGATGACACTATCATCCTTCCTAAAGATAATGGTGTTGGCACTTCTAGAGTACCTATTTTAAAACTTTTCTTATGGTATTTTGTTCACCATTTATTTTATTAACTGTTCATCCATGCATGCTTTCTTCATTTTTCCATGTATCAGGTCTGTTCTTGATCAAAATCTATACTACATGGGGGTAAAACTAACATCAGGAAGTTATGGTGCTTCTTTGCTGAACATGCTCCCTGCTATAACCTTCCTGCTTGCAGTTTTGCTAAGGTATGGTATATATGTTGTCACTGCAAGAATAATCATTTGCAGATGTTTACTGGCCATGTTTATTTCACCTTTGTGACGTATCAATTTTTTTTAACTAACCTGAAGAATTTACATTCAACAAACAGAACAGAGGGAAGGACACTGTCAGAGATTCTAAAGAACATAGAGTCAAATTAGCAGATTGAGTACAAAAGGACTTCAAATAAGATCTTTCTATTCGAGGTGAAGTCATAAGGCAGAGGATTAGAAGAGGAGAAGGAAGGATTTTGTAAGGCACACATGTTAAGTTCTAGCAAACTCAGAGAGGAATTTTTTAATTAAATTGGATTGAAAGGCTACTTAATGTGGGAAAAGGCTTTGTTGTTGTTGAAAAGGCATTGAAAGAGAATTGTGGGTTTTCCAAAGATATTATGCAAGAAGAGTTAGGTTGAAAATACGTAAATCTAGAATATCTTAACCATCTTTTTTTGGGTTTGGTAATGGATTTCTAATGGGTAAGATGGGTCTCTCTTCTTTTTTTGAATTGTTCCATTCCAAAGAAAATTTGCTTGGCTTGAGTCTTTTTTAGTGATGATATAATCGGGGGTACAGTGAACAGACAACTGATAAGTTGCTACCGAAGATATGATGAAATTTTAGTGGATTTTGTTGCAAGAAAAAGAAAAGGTCTAGCTTCTTCGTGTTTCTGTTGTTGAGGGAGGAGAAGTAAGCAAGCTTGTATCCCAAATAATTGATTGGAAAAGTGCCCTAAGTTGGATGTGTTAGTTTTTAATCAAAAGCGAGGAAAATATGTGCATGATTTTATCAAGTTTGGCAGCCCAGTTTAGAATCCTCCACAAAAAGAAGGAGTTTATCGACGAATTGGACATTAAGACATCTGAATCTGGTTGATTTTAAAGGACTGGGATTTGAGGAGCTTACTTTCACACCATTTTCATGGAAGGGGGATAGGATCACTATTGCAGTATTAGAGAAGATATGAGCAATGGGATCACATTGCCTCACTCCTCTAGAGTTACAGAAGTAGCCATGGGATTAGTCATTTATGATCATCGAGACTTCTGCATAAGAAAGGAAAAATCTCATATAGATGCTAAGAGCAGGAAACAAAATCCAACTTCAGTGTGTCAAAAACTTTGTGAAGATCTTTTCTTAAGATGGCTCTCCTTAAGTAGTAGCTATGCTGTCAAGAGTGGATCTTCCCTTAAGGTAGAGAATAATATCGTGAAAAATATCAAAGAGCATGATGGTTCATGACTTTGTGATGATTTTGATTCAGGTGTTTAGAAGGATGATAAGCCTAAAATTTCCAATTTGCAGCATAGAATCCTTCTTGAGAGAGTGATACATATATTATCGTTATTATTAAGAGATTGTAAGTAGAATGGACATGGAGTATTAAGAAAAGCCAAAGATGTCCTCTTTAATGATCTCAGAAGTCAGAAAAATTTAAGAAAATCTATCAACCCCACGAGCCTTATCGATCAACACTTTTGTACAAATGATTGAGATACTGATATCAACATCTGAAATGTAAATGGGTTTATCACAATCTCTTATTGAGTAGGTTTGAGAAATAAGAAAAGAATAAGTACTATAAATAAAGACCTTGTGGAGAACTAACGAATAACGATGATATGACCACCTTATTTTAATTTTATTTATTCCAAGATAAAATCATCTTGATGAAAAGAAGAGCTTGTCCCTCATCCATATAGAGCCTTAATAGTATCTCCACATTTATCACTTTGGAATGTAAAAGCGCAAAACGTGATGTATAAAGAAAGCAATAAGAGAAGTGGTGGAAGAAAGGAATTAGAGTCCAATACCCTGAAAATTATAGGAGATGAGAGGATTAACTTCAAAAAGTCTCCAGTCCCTTTTTATATACATATTATGAAGAGAGTGCATATTATTTTTAACCTAATATCTCAGGCTTGGGTACAAGAGGAGAGGAGTAAACGCAAAAGTGATTTTTTAGAAGGATATGTGGGTGAGTGATATTTTGTGTTCTTCCATTTGTAGAGAAAACTCAGAGGGAGGTTTGCAACTTTATCATAGTGGAGGTAGAGTTTGGCAATAAAGGAAACATAGAATAGGTGATATGGAGATGAGTTTCTCTCATAAGTAGGTAGAGTGGGGTTTGTCCACCATAAAGAGACCCAGAGGGGTTCTATCGAAAAAGGGTCTCAAGTAATATATATGTATTCCTTCGTATTTGTGGCTACTTAATAGAGGATATGGATGTCATTTTTCCATCTGTCATATATGAACACAAATGCAAATATTGAAATCCAACATCCCACAGATACAAATACAAATATAACATTCTAAATTTTGACAAATACAAATATAATTGCAATACACAGATTTGAGAAGCTTTTTAATACTAATGAGATCAACTTTCATTGTATTTTTAATATTCATATTACTTAGAATTTTTTTCTAATATCTTCATAACGAACAAAAATAATTTATCGTTCTTAAGGCATTTTATAATCAGTTCTAATTTTCTGTATAATAAATTGTTGTATAAGTGAGTACTAGTGTCATAGATCTAGGGGAACATATAGCATGCCTATATAAAATAGTGTAACCATTTAAAATAAAGTAGCATTATTATAATTATTATTTACTGTATCCATTTTATATATTACATTGATTTTTATGCATTTTGAGCATTCTTCTTGATAAGATGAAAAATGATTCATCTGTTCAAGTTTCAACTAATGAAGTTGCGGAGAAAATTGTGGATCATGAACTCAACAACAAAAAAGGGTTAGTAACTAGAGAGAATATAGTCCAATAAAGATATGTACAATATATGTATATTAAGCCATATTCGTTTGTCAAATATTATATCCGATAGTCAAATATCGATTTTCCATCCATCTATGTACATGATATGATTTACCATTTTGCACATTCATATGATATTTGAATATGTATTCACATTTTAAAAAAGGTAGGGATGTAAAAAGACCTATATTTGCATCGGTATCTGACCATCTTCATTCTTTAATCCAAGCCATTCAATGACGACCGAAGGACCCTCAATTCATAACCCCTTAAGTGGGGGAGAGATTGGAGCTATTTGATCGTTATCGAACATCATTGATCTCCTAAAGGGACTAGAGAGGATCTTCTCTAAAATGAACCGCTTCTAAAGATACTTATCACTTGAAAAGGAAGGAGAGTTTTCCCCTAATATATAGATGTCTTTACTATTTCTACAATAGTGTTGTCTTTACTAAAAGGTGGGCTGCCTTTACATTATATCTAAGATTTTATTTATACCCATTACTAAAGTGGCTCCTGTTTCAAATTTAGAATAGAGAAAGCAAACCTTAGGTGTAGAAGGAGTCAAGCAAAGATGGCAGGCACCCTCATTACAGTGGTTGGTGTCCTTGTTATGATCATATACCACGGCCGTACGATGGAAATTGCATGGACAAAGGGGAGAAGAGACCACAAGGACACACACAAGGGCAACGACGAGTGCGAATTCCTCAAGGGTACTTTGATGCTCGTCTCAGCTTGCTTTTGCTGGTCCTCTTTCTTCATCTTGCAAGTAAGTCCCTCTAATTTTCATTGCATATGAAACTCAAATTTTATCACTCGATCAAAACTTCTATTCTTAGATCAGAATATTTTCCTCAGTCACATACTTTGAAGGATTATCCTGCGGAGTTGTCCCTCTCCACATTGATATGCGCAATGGGTGTGATCGAGAGTGTCGTAGTGACCCTAGCAATGGGGAGTAGGAAAACGAGGTCGTGGGCAATTGGATGGGACATGAGGCTTCTCACAGTCGTCTACTCGGTAAAACTCAGTTGCTCCTTAATTTATGTCTCAAACGCAGTAATTAAGCTCGATGACATGAATTTGATTCATTAATGCACACAGGGGGTGATGTGCTCCGGTGTTGCCTACTACTTGCAAGGGATGGTGATGAAGAAGAGAGGTCCGGTATTCGCCACAGCCTTCAATCCGCTTTGCATGATCGCCGTTGCGTTCATTGGGTCCTTCGTCTTGGATGAGGAGATCACTTTGGGAAGGTACATGAAACTGCCAATTTAAGCTTGCACAATCAAAATAACTGACTGTAATGTTTTTCGTTCATCTGCCTCTTATTACAGGATAATCGGAGCCGTTATAATAGTCATTGGCCTTTACGCTCTCATGTGGGGAAAGAGCAAAGAATATCAGATCAGCTCCCAGAACCTCTCTGCAGCGACTGTTCCTGAAGCAATCGAGACATCGAAAAAAGAAGTGTTTGCTGATGCCTCGTCCATTTCCATATCCACAAACTGATGGAGAGCTTCAAATTCGTGTCCATAAAAGATCAACAATACAGGTCATTGTCCCTCCCTACACATGAATAAGGAGAGCTTCATGCGAGTCCATTCAAATTTTTCATTGAACGCGATACTAAATACAGTAGCTTGTTGGCTCAAATAGTCAATTCCGTACAACAAAGATGTATGCAAAAAAGTTCCATAATTTGTGATTGTGCATGAGGATGCAGCTTACTAAACAATCACAGAAGCCTAATCTCGAGGTTTAGATTCCCCATTCAGATTGAACGAGAATAAAAAACAAGTGTTGTTACAGTGACATCCACAAGAACTACCATGTACTATTTAGTTTGTTAGCCATATTGGCAACGGATTTCAAGAATATACTTCAACACTAGATGATATAACAAGCCATGTCTCAAGGATGCTCTTGAACCTGCACCATCAGGTTCATAAGATCACGGTAACACCGTAACCAAGATAAAATCAGCAAAAACTTGTGCCATGGAGACAAGTATATACAAGGAATCTGCACCAGCAATCCTCTAACTCCAGGTAATACGGATCAAGATAAAACATAGGAGACAACAAGTTACTGCATGCTGCTTGTCTCGAATTATGCCAAGATTTATTCACTATCTTAAAGTTAACTAGTCTGTTGAGATGAAAGAAAGGCTCCTTAAACAGTCCTTTTCTTATATGAACATAATCATACCCTCAGATGCACCAAGAACTAGAATACACCGAAAGCTACAATTAGAGAGAAGCAAAACGCGTACCTAACGCAAAACTAGATAAGCTAATCTAAATTAGAATGCCGCCAGATTTAGCTACAATACCCTCCTTGGTGGTTTCAACTTAGTCGCTTTCATCTGCACCTGAAAAAACAAAGAAATGTAGGGAAAAGATTTAATACGGCCTGTGAAAGCACAAGAAAACCAGAAAAATCGTTATAATCTACTATAGGGCATAACTAAAATAAACATGATATTTGATAACCTTCCATGCAGGGGTGTGTGGGCGTGTGTGCTTTAAATGGGATGGGATTTCGTAACGAAACTAAAGACTATCAACTTTATTTCCAAGTGTCCATGCATGCATGTCTTCTAAGCCAGGGTATGACCCAAATTAGATCTGTTTTGGAAGTTAGGAGCCCAAGAAGCCAACCCCACTTAAAAATGTGAGAGGCTTAGATGTTGTATACCCGTGTGCACCTGAGAGAAAATTCTGATATTTCACGACCCAGGAGTAACATCCTCCCCACAAGAATGCTGATCCTACGCATCACCGGTTACTAATGACAATAACTACAGACATGATTATACTGATAGAGGACAAGTCCAATAGTCTTGGGATTTAGATCTTTGTCAGTAATTGAAAAATTAAACTGGCCGTCAGACTGCTTTATTTTTTCTTCAGGAACTTACACAAAGGTGAATTTCTAGGTCCACAATTTCCATATTTTTCAGATAACAACTAAACCTATACACTGGAATCAGATAGGTGACTATTGCAATATTAAACAAATCATAGTATAAATACTTGCATACTCCACCAGCTCCCAGCAATAAAATTTTGTATCAAATCAGAAATAGTATTCAATCCCAATATGAATGAAAAAAAATCATTTGCGCACAATCTCAAATGTCCAAGATTTTGACCCTCGTGGGTCTACCATTCCATCGCTAGGGTACTTTGAAAGTAAACCATTTTTCATATGATGCCTATATAGTGTGATGTATGGAATATACGACAGGTGGAATATTCCTATTGATCGTCAATAGTCATATAAACCCGAGTCAGGCAAATTGCTTGGAATTAGTTGATGATATTAGAGCATGCACTCTCTTTTTGAGCGCAATGTTTATTTACTATTGGTGTGCATGTTTATTTACTATTGGAATATATAGTTTGATCACAAGTCAAAATATAATTAGAAAGCTTACTTCTTGAATTTATACTAAATTAAGATAATATCAATCCCATGTAGTGTATTTTACCCCATCTGATCCTATTCTTCAACCATTGTGGAGACAAAATACGTTTGTTATACTCTTCGTCTTTTTTAGGTTTAACTAAAGTTAGTTCTTTGTTTCTCCATGATTCTAAAGATTACACACGCACAAGATTATATCGTAGTCGCTCGCATATTCTTTGTGATTGCATGACTGCAAGTATGGATTCCAGCTCAACAAGACTGCAAAAAGTGGTCGCTATCAAGCAAAGCAAAAGCTCAGCCTTGTTGTTTGTCCTTCAAAAGTGTTGTAATTATTTATTTGTTTGTTTTTCAAAGTTATAAGCTCTAGCAAGCTTCAACTGAAAGTTTTCAAATCATGAGATCAAGAATTCATGAACTTATCAATCATATCTTGACATTGATCGATCGTCGTGTGTCAATCATGTGTATTGCACTGATCGATCAGTCGATCATACCAATTGAACTTATCAATCATATTTTGAATTCCATTGCAACGGTCATTAACTGATCGATCATAGCTTCTCAGTTGTTCGATCATTGACAATTGATCGATCATATCAGGAAATTGTATCCGATTTCATGCATATTTTGTTTCTAACATGTTTTTTTCTTGGACCCCTATATAAGGGACCCCATACTCATTGTTGGAACACACATCATTCGAGCAATCACTCCAATATTCTCTAGAAAAGCAAGAAACTCTCATAGTGATTTGTTCGGCATTCTCTCATGTTCATCAAATCATCCGAACTTCCGAGAACAACATTTTCGGTTGAAAAGCTGTGAAGCAAATTTTTTCAATTCATAGTTCTCGCTCGTCATTTTTCAAGTTTGTATGATTGCAGTCAGAGTTATTTTCGCAACCTTCCCAGCACGATTATATATACTATTTGTTTGATATTGATTATCTGCTTGTGCTATCTATGATATAATTGCTACACTATAATTTGTGAATCTTAGTGCAATTATATTCTGTTGATTTATCTCTAGATATCAATGTGCTTTACTGGAGAATTACTTTCTTGATATCTGTGAAGTTAATACTCTCTGAAATAGATTATTGTTATTTCTCTTTGTTTCCAGTTAACATCTTTATGTAGGCCTTTAGATTCTGATCCTAAGAGTGCAGAGAAGATCTTGGACTTGGGATATCCAAGGAAGCACGAAGAAAGTCGAAAGCTCGCATGTTCGACTGGTGCTATAGTGTCTGATCTATAGTGTTGATCTTGGTGTTTGATCCAAGTTTGTGAAGCGTCAGCTTTGTAAACGGTTGAGACATCCACGTAAATATCTTGGGCTTTAGTAAAGCGGTTGATTAACTCGACTTATCGGGAAATCCTGAGTCAAGAAGAATCAGGCCGTGGTTTTTACCCAGGTAGGTTTCCACGCCAAAATACCATACAAAGTGTGTTGATTGGATTGTTTGGTTGATTGTTTCTGTGTTTGGTGGTTATTCCGTGAAAAGATTTAAAATTGTCTCGAACTACTATCCCCCCTAGCGATATTGTGATCCCCGAACTCACAATTAATCCATGGGACAATCGGAAGAGGGGGGCATTTACAAATCCAAATACTTGGAGTCAAGGTTGCAAAACTTGATAGTCGATAGGCCAAGTCACTGATTAAGGATTAATCAGCATCCCGGCGAGTAGTCGGATCTAGTCGAACTTTTTCATAAAAACATAACAATAGTCAGATTTAGTCTTATATATTTGCATAGATTAGATTATTTTCAATACTATAATACATTCATAAAAAATATAATAAGAATACTATACCGGTTAAAAAACTAATATTCATAAAATAAATAGTTAAATATACTAACCAATAACATTGTCACTTATTGAATTTCATATAAAAATAAATCAGTCCTATTTTGTAACCAATAGCATTAACAATAATATAAAACTGAATAGTATAAACAATTGATATGCCTTGAATTCTAACCATCTGATGTCACCCATGTGCCACCATTCCCTAGCGCCAAGGGGCAGCGCCCCCAACCCGAATTTTTTTCTTTTGGTATGTGGATCCATTTACAACATAAACTAAATATACAACATTATAGCATGATTTTTCTTAAAAAAAAGACTGGTTATAAATGATTTAATCATAGCTAACATTTCTGTTAGATGACGCAAAGATCATTATCGAACAGCAGACATGATCAAAAGAAAATAGTGAAAAAACCGCATATAGGAAAATAGTGTGAACCACACGTTTAAAAATCAACCGACTAGTCGGTCTGATTAGCGAGGGCTGAGGGGGGATGAGCGTGAAGGGATCAAACCCATTTAAGAAACTAGAAATTAAGTTGGCCCAAGGCCCGCGTAAAATTTTTTGGGCAGAGCCAAGCCCAAACCTGGCTCATATAGCTAAACTGTAACAATATAAATATGATATGCCCATACAAAAAGTTTAGGAATGTAAATGTGAAATGTTGCATTCGTTAAGTTAATCATGTCAAAGATAATATATAGCCTTTAAGTACAGATGATCTTTGGAGCATAATGGCATAAGACAAAGTAATATTTGTAGAAACATACGTGTGATTTCAAAATATACCAAGATATGTGCGAACTACCAAAACATCGTAAAGACATATATGTAAACAATCCTAATTCTGATAAACACAGATGAAAAATGGCGCATTGACACCATCCCAAGGTGTTGTTGATCCATAGGGATCATTTGATTGCCCCCAACTTAGTTGTGTTCTCGCATTGACTCATAAGAGATCGCAATGCAATCACTGTAAAAAAATTACCTTTAATTCCAACAAGATGAGGGTAGCTAAAACATTGTTGATTATTCATCTATCAGTAATATGTCTAACAAAATCATAATGGAAACGAAGAACAAAGTAGATTCGGCGAGAAGATGGGTATTGCATAGTGCAGAGGTGGAACCACATAAGTGCTAAAGGTGTGGATTAGGTTCCACCGGTTCGCCTCCTTTCCTTTGGATGTTAGAAGTGGATGACCACGGACCGCGGTCGACTCGAGAGGGACGACCAATAGGGGCAGTGATGATGGGGAGGGGTGATCGAGATGGTGGAGTGGGTGGTGGGGATGGTGGACCGTGGAGTGGTGCAGCTGAGATGGAGTGGTACCGGCGGAGCGCCGAAGTGGGGTTTTGTGAGTGTAGTGACTGGTCTGGGCATATTTGGGTCATTCATTGGGCCGAACCAAATATAAATTGGGCCTATAATGTGGCCTAAGCCCGGACTATTTTAGTTTGGGTGTGGGTCAAAATTGGGTCGGGCTACATGGGATGGGCTTCGGGCTGGGCTGGCCTATTCTGACCCAATCCTCACCCTAGGAGGAGGTGATTACTGGTCAACTGGGCCTAATCGAGTCAGCTACACTCCTTACTCGACTAATCAGTAATTAGGCTGACTAGTCAGCTTAGTCGGCCAATTGTTACAAGCTTGTTTGGAGTTATGGAAGTGTGGAAGGGGAGTACCTATTGTGTTTTTTGATTTGTTACAACTTTTGTATTGCTTCTTCTTACTTGTTAATGCATATTCTCATGATATGTAAGTAAGGATTTTCAGGTTCTTTATATGGTTTTTTAATAAAAAATAAGACGAAATAATTATAACTATTGATCATACAGCTCCATGTCTTACTCTTTTTTTCCTTGAAAAAGTGATCATACAATTGTTTAAAATCCATAAGCCATCCTACTGACAGCCAAAATTTCTTTAAATATTCCCCTCAATTCATTAAGAAAATGGTCCTTGGATTTCATTTGATTGAATTATTTTCCTTATTGTTTTTGTTTATAACTGCCCAGGCACCTTTTTACATTGGAAAGTCATAGATTTGCCAAAAAAAGGTTAATTGTGCTTCATAAATAGTTGATTCTCATTCTTCGGCTATTAAAAAATGAATCTATTAGTGCGACCAAAAATCCGCAATGCGGAGGAAATAGTTCTTCGGCTCTGTAAAGAAGTGAGAAGGGAATGAGTCCATTAAGGACCGAGGAGGGTACCCGATTGATAAGTTATGTGGTAGTAAAGACAGCATCATCCCAGTAGGTTTTAGGGACTTTCATGTGAATAAGGAGTGTTATGCAATATTCAAGAGATGGTAAAGTTTCCCTTTCTACTGCCTCATTTTACTGCGAGGTGTAAGGACAAGAAGTCTAGTGAAGGGTACCCTAAGTGGCAAAGAAAGTGATCAAGTCCTGGCAGTTCTGAAAGCCTTACACAAGCATCAAAAAGGATTTTATGAACTGAAAGGACTTGGCATTTTTTTATGATCATTCCTTTATTAAATGCACCTAAGGAAAAGTGTTACAATCATGAAAAGACAGCAAATTACTTTATGACCCCACACAATACAGACAAGACAGAGTCTCCAAATATCACAGTGAACTAAAAGAGAAACGTGATGGACTAAGCTAAGTCATCCAAGGAAAAGAAGCCATAGGATGTTCACCAAACTGGAAGGCTTCACACTTAAAAATCTTCAGCGATGACAGTTCAAGAAACATATGAGATATCACTCTAGTAGAGTGATGACCAAGGAACAAATGCCAAAGGCACGGATCAGCAGAAACCGTGATTAACACATCACAAATAGAGTCAACACGGATATCAAGATAGTAAGAGTCATTCTTTTCATGACCCCTACTAAATATCTACACCATTTGGATGTCCTGAAAATAAAAATAGCACTCAACAAAAATCACCTTGGACTTTAATTCAACGCAAAATCTATGAACTGACAGTAACCTCAAAGGACAACCATAAACACAGAAACCTCCAGAAAGTTTGAGTTTGGAAGAAAACTCTCTAATGGCAATAATGGGTGAATGAGCACCATTAGCTAAATGAACCGACTTCACAACAGAAGAGGTCAACAAACTACCTTCTTCAGTCGGGAGAAAAGAAGCACCATATTCAATAGTCGATGTTGGCACTGAGGCAGAAGTGGAGTTTACTACAGTTGCTAATATTGTAGCCAGATTCGTAGTAGGAGGATTCCCATAGGTGGGAGAATTCAGTAACAATTCCATGAATCTGAAGTAGTTTGCGGTAGAAAGTTGGACTGTCTATATGGCGGGCTCCTAATATAAGGCCATCCCCATCATAGTTGCATCATAATCACAGGATGATGCCAAGTTGGCACGTAGTAGTTCATAGTAGTTTGCCCAACTTTGCCCAACACCGCTTATATGGGTAGATGAATATGTAGCAGTAAATGCATGGAATGCGAACACGGCCCACGGCCAAAACCATAGCATCCACCTCCTCAGGAGAGTTGTATCGACCACCTCTGATGCTAGAAATGCAAAGTTCTCCGCAGGTTGCGGAGGATGAGCATGACTAGTAGAGCTCCCAAGTTATTGTGGATAATCAAAGATGACCTTGATGAGGGAATGGTATCAGAAGTGAGAAACTGGTCCTTCACAATCTCATAACAAGGATGAAGACAGCAAAAAATATGTACACTTGCTACTCAGATCTCTCTTCAACATGTTTGGTACAATCGGCTGACTAAGAGATGGCAAGTTCATCGAAGAGGTTGGTGATATACCTGTAATACTCCATGATGATATACTCTCCTGAGAATCAAATCAAATCTATGCGTAAATGTTTGTAAGTCGTGACTTGGTAGTTTGTTGTGAATAGGTCTGCAATGATTCATCACACGTGTTTGGCAGCAATGTGGGACTCAACATTGTTGGTCATCCATGTCACGACTTAATAGTTATCCCTAAGCCAGAACTCGTAGTTTGTGTCTGCTTCCTTTAGACTAAAGATTTTCCTTTGACTACCGATAAACACCATGAAGGCCTGAGACTAGAGCACATAATTATCGGCACCCTTGAGTTTGATAGCAGGTTTATTAAACCATCATAGAAGATGTGGAGAAAAGGAGTTTGGTCTCGATAGGAGCCATGACCATCGTGGTCAAAAAAATAGACATCAATAAGTCCAGAATTAGTTTATACAGACATGGGAAGTAACCTAGGATAGGCAATACGAGCGAAGTCGAAGGCGACCACTTTCCGCATGAGGATTGAGATTACCGACTGAAGCCCACGCACAATGGTTGCACGAAATTTGTGCAGCAGCATGAGGCCACAACTATGTCCACAGGGTACGCGAAGGGGAAAGGACATGCTAGTGGACGAATAAGTAGGGATGCTAATCGAACCAAACTGTAATGAACATAGCTATGTTAAAGTTCGGTTCGATAAGGAAGCTCAAGGGTTCAATAATGAAGTTCAAGGGTTCAACTTCGAGTTCGGTTCGATATAGGTTTGGTAACTTGTGTTCGAATTTGTTTGCATAACGAAGTTCGAATTTGTTTCGATGATAGTCAGTTAGCAATTTTAATTAACCCAATATAATGAACAAGTTCGAAAATCAAGTTCGATAGTTTTAAATTAAATATGTTACGACATATGTGTCATTTAAAACTTTCAATTATATTCAATATCAGTAAGATAAAAATATATTAGAAATCTATGGTGAAATTCCGAACGATATTGATGTAAATTCTAAACCTTTGAAACAAGTTCACTTGTGTAAACTGCATGTTTCCAATCAAACTTTTTGTATACGGATTTGAACAAGGTTCAGAAAGTCGGTATGCAGTATTCGTTCGGTGAGGCGGTCTGCAGCGAGTAAGCGGATATGCGGAAGTATATGCGGAAATATATGCGGATTATTCGATTTGTATTATTTTAATTTAAAAATAATAAAAGTAATAAATTGAATTCAAATATTAGATATTTATGTTTCGAAAAAATAACAATAGATGAAATATATGCATAGACTTTTTAGTATGACATGATTTCAGAGAAAGCTTTTTAAAAAATGACCATTTTATATAAAAGAGTGAACCATAAAAAAATGAAAGTGAAATTTGTTGGCATACTTACTATAGAATGAAAATATAAGAAAAAATTATTTTGAGATATAACGATAATAAATCATAGAAACATTTGTTATGTTTATATAGAAATTAACTAAATGAAAATTAGATTGTGAATAAATATATTTCAATTGATTAAATAAACGGATTCCCTTTTATCGAGCCTTAATGAGATGGCAGCTAACGAGGGGGATTTAATACAATTTTCTATTACAAAATATATTAACAATTGAGAAAAGTATTGAATGAAAAAAGCAAACGACTCGTAGATATATTTTTCATAAAAGAAGATGTATTTGATTCTAAAATAAAAGTATATTGAATATAAATTAAACAAATACGAGACAGGAAATGGCATTCATAGAACAACAACAACAAAGCCTTTTCCCACAATTAAGTAGGGTCGGCTACATGGATTCTTCGCCTCCATTCAGATCTATCTTGGGTCAATCTCGAGCTTATATCCAAAAAAACTAAGATCCCTTCGTATAGTCTCTTTCCAACACTTTTTGGGCCGTCCTCGCCCTCTCTTAGTCGGCTCAATATCCCAACACTCACATCTCCTAACCGGTGCATCAAGTGACCTTCTTTGCAAATCACCAAGCCATCTTAAGCGGTTTTCTCGCATCTTATCCTCGATCGGAGCTACACCAACTTTCTTTCTGATTGCATTATTCCGAATCCGATCTTTACATGTATGTCCACACATCCATCTTAGCATTTTCATTTCTGCTACAGCCATTCTCTGCACATGTCTATGTTCACAGGCCAACATTAAGATCCATAAAGCATAGCAGGTCTCACGGCTGCTTTGTAAAACTTTCCTTTAATTTTTAAAGGAATTTTCTTATCACAGAGAACAGCGGAGGCTCCTCTCCACTTCAGCCAGCCTGCATTTATTCAATTAGTAACATCTCCATCAATTTCCCCATCATGTTGCAAAATAGATCCCAGATATCTAAAAGAATCTCTCTTTTGAATGTTATCGTCACCAATCTTCACCTCGATTCCTTCACCATTGCTTCCATCAAAGGTGCATTCCATATATTCTGTCTTAGCCCTACTTATACGAAAACCTTTAGTCTCCAATGCATGTCTCCAAACCTCAAGCTTCTCATTTTACTCCATCTCTAGTCTCGTCATCAACACAATATCATCAGCAAATAACATACACCAAGGTAACTCATCCTGAATGTGACTTGTCAACTCGTCCATAATCAAAGTAAAAAGAAATGGACTCAAAGCTGAACCTTGATGTAAACTAATGTTGATATCAAAATAGTCAGTCTTCCCGTCGGGGTCCTTACACAAGATAAAGCCCTATCATACATATCCTTTATGAGATTAATGTATAGGATGGGTACTTGTCTCTTCTCCACAACTCTCCACAGTATCTCTCGTGGGACGGAATCATAAGCCTTCTCCAAATCAATAAAGATCATATGGAGATTCTTCCTTTTAGCTCTATAAATCTCCATTGTTCTCCTCAGCAAATGGATGGCTTCAATAGTTGAGCGACCTGGCATGAATCCGAATTGGTTTTCTTTTACTTGGGAAACTTGCCTCAACCTTCTTTCGATCACGCGTTCCCAAATTTTCATAGTATGACTCATCAGCTTGATACCTCTGTAATTTGAACAATTTTGAATGTCTCCTTTGTTCTTATAAAGAGGCACCACGATACTCCTCCAATCTTCAGGCATTTTCTTGCTTCGCCAAATAACATTGAATAGATTCGTAAGCCAAGTTAAACCACACTTACTTAAAACTTTCCATACTTCTACAGGGATGTCATCGGTCCTACACCTTTCTCAGGTCTCATAACCTTCAAAGCCTCCTCTACTTCCTTTCTTTGTATTCGTCTATAGCATGCACGATTCAAGTAAATTTCACTACTAGCTAGATCACCCAAAGTGATCTCTCTATTTCCTTCCCCAATGAAATTTTTTATGGAAGTACTGCTCCCATCTAGTCTCTATATCCTTCTGAGTAACAAGCACGTGACATTCCTCGTCTTTAATGCATCTCACTTGAGAAAGGTCTTTGGTCATTCTTTCTCTTGCTTTGGCCAACCTGAATATATCCTTCTGGCCCTCCTTAGAGTCGAGATTTTTATACAAAACTTCATAAGCTTTTGACTTAGCTTCATTTACAGCCTTCTTTGCTTCCTTCTTCGCTATTTTATAGTCTGTGACAGTTTCCTATGTTCTATCCTTAGACATAGCTTTAAAGCAAGCTCTTTTAATTTTTATCTTCTCTTACACCCCTTCACTCCACCACCAAGCCTCCTTTTGACCTGGAGCTCCTCCTTTTGACTCGCCTAGCATCTCTTTGGCTACCTTTCGGATACAAGATGTTACTGCCTCCCACATCTCGTTTGCACTACCGCTACAATCCCAAGATAAGTCTTCTAAAACCTTCTCCCTGAAGCTTGATTGCTTCAGCGGAAGATTCCACCACCTAGTTCTAGTGATCTTAGAAACCCTCCTTTTTCTTTACCAACCTTTTTATTTGCAAATCCAAGACTAACAAGCGATGTTGGGTTGTTAAACTCTCTCCAGGGATTACTTTGCAATCTTTGCAACACAACCGATCTCTTCTCCTCAACGCAAAGTAATCTTTCTGTGTTCTAGTTGAGCGACTCTTGTAAGTAATTAAATGCTCCTCCCTCTTCTTGAAAAGAGTGTTTGCTATGAAAAGATCATATGCCGTTACAAAATCCAATTTAAAATGGGCGCACGCAACACGAGGACTTCCCAGTTGGTCACCCAACCTAGTACTACTCTCGCCCAAGCACGCTTAACTTCGGAGTTCTGATGGGATCCGGTGCATTAATGCTAGTATGATCGCACCCAAATGACATTCATAGAAATTAAAATAAAAATCTTCTATTTATAAAAAATGAAAATTTATTTTTTACAAACAACAGCATAAAAATCTTTTCTAATAAACAATTAGTAACATTTATTTTAAATAAAAAATGAAAATTTATTTTTTACAAACAACAACATAAAAATCTATTCTAATAAATAATTAGTAATATTTATTTTTTACTGCAGTAGCAGTAGCTACCAATTCCAGCAACTAAAAGATGAAAGCATGTACGAAGGAGCTCTATCCAATAGGCGGTTGAGTATGCGACCGCATATGTACTGAATACTGGATATGCGGTTCGGTCCAGTGCTCGACTAGGCATATGCGGTCACCGCCTGGGCCGCCTTTCTGAACACTGGATTTGAATGAAATCAATTAAATGACTCGAGAAGCCAAATCCATTTTGGCATGCTACTAGAAAAGCAAAAGGACGAAGCTACAAAATTGAAGAAAACCTTAACATTCAAGAAAACATGTTATTGTTACAAAAAAAACAAAGCATTAGCATTGGCAAACATCTAACATGCATGAACAAGGGAAATGGGCTAGGAAATAGAATGGCAAACCAGGAATCTTGGCGGCGAATGCCGCCGTGGGGAGGGTGAGGAGACTCCTATGAAGAGAGCTTACATCATGGAGGGCAAGAAAGCTCCTTGTGGTGGAGACCAAGAGATTCAAGGAGCAAGGTCAAAGAAAATAAGGAGCCTTGGCAGAGGCTCCACAAAGTGGAATCCGGTGTGGTGTAGGGCGAGAGGGGAGATGAGTGGAGGAATCTGGCATAGAGAAGAAGGGCAAAAGGGGAGATGGCACGAGGACTCCAACGTGGACGAGGGCGAGAGGGATGCGAGGAATCCAACATAGAGAAAGAGGGTTTCTATGCAGTTGAAGTTGATGGTGGCTCACCATGCTGGGGAGGGCATCGTCGTGGGAAAAGGGGGCTCTTGTAGTCAGGCATGGGCAAAGGAAGTACGGGCATATTCTAGAAAGGGGAGCCCTCTCTTGGAATGTGTATCCTCATTGGGGAAAGTAGAATGATCTCAACCCTTAGATGTGTCTTCATCCAAGGGTTGTGGACATAGGTGCAAATAAGGAGTATGCACCATGGTGCAAGCTCCCCATCCCCTTATATTTATGTACCATAAATATAATATACATACCTATATACATTTGTTATCAAACACAAATATTTATCAAACGAACGTACATTATGTTCATATTTTCTTCCTTGCCAAACTAAAATTTAAAGTTTGTGTTCAATTTATTAACCAACGAAACGAACTTTTTTTCAAATTATTATCGAATAAACTCTAATTGAATACGAACATGTTCAGTTCGATTAGCAACCCTATGCATAAGGCTAACGAGGACCTGCGTTGAGTGCACAAGGTGTGTGCAGAGACCAGAGAGACAAGGAGTGGCTCTGTGCAGGGCCAATGTTGGAGAGAGAAGGCTTGGGTGGGGCTAGGCGACGTCGAAGAGGGACAAGTTAAGGTGGTGGTGGGCAACTTGGGTACGAGCTCCAATTTAGGACCGTCCATCTGATACTATGTAGAGAAAAAACAAGAATCAATTGAATGATTTTTATTCACAAGGCAGGGTTTCTTACAATGTCTAAAATTATGGGGTCTAAATAGGTAGCAATTACATAATAGACCTTGAATGGTTACACATAGAAAAGAAAGTACATGGAAATAAACTAGACATGAAAATAATAGATATGCTAAAACAACGTTAACACTACCTTTGCCGACCGAGCTAAGTTCTCTTTAAAAAGGAGCATTGATTGTGCGTACCTCCAAATGGCAGAGTACATTTTGTGTAAGCATTATTTCCCCCTCCTGCCGAAATTATATTATTAAATGCTTTATCCAATGACACAACCACATGAAACATTATCGATGCAAGTGGATGGATATGGATATAACACGTGTTACCATATTCTTATCCATTTTAAATCAAGATATATGCATTTGACCCTATCATAACCATAAAACTGGTATTCTATAGAACGGATATGCATCCAGTAGTGATATTAGAAGAAATAGTTTGTAATATAGGTCAACTATCAAATATTTTATATTAAATGTTTATAAATCAAATATATTAAATATATCTATTCCACAATAGTCATACAAATATCAAGCTTGCAGAAATCATCTAACTAGGTCGATTAGTGGAGTCTAGGTACCCGACCCGAATAGGACGCTAGTCAGTCCAATCTGTCGATTGTTATTGGTTGGTCGACTGATCAGTTTAGTAGGCTGACTAGTTGACCAAAATTTTTACCGTTATTTATACTTTTTTATGATATTTTATAAAATAAACTGAATCTAAGATGATTGATGTTTGATTAAAATTAAATTGTATCTTTTATTTCAATATTGATAGTATTGAAAATGTCCAAATATATGTAAATGTATGACTATATGTGTAAAAAATGATTTATATGATTGAAATAATTAAAAAATACAAAACCGATAGAATTCAATTGATTCCCTAACTTCCGATATTCTAATTGAAACCACTATCTGAGTCTCTCGATTCAAACTTTCAACCCGACCCACACGGGTCTTCCACTAACCAGAGTTGCTTACATAGGCAACCCAACCATATTACAATCTAAGTTGATCACAAATGTCAATTCCACCATATAAAGTTGTTTATGGGACAACATACATATGTATTGCAGTTAAGTAAAACCTAACAACCTCAATATCAAAGTAAATATGTGACGAAGATTACGAGGCAAAATTAAAATGATCTTACATAGCAAGGAGCGAGCTCGTAAGATGAATCGCAGAACACTAGAGTTGTTGGATTGAAAAGCACAATAGAAGGGAGTTCTTAGAACTCTCTTACGGAGTATATAATTTAAAGAATAGAAAGAATAAGAGATGATTCCCGTTGTTGTGTGTTGTAGAACGCCGTATGTGGTCCTATTTATAGGTCATGAATCCCCATAGTCGTTGGCATTGAAAAATAGACATTATGAACAAATCAGAATTAAATCCCCTTTAAAAAAACTTCCTGAAATAGAAAATGATCGATCAGGATATTGAGATGATTGATCAGAAGAATCAAATGATAGATCAGGTGGATTTTGATGATCGATCAAAATCATAAATTGATTGATTAGTGATCAAAATTGACCAATTATAGTATAATCATTATATGCATTGGAATTCAAAACTTAATCGATCATAAAATAAGATTAATTGATTAGGTGTAATCAACCAATCAACAAAGGTTGATCTATCAGTCAAAGCAAATAGACCGATCAGGAAATGATCGATCAGGCAATGCTGTTGGTTTACCAGGGTTGATCGATCACTATAGGAAGGTTGATTGATCAGTATAAGAAGGTTTACCATGGTTGAACTGGATGATCAGAGGGGATGGCTTCTCGAGGGGGAGGCGATGCAAGTCGAAGGGGAGGTGCCGTGTTTCGAAGGGGAGGCATTGCGCCTCGAGGGGGAGGCGCTACAACTCGAAGAGAAGGTACCGCGGTTCAGAGGGAAGGTGTTGTGGTTTAGGATGATGAGGGAGGTGAAGAAGTTGTGATTGCCGAGAGCGGTTGGGTGCAGGTGCAGTCTAGGAGAAAGAGAAGGACCCTTTCGCCGAGATTGAGGCCGGAAAAGAACGAAGCGGATAGGTGGGCAAAAAGAAATAAACCTTTCGAAAGGGGTTGCTTTCGATGCGGGGCGATGGATGGATCATTGGGCGCGTCAATGCCGTGAATCAATACGTTGCTTCAGGTGCTTAGGGTTACTCATCGGAGCGCAACATGTACCCGTAGAACTCGGGGGGACGTCGGATTTGCAGAGATGGACAAAACATCATGTCGGTCAGCAGATCATGTACTCTGGTGGTGGGGGAGGGTAGTGGTGCGGAAGCCCTGTTCGGGGGGACGTCGGATGTAGGTTTGGCCAAAAAGGCAAGATTTCTGGGCGACGTGAAAATGATTACTCCCTAGAAGGTCCCGGTGTGAGGTTTGAGCCATAAGAGTCGGAGTCGCTGGTGGGGTTGTCGCGCTTGGGCAGATCGCTTCTCCGATGGAGGCCCTTGTGATTTACAGATGGGTTGGTTGATTTTAAAAATTTGAACCAGATTATGTTGCGGGTATCCCTTTCGCGTGGCAGAGTCAACCCCGAATACGAAGGATCCTGGCGGGGATGGTTGAGGTCAAGGTTCAGAATTGCTGTATGTGGTATTCGTTCGGTCATGCGGGTCTAAAGCAAGTAAGCGAATACGCGGGGGAGTATACGGAAGCATATGTGTTTTATAATATTTTAATTTAAAATATTATAAAATAAACAATAAAATTTGATTATATAAAAAAGTTGATCTAACAAAATCCAAAATCAAAAATTTCAAATAAGATATTATAATCAATAAGATATATATGCATGATATTATAAATTGATTATTTTTTAGTGTGTATATTTAATTAAATGCATATATATATACATACAAAATTTAGATTCAACAGGGAACACAGGAATTCTATAAGAAAACCTTTAATGTATATATAGATTCTATAGATAACAAAAGCTAAAGAATAATCATAGGTATAAAATCATATACCCAAAAATATACACATATATGTATCTCCAAGGGACAAAATATGCTTACACAAAATATAGGGAAAAATCGTATGCATATAAAATTTATTAAAAGCATAAAAATGTAAAGAGTCGGACTGTTAGTCAACTATTTCATGTTTTATTTAAAGAATTAGAATAAATTTATAAAAAATTCAAAAAGCAGTAAATAGTTCATTAATAAGTGTTGATAACAATGAGAAAAAATGGAGATGAGAAAATTAACCTAGATCATATTCCCAAATGCAACATATACGAGAATAACGAAAAGATGCATCAATGTAAATGATGATATAAGAGTTGCTCGGGAAAAAATCGAGTTGATTTGTCATCAACATGCCATGGATTAACATGAATCCTATCAGATATGCCAGCATATTGCCGCATATGGCATATGCGCTTTGGTCAAGTGACCGAATACGCATATGTGGCCGCCTATGCGACCGCATGGACCGCATTTCCGAACACTGGTCGAGGTTTTGAGCATCGAATGTGGGGGGCTCTCCCCTGGCGAGGACCTAAGCCTAATGCTTCGGGTGCGCGGCTTCCATCCACAATATTTAGGCTGGTGGGAGGCACGGGAGTTTGATCGCTTCTTTCGGTTTAAGATCTCTATGGCCTTTGACGAGAACGAGGGCTTCACACATAGCTCCGCGCGAGAGAAGCGTCGGGAGACCAAAAGTGGGGCGACGAAGAGAAGAGGGCCGGAGGAGGCAACTCCGGTGAGGATCTCTCGAGCAGTTGAAACGTCGCCTTTTTTTCCTGTGGGGAATTCGATTCGACGCAATTCCTTGAAGAAATTACTTTCCGAATGAGGCGGTTACGATTTCGGCCATTCAAGATAACTTAATCGAATCGCATCTTGTGGGGCCTTGGGCTCGAGGTTTGGTGGGCCCAAAAGTCTTGGCTCACAACGAGCCCTTCACACGACCTAACCCGCTTGCGCCTTTGGCGGGGCAATTGGAGGATCCATCATCAGAATATCTCCTGGAGAGGACCAAGATCTGATTGGTGAAGGTCCAATCCCGAATAACCGAGCGGTGGGCGCGCGATGCTAAAAATTACCGAGGAGCTCCCTGCTCTTACTACAGGCCTTATGGTTGGGGACTCTCTCGGTGGATGCTGACAACTGTTCTGATGGGCAAGCTGGGGTGGCGGAGATTTTCCGTTGGTGCTAGAGAGCCCTATGGTGCTGGAGAGGGTGACCGAAGGGGGTGTTCAAGGTTGCAAAAGTCGGTAGTCGGTCGGCTGGGTCACTGACTAAGGATTAATCGACAGTTGGATGACTAGTCGGATTTAGTCGGACCTTAATCAGCTTTGAATTTTATGATTATTTTAAATATATGATTCATTTTTATACATATATTTACAAAGATTTTGTCCATTTTTTATACTATCATAGTAAAATAATAGAAGTAATTGAATTTAAGTAAACTATTAAGCATATTATAATAAGTTTGCTTATAAAAACATCAAAACATAAAAAAACTTTTGTATCTCCAAGCAAAAATTGGTTGGTTAGTGTACCTAATCGGAATTAGTCGGTACTCGGTCGGCCACCCCACTTACTAGACTAGTCGGACCTACTAGTCGGACCAGTCAGGCGACTCTTACAAAATTGGGGGTGTTTGTGCACATTGTGAAAAAATGGAGAGCGTTATGGTATGTAGGAGGATGGAAGCAGAGCAGAGGAGCCTGATTACTGCTTTCTCGGGACCCGCGCTCATGGGTGACACTGAATGCGAGGCATCAAGGCACGGGGAGAGTCTGTCTGAGCCAGGAGCTAGACTAGGGAGGTCGTTGTTGACATCAGGTACCGTAGGGGAATGGCCCCCTCAAGAGCTGCCAAGATTTGGTGATGTGTATAGGAGGTTGGGGTCAGGTTTGAAGAGCCCCCCTTCATAGATGACTGATATGTGTGATCTAAGAGTATATTTGTAAGTTATTTAGTGATCTAAGAACTTGGATGAACTCCATTTTCAATATATATAGGTCAACATCTAACAGTATCAGCTAAGTGATATGTTCGATATGACCGATATGTGCCTCATAGTCTTCGCAAATGATCTATATGTGTCATCTAAGTGTATATTTGTAAATTATTTAATGTTATAAGAACTTGAATGGAATCCATTTCCAATATCTATAGGTCAGGAACAAACATTAACAACGATATGTTCGATATGACCGATATGTGCGATATATGGGATATAAATGACCGATATGTGTGGCATAAGTGTGTATTTGTAAGTTATTTGTTTTAACATCTTGGATGATCTTAATTTCTGAAAAAACGACAAAAAATGGCTTTTTTAGCCATTTCCGACATTTCCACCGATATCGTCGATATATCGGCGATATATCTCGATATATCCATTTCCGGGCGGACCGAAACGATATCGACATCGATACGGCCTTCCTTGCCTTAAGCTTACTACCACCACACAAACGCTTGTGCATCCCTGACTCCCCCACTGCATCTCCAAGCACAGTGAACCCCTTCAATCCAAACACCAATGGTTAGAATTTCACATGTTGCAAAAAATTCAATATCTTCAAGTGCCTAATACTAATATACCACATGTTTTCCCTTTTTTAGGATATCCTTTTCCAATATGAATGAGATATTAGTCAAATGAACGAGATGTAAACACTACTTAGTAAATTTCCTAAATTCCATTCAATATTTATTAAGTTCTCCTCAATCACCATATCTTTGTCTTATTTTTAAGAGAGTTGTTTCTATTCTTGTTCTAATAACAATCTTGAGAACTGAAAATTTGTGACCTCATTAATCACTAGAGTTTGCTTAAATTTATGTTGAAAAATCCGATTATTTTGCGATGGTTGTTGGCTACCTAACGTAACCCTTCTCATTTACTTGGGCTTGAACCGGCCACATAGAAAGATTGGACAGATTCTGAAAAGATCGGATTCGGAACGATGTGAACAAAAGGAAAGTTGGTATAGCTCCGATATAGGATAAGATGTGAGAGAACGACTTAAGGTTGCTTGTCCATTTGCAAAGGAGGTAGGCCGATGCAAGGTTGTAAAAGTCGCCCGACTGATCCGACTAGTAGGTCCGACTAGTCTAGTCAGTGGGGTGGCCGACCGAGTACCGACTAAATCTGAATAGGTACACTAATCGACCAAGATTTTGCTTGGAGATACCATATTCTTATAAGTTTTGCTTGTTTTATAAGCAAACTTATTATAATATGCTCAGTGTTTTATTTAAATTCAATTACTTTTTTATTTATTATGATAGTATAAAAACATACAAAATCTATGTAAATATATGCATGAAAATGAGTTATATATTTAAAATAATAATAAAATTCAAAGTCGACTAAAGTCCGACTAAATCCGATTAGTCGTCCGGTTGCCGATTAATCCTTAGTCAGTGACCCAATCGACCGACTACCGACTTTTGCAACCTTGGGCCGATGCACCACTTAGAAGATGTAACAGAGGGTGAGTAAGGCCCAAGAAGTGTCAGAGGAAACTAGAAACTATATGAAGGAATCCTAGTTATTTAAATCAAAGTCCAAGAATGACCAAAAATAGATCTGAATGGGAGCAAAGAATCCATGTCCCTATGTAGGAGAAGGCTTTGTTGTTGTTGTATTAATCACTAGGGGGTAACTGATTATTTATGATAATCCTACTAGCTCATACTATTAGACAATAAAGTCAATGGCTCCACTTGTCACAGGTCTCCTTATGAGGAGTTCGCTCCTCTCAAAGTGAGTGAATTGCATGTAAAAACAGTAGGAGAGTGTATTTTGATTGGTTAATAGTGATATTGTAGATTCAAGACCTAATATGCCTAGCATCATTCAAAGTTACGGCCACCCACCTTGTGGATCACGATGACGCATCAGCATCTGAGACCACGTTGATGATGCAGCACTTCGGGCAAGCCTCCCACGTTTACCATTCACCTATACGACCTCTCAATACAAATTGTTGAGAGATAATCTCTCTTCCTATTTCATGCATTTCTATTTCCTTTCATCTCTATTATATAATTTACCCAACATGAGTTATCTCTATATAAGAGAACCCTGCAATCCCTTGATAATATAATTCATTATTTTCTCTCCACGTGAAATCAAAGCAACGGTCCTAAATCGGAGTCCTATACGTTATTCTCTCTTCCCCACCCACCAGCCTGATTCTGCAAACCGTGCATGCCACCGCCGTCGACTATAAGATGTGCGGCACCCTTCTAGGTCATCGCAACTCCATGTCGTTGTTGCGGTAGCCACTGTGGCACTATTGCGGTTGTCGCAGCTCTCCCACCGCCACCAACCCTTGTGGTGGGCTTGAGTCTTGCAGGTAGCCGTTGTCCAGCACCTAGTTGCAATGTCGGCAGCTTTTTGTGGCCCTCCTACACTGACGAAGGACCTATTCTTGTGTTTAGTAGTGCCTCTTACTCCCTAGGGGCATTTGAACTGCAATTCGTGTGGTTTAGGGCACATCAAATGGTCTGATCTGGATGTGATCCAAGGCAATGTTACAGAAGTTAGCAATCAGTACTCGATCGACATGGTCGTTGATTAAGGATTGATCGACAGTTGGGAGAGTAATAGGATTTAGTCGAATATTAGTCAATTTTCAATTTTTTAAATTATTTTAAATATATAAATCAATTTTTAATACATATAATCTCGTATATATTCATAAATTTTGCTATTTTCATATTAATAAGAGCATAAAAAAAGAAACTATTATAGCAACAACAACAATAAAGCCTTTTCCTACATTAAGTAGGGTTGGCTACTTGGATTCTTTGCCTCCATTCAAATCTATCTTGGCTCATTCTCGAGCTTAGATCAAAAAAATTAAGATCCCTTTGTATAGTCTCATTCCAACACTTCTTGGGCCTTCATCGCCCTCTTTTAGCCAGGTCAACATTCCAAAACCCACATCTCCTCACCGGTGCATCAGTTGACCTTTACAAATGACCAAACCACTTTAAGCGATTTTTTTCGCATCTTATCCTCAATCGGAGGTACACCAACTTTCCTTCCGATGGCATCATTCCGAATACGATCTTTGTATGTGTGTCCATGAAACTATTATAGTAAAAGAATAAAAAATGAAACAAGTTAAGAAAAAAATGTTTGGTACGTAGCACGAGCGAATCTTCAAAAACAAATACAGCATGTCCAAAAATAATAATACAAGTAACAAGTGAGACAAGTCAATCTCCAATGTCATCATCCAATTTAATCTATTCTTCTTCATTAACTTTATCATTGTCTTCTTATTCTATATCTTCAAGATGTAACCCCTCTTCCTATTCATTGGTGTAGTATTTGAGCTTGAAGATGAAGCTTCCTTGCCACGTTCACCTCGTTGGCTCCTTCTTGAAGCCAAATTCTCTTTAGCACCACTAGCATGTGCTACGGTCAGGTCAATCTGGAACCTAGAAAAGCATCCCATCCTACGCGTTGAAATCTCTGGTCCATTCAACCAAGTGTGCACGATCACAAAACGAAGGAGGATTTCTTTCTTTCTCAAGTCGATGTTCCTGCATGTTGGAATTGAAACGAACGTACACAAGATCGTTCAGGCTCTTCGTCACCAACATGTTTCTCTTCTTGGTATGGATCTGAAGATAAAATACAAATTTATAACAATTACTATTTTAATTTTTATTATTACTAATCAAATTGAGTGGGAGGAGTGGAGTCATTATCGGGTCAAATGTACTCCAGTTACGCTCGCATCCAGAGGATGAAGACGTCAATCTCAAGATCTCGATGGCCATGGCTTTCAAATGTGGCAAGTCATTTGCATGATTATACCACCAAGTAGCTATTAAAATAGAGAATTGGTTAAGTTAATAAAATAAAAGATGATTCGAATGACATGAATTGGAAATAATGATAGATATACATGGATCGTAATTGACATCATTTGCCATCCTTTGTCTCACAGTTAATGGCTTGTCAAAATCTCCGCGATCACGTCTGTATGTTGGAAGCTCATCCCTGATGATTGCATCTTATATATCCAAAAATGGATAAAATATTTCTATGTTGTCCTTTAAAACCTCTATTCACCACAATATCCGGAACACCACGAGACTCTGTGTAGAAGAAGAACGGGTTCAAATAATAAGCTGCTAGATGCAATGGACTATCAAGCCTTCCTTTGATCTTGGAGGTAACACTGTAATAGTGTCCATAAAAAAAATATGTAAGAAGACTCCACACTATTGAAAGATGCAATTATCTCCCACATGGCCTCGTCAAGCCCTCTGTAGATAAAGCCCATGGATGAGTGTCGATATGCATCAACCATACGCAATAAATGAACCAAAGGTATGAAAACTCAAACGACATGTGTGATGTGGTTCCAGAATGTAGGGCTAAAGACTATGGAACTTGTTGCTTCTCACTTCTTGGTCTTATACCATTTGCATTTCCTCCACTTTTCTGAGGAAAACATCAACCCCGGCTTGTCTTTTTTTTCTCATTGAGGCTCTCAAGAGTGAGGAAAGTGGTTGAAAATCTTGTTTTCCTTGGCCTTGTGATATCCTTCTTGTTGGTGAACTTGCGTATAAAGCTAAGAGTTTTGGTGTGAGAGTAGATGAATACCGTGAGTCTCTCACCTTTGTGATTGCATTCCTCACCTTTGTCTCTTTACTTACCTTCTCCAAAGCAAGATCAATGGAGTGCGCAACACAGAGTCCACCAAATCTGCAGATATTTTGTGAGCAGCAATCTTCCCGTAGCTACATTGGCGGATGCATTATCCGCAACAATCTAAACCATACTTTCCACTACTACTTCATTCAAACACTCATTCACTAGCTTCAAGATGCATTCCGCAGTGTAAGCCTCACCTGAGGCATCTACAGACTTCAAAAATGAAGTACCCAAGATGCAATTGACACCGAATATGATGATGTTCCTTCCCTGCATGTTTGTCTGCGTATCAATCAAAGAGCATCTATCGACTTCCACATGTCACGATGGCATGCAAATCATCATGCATTTTCTTCACTGCCTTCTTCAAAAACGGACCACTGAGTTCATACCTCATGGGAGTCTTTCACCATGGCATGTACTTCCCAATTGCATCTACCATCTGCATGAAGGACTTCGTCATCAATGCATTGAAAGGAATTGCCTATGTATATGCCCAGTTGGATATATACAAGGCAACTCGATTACGAGGATCCTTGGAGATTGCATCTTTTATGGTCTTCTGACGTGAAGACCCTTCCATTGTGACGTTCTGCTCTAAGGATTCGGATACTCGTGATCTGTTTGTTGAGCACGCATCTCCAGTGATGTATATCTCCTCTCTCATATCATGAACATCAGCGGCTT
Organism: Ottelia alismoides; assembly: GCA_037367405.1. NCBI lineage: Eukaryota > Viridiplantae > Streptophyta > Magnoliopsida > Alismatales > Hydrocharitaceae > Ottelia > Ottelia alismoides. The sequence continues at coordinate 550,773 of JAZKJV010001413.1, read as the reverse complement.
AATGGCTCTTCTTTGGCAACGTCATCAAGGTATGCAATCTTCTTCTTCGTCTCTTCATCCACCTTGGGACACGCAGTCATGTTGCCTCTTCGGTGTGCTAGATGTTTCTTGAACCTGTACACACCTCCCTTGACAGTCTTCTTGCACAGCCCGCAAGTAATCGTGTTTGGATATGCACGGTACGAACAGTAAACATAATGCCATGCAGGATTACTTGATCCTGGAGGCACATAAGAAGACGAGTTGCTACCGGAAGCGACGTTCGCTGGTGGTGTAGCCAACTACATATTCATAAACTCACAAGTTACTAATCAACAAACACAAAGCTAACTAAACTCACAAGTTACTAATCAACAAACTCACAAGTTAGCTGATCAACAAACACAAAGCTAACCAAACTCACAAGTTGTAGATATTAATCAATAAACAAATCACAAGTTGAAGTTACTAATCAACAAATACAAAACTAACCAACAACCACAAAAGATATCTAACCTAACCAACATGGAAATCAACAAGAAATATCTAAGTTAACCAACATTCAGAGCATAATAAACACAATGTTAACCTTATATAAGCTAACCAGCATGCAAATCAACAAGAATATCTAAGTTTTTACTCTTAAAATAATCTAACAAGCTAACCAGCAAGCAAATCAACAAGAATATCTAAGCCATAATATCTAAGATCAAGCATTAAATCAGGCTAGAACAACAAACAAAAGATTCTGAAAAAAAACTAACCAGTCTTGGCAGAAGGTGGAGAAGAGGGCGTTGCGACGCGGAGCATGAGGAGATAGAGGACCAAAACTGAAGGAACTTGTTGAAGGGTCACCGACGATGTGGAGGCGGGACGGTGATGCGGTGGAGCCTTAGGAGTTGGGGGAGCTGCACCTGGCAGAGAAGCGTAGGCCGAGAGAGGGTTTTTCGTGCGCAAGGGTGTGAGGATTAGGGTTACAATTTGACGGTAACCCCAAATCCCTCCATACGAGTATCCGGGTACGAGTATTCGGATATTCAGATCTTGTATTTTTTTTTCGTTTGAAAACTATATACAGAAGTCGACCGCTAAGTCGGCTGACTTGGCTGACTAGTCGCCTGAGTAATTGGGTCGACCCGACTATAGGCTGACTTGGTCAAGTCGAGCCGGCTACCCCCCGACTCGACTAATCAGACTACTCGACCAACTTTTACAACATTGATCTAAAAGATTTCAAACCATTAAATCATCGTTTAGCCCCAACATGTGGATCCGGACTTGAGGGAATGGTTGCGGTTTGAGTTTATACCCACAACCAATTCCCTATATGTTCGTGCAGATACATCTATTTCGGTCTACAGCCCGTCTCTGTGTTCAACACCATGTTTGAGAACAAGGTCGGCATTCCATCCTCAGGCGCCTTCAGAGGTATGGCGCCCATAGTCAGGATGGATGGGATCGACTGAGTTGTGGGTCATGAAATACATAGCATGATGCAATCTACTGGGAAGAAGTATATTCTTCCAAGGAGCCGATTGACAAGACTGGGGCTAATCCCTCGTGGGAGACAAATGATGCATATACGTGTGTGAGCTTCTGGTACTTTGGTTGTGGAGATAGCCAATGATATCCTACATCAACGCACTGCTAAGGCGATGTGGGACATCCTCGCTACCACCTACTCATAAGCGAGGAATTATACGAAGATATTGAAACTTCAGCACAATCTCGCGGTAGAGGAGGATCCACTTGGTTGTGGAGGCCTACTTAAATAGTTTGGTGGTAGTGTAGTATGCCTACCACCCAAAAGACCAGGGTTCGAATCCTCCCTTGTGGGGTTGCGTTAGGTAGTCGACAGCCAGCGTAAAAAATAGTCGAATCTTTCAACATGGATTTGAGCAAGAATCCATGTAGCCGACCATGCTTATATAGGGAGAAGGCTTCGCCATTTATTGCAACTTCAGCACGATATCTTCACGATCAGGCAGAATACTCGTCGTCTACATATATTGTATACTTCTTGAAGAGGCATGTTTAAGAAGCTTCACATCTTCATGCCTCTAGCAGCAACACCAAAACCGTAAAAGGCGTACAGATACGCCACCATGAATGGAGTTTTTTAGAGGCTCTAGATCCTGAATATGATGCCGTACGATCCTAGTTACTTGTGGATGCTATCATACCTCCCATGAAGGAAGCAAATCGCAAACTCAGTAGGATCATTGCCCCTTCATCAGTCTCCTCTCAGACCTCCTTAATGATGGCCACATCTCGCGGTAGAGGACGATCTTCTCAGTTGAGAGGAAGTGGTTCTCGTGGTAGAGGTGGGGCTCGTCTGCGTCATCCATGCACCTATTATCACCTCTCTAGTCACTCTAAGGCCACATGCTATTCTAAGCATGGATTTCCAGCATATGCTTGTGTTGTTGAGCAAGAGGAGACTCATGTTGCTCATGCCATTGCTTCCGACTAGAGATTCGAGGAGTTTGTCTCCCTCCTGAAGGAGATCATGCCTCATGCTAATGGATCCTCTAGTGCTTCATCTGGCTCATCAGACATCATTGCCTCAACTTCTGTTATTATCAGATGGATCTCTCAGAATGGATCATGGATTCAGGTGCCACTCATCACCTATGTGGAGACAGAAGTCAGATTACTCCCTACAAGATAATTTCACCTGATCAGACATTTATTATTGTTGATGGCGCACATTCCCACATTACTAGACATGGGGAGATTTGATAGACACGGTCTATGCACCTACAAAATGTTCTTCGTGTTCCTAATTTTTCGATGAATATATGATCGATTAGTCAAAATACCAAGGATTTACATTGATGTACCATCTTTGATTCCTCTTTTCTTATGTTGGACTTCACATTAGTCCCTTGCTTCTTCTCAGTGAGAATGGTTAGCATTCATGGTATGAGCTAGACTATATATGATGCAACTCAAACTACTTTTTTATCTCTACTTTGTAATAGATAATATAATAGTTTTTTATCAACTACGTAAAGTAAATAAGAAATGAGAAAATTGCCATGTAATTTGATTCTTCTTTTGATAATGTTATCATTATAGTTGTCCCTTTCTTTTCTTCTTGCACTGAAGGTTGTGTCGTCTTCTCAGAGAGGAGTTACCTAAAGGATGAGTGAATCGAGTCTAGTGAAATCCTTAACACGAATAAGGCAGGAGCTTTCCTCCAGGTCGACGAGCGAGCAATTACTTCGTTTTTCCCTGTAAAAAAGTCCTATAGGGGATGAGCCCGAAGGTGACCTGTGCATATGTGAAAGTCCACCATTGTCATGTCTAAGGCTGGCTATCGAGCCTAACGAGCCGAGCCAGGGCTGGCTCGGGCTCGATAAGCCCAACTGGGCTCGAGCTCGGGCTCAGGCGCGAGCCCTTATCGAGCCAGCTCGGGCTCGATAAGTCTTGAGCCGAGCCCTTTATCGAGCCCGAGCCTCTTATCGAGCATGGTCTGGGATCGAGCCTATTCAGGCTCGTTAAGGAAATAGGTGTTTTCTTGGTGAAAAAGTGTTTTGCCTGGGCTCGAACCCGAAGCCTCCTTTTTAAAGATCGTCCACCTTACCAGTAGGCCACCATCCGAGTTGTATATAAAAGTTAAATTATAATATATATTGTAACATTCTGCTTGTTAATAAAAAAAATACTAAATATCTAACTATAACCTAGATAAAAGGTAGAAAATCCAAGTCTACAACATAGTCCACCTAACATTGTTGTTACATAAACAACACAAACACATAATCCACCATTAACAATGTTGCAAAACTAATACAAATAAAAATAAAAATCATTGTAGTTTCACAAATAGAATATATATATATATTCCTTATCGAGCCCGTTATTGAGTTATCGAGCTGAGCAGGGCTCGGCTCGGGCTGGGCTCGATAAGATATCGAGCCCAAAAATCTGGCTCAGGCTCAGCTCAATAGCTTAATGAGTCAAGCTCACGAGCCCTTATCGAGCCGAGCCCGAGCCTGGCTCATCGAGCCGTGACTCAATAGCCAACCCTAGTCATGTCTATCTATTACTGCTCCTGATCTCAACGCAAAGACAAAGGGATTGAATGAGTGTCGATCAAGCTGGTTTCTTCTCGTAATCCTAAGCGTGGTCCTCCCCCGCTTCTTAGTTAGCACGGTCTCCCCAACGGCTCTCATATTGTTCATGTTGTACTTCTTGGTTGGACAGCAACATGGATAGGAGCTGGTATGAGGATAAGTGAAGGCAAGATAGTATAATAGGCTAGTCGATAAGCAAGTGGAGGTTCTTTAGTGGAAAATAGACCCGATTCACTCTCGATGAAATAGCAGCTACACCCTTGATTCACTCCAGGTAAAATAGCATGATTCACTTCCATTGGGAAAATGAAGGCATTTCCGTGAATTTTGACGTTGCAATTTTGCCCCTCAAAAAAGCCCTTCCTATGATTTGTCCCCCTAAGCATTGGGCAATCAAAGAGTTGGCTTTGGCGAACTTAATCCCCCTAGGACTGCATGATTTGAATGGGGGGTACCTAATACATCCTTGGGAAAGCTTGATTCCATGTCATGATTGTAATGACCTCGAGCTTCGATTTGAAAACCATGATAAATGCTTTGAGATATGTGAATCTTTTTCATATAATATAGATTAGGGGTCTAGTCTAGCCCACTTAGATTTTATATAGTTGAAGTCAGCATCTCACCCCCGCTTTGGCCAACCTTGCTCACCTGAAACTCACTGAAACTGTGTGTGTAGACTATGTGATCCTAGCCCTAGGACTATCGGGAAAGGTTGAAGGCAAGAGGTTGTTGGAGTATATGTGTAATTTATCATGTAGATGGGTAAATGGATCATTCCAGGATCCATTTACCATATCCACAGTTAAGTGTCACACCTACCAGTGATGAGACTTGGAGGGTATGTAATGGCTATATAAGAAGCCTCAGACCTCCTGTATCCAATGAGAAAGTGCAATGCAACATATGGCCCTTTAAGGCATTCTCCTGTAATTTCATCTCGCTCCTTAGAGAGTAGGGTTCCAAGTAAAATCATGTGTTCCTAAATATTTTATTCTTTTCTCAGATATTTGCTTCCGCATTATATTTTTTAACATGGTATCAGAAACGGGTTCGATTCTCGGGGAGTAATTTCATCGTTTGTTCGAGATTCGATTTTTTGGTATTTTGATCTTAAAGATTATTATCTGTGTTCGAGATTTGTTCAAGATCAAGTTTTAGGGTTTCTCTTGAAACCCTAAGTTTGCAAGTTCTTGGAGATGTCTGTGAAATCGTCACGAAGATTCTGAAGATTTTTGTTACATTTGTTTTGGTTCAAGATCTCTAGGGTTTTCTATATCCCTAGATCTACAGTTCATGAAGATCGTGCGCCCTATCATTCAAGCCTCCTGGCAGTACTATCCAGTTGTCGCCTATCCAGTCTCTTCTCAGTTCAAGGTTGCGGTCGTGCAGCATCTTCAAGGCGGTCACCGTGTGCCGCTGCATCTCCCCTGACTTCGGCAGACCGAAGAAGAGGCCCCAAATAAGGAGCTCCCTTCTCCAGGCCATGGCGACGAAGGTCGTATCTCCAATGATCCTCCAACGCCTCTCTAGGCTTCATCGCCAGCAGCCGCATCTTTAACGATCCTCGGTGGCGGCACTCTCTCGAGCAGCAGTGGCCCTCCATTCTCCAATTTAGCGACAGCCGTCGGGGGTGCGTGCCCATCTCCTCCAAGCGTACAGGTGGCACGCAGGAGGTGCTCCCATCTCCTCTAGCGACCATCGCGGCGATGCTCCACGTGGAGGCCCCGCCAGAAGATCGGCGCTCCAGCGCCTACCATGGCCCCAGACGACGCCTCCCCCCCCCTGTCCTCTCAATCGCATCTACAGGCAGTTCCACGGCGTAGGCAGTGCCTCCTCTCCTCCAAGATCTCGCGCAGGTGGCGCGAGATGTCGCGTTCCTCCAGGATCTCATGCTCGATGCTTCAGGTGGAGCTCTCCCATCCAAGCAACGTTGGCAAGAGAAACAAAAGCTCCATCGAGGGGGGCGACATTGGAAAGAAGGGTTTTCAAGTGGGAACCCTAAATAAAGAAAAAAATTGGGTCCAATGAACCCAGTCGTATTTACTAAAAGAGCGAGAGAGAGCAAGCTACTGCTATTGTTTGGGCCATTATCTTTGGGTCCAAGTGGGCCAAGTTTCTTTGTTCAAAAAAAGTGGAAAAATATGTGTACAAAAGAAAAAAAAATGTACGCAAACAAAAAATGCGAGAAGAAAGCCGTAAAGAGAAGCGAATGGCTTATTAAAAAATCATTTGAGATGGTTTTATCCTCCCTGTTTTCTTGTCTTCTCCCAACTTGGTCGACGTCATTGTATTCCGACCAATCTGGGAGAAAGGGGGAGTATTGTGTAGAGTCACATGACTGTTTCAGATGTCAGATTCCAGACTAGCCAGATGTTCAGACTCTACAGTTCAGTTTCAGACTCTGTGGATTGGTTCAGAGTCCAAGTTCGAGACAGTCCATATTTGAGTGGCCCAATTACTTGAGTTCTCCAGAGAGAGACTCCTTTTCAGACGCACATGTGTGCGATCAGTTTTGTGGTCCCCATCTTTTGTTTTGATCAGATTTTTTATATATTCCATAGGGACTTCAGAGTAGAGATCCCATTCTCTGAGCCAGTATGGGAGAAACCTAATTCTCCGACGAGGAGAATTTTCGTACTCCATTCTTCAACGATCGTGGTCGCCAACGAGGATGTCTCCATGGCTTTTTCAGTTCAGCCCTTTTAGAGATGGAGCAGTTGTCCACATGTTGTGGCGAGCCAAAGTACTCCGATGAGGAGAGTAATTCCCAGTTGCAGTGACTCTGACAGGCGCAGTACAAAGCACATGCTCTCCAACGAGGAGATTCAGTTCGACTCGCACTCCAGCATGTTTGTTACTCCTCATGTGCACGCATGAGAAGCAACGTCCTCGACAACAGCCGACAGTTGTGCGCATCGAGTTGATATTGTCTGTACTGTCATGTAGTGTGAGTTTGAGACTTCTTTCTGTTTGTCCAAATTGAGCATTGCATGCTCCAGCTTGAGGGGGAGTGTTGGAGTATATGCATCACTTAACATTTTTTTACTGAAAATAGGGTGCGCTCCCGAGTCAGGAGTCACCGCATAATGTATTAATAATAAAAAGAAGTATTACATTAGCGAGATGCCCAGAAATTATAGAGGGTCGTACAACGTACAATGAGAAACCACATTCTCAGGGTAGAACCTATGATTCTTGAAAATCAGATCATTTCTCCCAAGCCAGATGGCCCAGATCACCGCAAAAGGCTTGGAACATTCATCGAAAGAGCTCATGCCCACGACGCGCATAGATCTCCAGAATGCATCGATTCCATTGGTGTCCACCCAAGTCACCCCGGAACCAAACCTGCCTCAAAGAAGCGCACCCAAAGAACAGATGATCAGCATCTTCATCTGACTCCCCACACCTGTCACAGCGTGCGTCCTCCAAACCAAAAATTCTTCTCCTCCTTCCCATATCACAGACCCGATTTCTCCTCAGACACCATAGGAAAATCTTCACCCTTTGCGGGATTTTGGCCGCCCACACGATCTTCACATCCTGACAAAGCTCGACATCCCGCTCTGGAACCGCAGGCGTCCCCTCATAGCGTCGTATGCCTTCTTCACCGAGAACCTCCACCCATTCCACTCAAAATGGTCAACCCCTGATTCATCTCCCCCGTTGGATGCACCTCCGCAAGCATTCTCAAGAACTCCTGCAAACGTTGGTCCGAGAGCTCCGAAAGAAAAAGCGGCGCCTACGCCCCACGATCCGCCACCTGGGCTAGTATGACGTCCTTCGACATCTCTAACGCCTCCAGGCGAGGAAATCTTTTAGCAAGGACAGCATCTCCCGACCAGTCATCTTTCCAGAATCTGAAGAGCTGCCCATTCCCCACGCATGGCCGTAGAAGCGATGTGATGGTTGGTAGAATACTGTGGATTCCGACCCACAGCGGCGATTCAAATCTTATCCTCGCTGGATTCAACTCCCCATTTACTCCATAAATGCACCTCAGCAACCTGACAGCTAGTGATGACGAGGATCCCTAAATCTGAATTGCCCACTTCGTAAGCAGGGCCTTGTTCATAGAATCAACATCACGAACACCAAGACAGTCATTGCACAAACCCTTCGTAACATCGTCCCAACTCACTAGATGAAGGCCAGAGCGTTGTTGCCTCCCGTCCGAAACCCTAAACCCAAACAGCAGCCCACCACATCTGCCAACCAGCCACGCTCATCCCCATCCAGATTGAAACCCACGATCACCGACTTCTGCCTATCAATCTTAAGGCCCGAGAGACTGGAAAAGATATCGACAATGAGAGCCGCATTCCTGCTTTGCTCCTCCGAGCCATCAAGGAAAAGGATCGTATCATCTGCATATTAAAGCAACAGAATCGAGAGGCAACCCATTCGGAAGCCCTCGCACCACCAAATCTCCACCGCATGGCTGAGAAGAACTGCTAGACCATCCGCGACCAAAACAAAAAGCATTGGGCCAGCGGACCCCACGCTGCGGTTGCACCAGACCCCCCTCCGGCCTGCCATTCACTAAGATGGGGTACGATGAAGTCGTGACACACCTCTTCATCCAATGGATCCAAATCTCTGGGAAACCCTTCCTCAACGAGGTCCACAAGAAACTCCAATCGACGCAGTTATAGGCTTTGGCGTCAATTTTCCACAGCGCACCTTTCTTCCTCGATCTTTTCCATTCAAGACAAATCTCTGATGCAGTAACCAATCCCTCCGCCATCTGGCGGCCCGGGATAAAAGCGGACTAACGTTGAAGCACAATCGAATCCATGACCAGCCGGAGCCTGTTCACAAGCACCTTCGCCAGGATCAAATAGATTGCGTTAGAGATCGCGATTGGCCTGTAATCATCCACGCACAATGGATTCTCCTCGTTCGGCAAAAGAAAGATCAACGCCCTATTCACCCTATCGAAGCCTCTGTTAGTCGTGCTGAATTCGAAAAGGACCACCAAGACTTCCTCCTTCAAAAGGTCCCAGAACTCACGATAAAAGAAAATCGGGAACCCATCAAGCCCAGGCGCCCCATCTGCATTCAATCCCCACACAGCTCTCCTCACCTCCTCTGTAAAAGCCGCTACAAGGCCATCCATCTGTCCCCTGTCCAAGGATCTCGCCCCCACGCCCCGCCAACCCCAGCCATCTCTTTGCCTCCTGCGTGAGAAATTCACAAAGTGGGTCACAGCGCGCCGCCAATCTGCTCCTCCCCTGACACCCGCACCCCCACAACCTCCATCTCATGAAGGAAGTTTCTTCGCCTTCGCCCAGATGCCATAGAGTGATAAAATCTCGTGTTTGCATCACCTTCCTTGAGCCACTTCTGCCTCGATCTTTGTTACCACTCAGCCTCCTTTCTGTCTTCTATCATCAGCTCCTCTAGCAGCCTCAGCCTCTCTACTACCTCCTCCTGATCCAAGCCCCTCTCATCCTCCAGGCCATCCAGCCTCACCACCCCCGCCTGGGCCTCCCCTCTCCTAACTCTTTGCCGAGCCCTGGTCTCCCTTCCGTATCTCATGAGAGTGGACCTGAGATGCCTCAGCTTTGCCGCGAATCTCGAAACCGCCGAGCCCACCAGAGCTTGACTCCTCCACTGCCCAATCACCATGTCTCTGAATCCCTCCTCCAGCAGCCAACTGTGCTCGAAATGGAAACGGAACCTCTTAGCACTCTCCTCTCGCGACAACCAAAGAATGGGGGTGTGGTCCGAGTAAGCACGAGGCAGCGCTCAAGCCCTGGCCAAGGGAAAAGACTCCATCCCCGTGGCTAATAACAGGAAGCGGTCCAGTATGGAACAAGATCTGGCGCTCCGCCAAGTGTAGGCACAGCCAGTCGCGTCAACAATGGATAGTCCCAAAGAATGCACCACTCTTCTGAAGCTTTCCGATCCCGGATCCCTCCCACCCCCAGAATGCGGCATGTCCTCCGGAAGAAGGGTAACGTTGAGATCACCGCCAATCAACCATATCCCATCCGAGAACAGTGCTCCCATCCCCTCTATCTCAGCAGTCAGGAACCCACCATTCGTCCCATTCGGCCCATAGACGTTCGTAACCACAAGCACTACACCATCAGCCCTCCGTTTCAAAGTCATCGAAAGGCAGAAATTGGTCTTCGAAGAGCCCACCAGCTCAAATATAACGTTGGACCACCCTATAATAATACCTCATGAGGCTCCGCAGGCCTCCAGCTCCGCCAACCCAAAACGATCGCCAAGGCCAAGCTCCCTCCAGACTGTGGCCTCGCACGTAGATAACTTAGTCTCCTGGAGCAGTATAATGTCAACACCAGCCTCCCTTATTAGGTTCTTGATCCCAAGCCGTTTGTCGAGGCGGCCTAACCCCCTCACGTTCCAAGAAAACATCTTCATTAAATAGCACCAAACCTTGACATCTTAGGAGGGATCACCCCTAATCTTTCAGCAATGTCTCTGTCCAAAATCTGGAATCTGTTCTGTGACATCGTCGGTCCTTTGGTGGCGGAAAGCAGCCGGCGCGGCGGACTGTCGAGCTGCAGAGAGGCGCATATCGCCGCTCTTCGCTTCCTTCTCTCGTAGCGAGCACCTCCCCTCCTCACATAAGCCGCCCCGAATCTGGAATGCTGATCATCCCGAGTCCTCTGGAGCTCTGCCTCACAAGGCTTAACCACTGTAATCTCAGCATCTCCCCCCGCCGCGTTTCCATCCGCATTATTCGCGTCCCACTGCTCCCTGTGGCCATCGGAGATCCCCTCTGAGTACGGCCGACCCGCCATGAGCGCGACCGCCGGCTGTGCCTCCGCCACAGGCCCCCCCTTCGACGCCCCCCTGCGAAAAGGAGTCGCTCCTGAGAGCCGACTTTTTGTTTTCCTCCCCACCTCCAGCCTCAGCATCTCGGCAGCCTCCACAGAAGAAAAGATCGTGGTGGGTTGTACAGCGACGCAGAGGGTAGAGTGGGCATCGCCCTCCAGTACAATCGCAGACCCCAACAGTATAGTCGCACCGCCTTCAGATGAGCATGCATGTTCATCCGAGCGGATCTCGGAATGAAGGGTCAAATATAGATCCATCCGCCTCCACTCGCCCGCAGCAGGATTCCACCCAACCGGGTTGGTGGTTACACGGGTCTGCCCAATCGGGTCCCCCATGCCGCCCGAATCTAAGTAATCAGCCGAATGGGAACCGCCACGAGCCCCAAACTCCCAATGTGCAAATCTCACCGTGCCCTTCGGAATCTGGGCCGCGGAAGTCACGCCGAAAGGGATGTTGTGGAGGAGACGTTGCGCCTCCCTCGGACTTGGAGCCCCCTCGAGCGCTCTGCCTGGGCTTGGCCCTAGGGAATCGAAGTCCACCCTCCGACCACCGTAACGGCCTTCTCCGACTGGACCTGCACCGTCCGGCCCCCCGGCGCGTTGCGATTCGACTCACGGCCAGCATCAGATATCTCCAAGAAGAGCGACCCCCTTTCGGACGGGACTTCCCACCATCCCAGCATCTCCGAGGAAAGGGACTTTACCCAAACCATGGCGTCCATTGGCTCGCCCGGCCTAGTGCCCAAAGATTCAAGATGAAGCATCTCGGCGATACCGCGAAGCAAGTCCATACAGGCCAACGGGTTGCACGCTGTGAAAGGGATGCCCCGAACCCTTACCTGCCGCAGCGGCGTCGGGCTCACCGCCCCATCCCGGGCTGTGAAAATGATACTCGCCAGGAGCGGCGATATGCGGACGGGAACGCGCCGACATGCGTCACTTATCATGTAGATGGATAAATGGATCACTCCATGATCCATTTACCACATCCAGAGTTTAGTCCCACATCTCGTGATGGGACTTGGAAGGTCTATGGTGGCTATATAAGAAGCCCCAGACCTCCTGTATCCAATGAAAAAGTGCAATGCAACATATGGCCCTTTAAAGCCTTATCTTGCAGTTTCATCACACTCCTTAGGGAATAGGGTTCCACGTAAAATCCTGCGTTCCTAAATATTTTATTCTTTTCTCAGATATCCGCTTCCGCATTATATTTGTTAACAGAAGTCAATTCAACAAGCTAAGAGGTGTCAAACTCCATACCCCCATGCATCGGAAGGCCTCATTCTTATCCTAGTTCATTTCACCTCTATTATGTAATTTACCCAAAAGGAGTTCTCCTCTCCATATAAGAGAACTCTAGGATTCCTTGATAATATTAAAAAAATCGCAAAGCCTTCTCCAACTATAAGTAGGGTCGACTACATGGATTCTTGCTCAAATACATGTTGAAAGATTCGACTGTTTTTTACGCAGGTTGTCTACTACCTAATGCAACCCTCACAGAGAGGTATTTGAACCCTGGTCTTTTGGGTGGTCGGCGCACAGCACTACCACCAGACCATTTAAGTGGGTACGATTCCTTCATAATATAATTCATTATTTGTCTCCACAAACATATCCCACTATATTATTTACTAAAGCACAAGTAAAATAATGCATGCATCTATGATTAGATTTTGCACATAGGGTAGGCACTTCTCCCCATAGATGCCTCAAACTTGTTGACCAAGAAAGCAAGATCCACATTTTAGACAAGAAGCGTTTCCCCTATCAATGGGCATCGCTACATGGATTATTATCATTGTTAATACACGGAAGCTTTAAATCAAAACATATGATTAGCACATACAATATGTGGATGCAACCTAAGAACTTCTAGTTAATATGTATAGCAGAGTAGGTATTTACAACCAAGTGTCTTGATCTAAAATTAAATATATTTTATCAATTCTTTATAATGAAATGTGTAGTGCTTTGTAATTTCCATTCTCTGTTGCATAAGTACTTTCTAATATATATCTATAATTCAGTATGAGGCATGTGATATAATACAAGTGAAACCTCCTAACTACACCTCTTTTTTAGCAAACAAATGTGTATTTCTATCTTATTTATTTATTAAACAATAATAGGAACCTTAATTTCATTCTCTAAAACAAAGAAGTGTTCATTGCATTTCCGCAATTTATAGCAATATGAAAGAAACTCCTTGAAATTTCCCTTTCTTAGCTTTTGCAAAACGATCCCAAAACAGGCATTTGAGACCACGCTAGCCATCAACCCTCTTGAGAGCTCTTCCTCACCCACCTAACACAAAGTTTGTCCGTTGTGAATCCGGCGGGCCTCTCGAGCCAAACACCCTATGAGTCCATCTAACTGAAGCCCCCTACCCACACGTCATCTACAAGTCCCTCCTCTCCCAACTCTCGACAAGGATCATTTGCACCCCTCCATGTGTGCAACCTACAAGCACACTCTTAGCATTCTGCCTAGTAATGTCCCCCGAACCCTCACAGAATTTGATGGTATAAAAGTCATTACTATAAGAAGGAAGAAGACCAACTATCATGATACACCTCCATCAAATCTCCATTGAAGCTGATGGCAACAAGATCTTTAGAAGAAGGATATGTCAAAGTAAGATACTAAGCGGGGTTCCAAAAACTGGGAAAAATAGTCTTTTGTCATATCCATGTGTTATCTTTACTCCTCAAAATCAAACTGACATTTTAGCCAGCATACCTTAACAGTAGGCATGATGATGCAAGACAAAGCAAGATTTCAAAGACCATATTGTAGTTATGACAAAATACAGGGGTAATCATTTAATTTTGAAAAGCACGAGGGCTGTGAAAAAATCCATTCATTTTTCACTTTCTTCGAAAAATAACATACTCTTTTGACTTCTTATGGAGATTGCTCATCAATTTTAGTGTCTATATATAGGGTTTAATGGGGCTACCCCGGCTACCCCCGCCCTTATTTTTCCTATTTCCGTATGGTATTTTCAGAAAACATCCGTATTTTAGATGGACGGGTTTGGAATATCTATTTCATACGAAATTTGAATGGCAATATGTTGTCATCAAGTTGACTAAATCCTCATAGGTGTTTTCAGAAAATATCATAAGAAATAAAAAAATAAGGGTAAAGATAGCCAAGTTGGCTCCCCACTGGGGTAACCCCATTAAACCCACACACTCTATAAGAAGAATATTCTTATATCTGGATGAGTATAATTGTCGAAGTTGACAGTGGAAAATGAGAATACTATTTACAACCATAATAAAAGTTTTCAAAGCACCTTAAAAAGACCACCTTGCTTTTTCCAAACGCTTATTTAGATGACACTAGATAATGGCCAAATGATACTACTCAGCATTGCCTGCACTGCTGTCAACATTCACTAAAAAAATATATCCATCGAAGTGCAAATTAATCTAAAAGAAGCAACATTTTCAGCATTACTTCGAGAAAGAGAGAGTGTTAAAGTTATTTGTACACCTAGATATTCAACACAGCAATAAAAAAGATTCGGAATTTGATTATAAAGTATTACCTTCTTCAGACTCCTCCGCACCCTCGCTAGACACCCCACTATCAGAATTTTCATCATCAGAATCATCTTCTTCATCACCTTCCTCGTTTTCTTCTTCTTCATCACTCTCTATTGGTACTTGGGGCTTTGGTGGTATGAAGCAGGAAGGAGTCCTCCGTCGAGAACTAGAAACTATATTGCTCATATCGATTCCTTCAAGATCCTTCGCTCGCTCTTTTCTCTTTTTGACAGCTTTTATCTCTGATATATAAGCAATGAAATTATCATACCAATGGTTGTGGAGCCATTCATGCATTCATATATTAGCATAGCGTATTCTAGACGATTCAGTTTTGCGGTATTTTCCTATTAAATAAAAAAAGATAACAGTTCATACTAAAACAAATCAAAATCTCATCATCATCACGGAATCATGAAATATAGCACATGTGCTGTGGTCATCTGAATGTTATGAGGTCCTACGTGCCAGGCCTTGTGAAGTTTTACATGCATATAAACTAGTTAACACATCTTAAAATGTGCACAAGGCCAATATATGTTTATCACTCTCCGTTATTCTTAAAGTGGATCGAATATACAAATCAGAGCATGTTGACATAATAGCAATGTTCAGCTGCCAGTCTGCCTGAACAATAGAAATATTACCCCCAACGGCAATGCAAGTGATTCACTTTAGCTCGAACACCACTATTGGAGAAGGATTTGTCACACATTATAAAAATATGATATTCTACTTTTTGAGATCAGAAGCAGTTTATTCTTGAAGTCAATCTCAATATCATTCAATCTTAGCAGAATTAACAAACATATATGTCATATATTACCCACTTAAATGATCTGGTGAGTGCAGTGTGCCTACCACCCAAAAGACCATGGTTCAAATCCCCCTTGTGGAGGTTGCGTTAGGTAGTCGACAGCCAGCATGAAAAATAGTTGAATCTTTCAACATGGATTTGAGCAAGAACCCATGTAGCCAACCATACTTATAGTGGGAGAAGGCTTCGCATTTTTTATATGACATATATAAATTAGGATAGCATGCCTGTAATGAATAAGTTAGTCAAAGCCTTTTTCAGATTCCATGATTCATCAACAACCCTTTTTGAACATCCAGAATTTTCCAAATGGCAAAACATCATCATCAATATATGGAATTTGGAATTTCAATTAATTATACAAGTCTAATGGATAAAAGAAATAGTTGACAACTCATGAATAGTACACATACACATCCACTTTATTTTCCGAAGGGAGAAACAAATATATTAACAATGATGGTAATCATCTTTTTCCCAAAAACAATGCTCACAATCAAATCATAGAATTTGGACTAACCTTATTCGCATGTCCATAAGGAGCTAAAGAAAAGGGCAACCATGTGCACAATTCCAACAATGCAAGGCTTGGGAGGAATCTAACCACTTCGAGTCTATTATATGAAGCCTTACCTTCTTGTAAACAGTTTTTTAAGAAGAAGAGTGCCAGCTGAAGAGGCTCGCACCCCAGAACTTTGTGTATTCACAAGTATAATTATCAGAATTACAAAGACCACGAATCTTTTAAGATCGCAACATTGTCAAGCACGTTTTCAAGAAAACATATCTCATGATGAAAAATCACCTGTTTCGAGCTAGCCAAATTGCCCAAACGTGAGCCAAAGCTCGATTATATTACCTGAGAAGCTCGTTCATGAGATGTCAATGGATTTCCACAAAGATGATGCATTAGTATATGTTGTCCTATTAACACAAAACGTGCCCCAGCACTTTCTCAAGGTTGCATAAGTGAAAAAGTGATCATCAATATCCCCCAAACCCTTAGCACAGTGCTAATGCATGCCCTTCGCTCCCCAAAAGATCATGAACATCCTAGCCTTATACATCCTGCAATCATGACGCAGTAACCATAGGAAAATCTTGATCCGCAAAGGGATCTTCCAACTCCAAATCAGTTTGTAAGATTGCAATGACAACCACAAGATCAAAAATCTTCAAGGCAGACAGCATCTTGTAAGCCTTTTTCAACGAGAGGTTCCCATCCGCATCCGCATGTGCCCAGTAATCGGCACCACTTGGCGGCTACCTAATAGAGGAAATGAACTTGGACATCAGCATAAACGCATATACTCTGTTATCAAATAAGTCAAATGTAACATCTGGTTTCCAATCAAACTCGAACCTGACCCGATTAGGGTCTATTAAACCAATAAAGTTGTTGGTCAATGCCAAACAACCTAAAATGATCAATTGATTATGAATCAAAAGTCGTTCAGGTGAAATTGACCAAAAATCGATCGCATCGTAATGTGTGCCCGAAAAAGCCACGACGCAAATTCGGAAACCGTAAAACGAATTGAGACCGTCAGAAAATTCGATTCGACGAAACAAGACCAACAGAATCGATCGTTCGTCAATCGGAGGTCATTTGGTATTTTTAAATCACAAATTTTAACTCAAAACCGAAACCGTATCTGGAAAATTTCGGGCATCCAAACCCGATCGAAAATTTCCTCATTTTCTCCTGCAAATTGTTGTTGTTCAGCAGCTGGAGATGGTACATACTGATGCCAAAATGCAGCAACTAACTGCCCTTAGGATCCCTGTTGCAGCCCTCCTCTTGATTGAAGCAAATTGCAGTAGAAATCACCCCTTTTTGCTGCTAATTTGGGGATTTCTTCATGCTTGTGATCTCTATTTTGGAGATCTAAATTAAGGTGCATCCCTTTCCCATCTTTTGCTGCCATGCATAATGTTCTACCTAATTTTGATCCCTAACTCTCTTTTTTGACGTCTGAAAGGTAGGGGGAAACACTCGGTGGTGTCCGCCAAAAGAAAATTTATTCCAGAATAAAAAAAGAGGGAAAAACAAGAAAGAAAACACAACACGCACCGGCCTCACAAGATCACTACAACACCCAGTCCTCTACCATGCGTTTGGCAAACACCCCCATGTTCTCCTTATAAAATCTTTGACCCGAGAACAGCAAGTCATTCCTTCCTCGCCAGACCGCCCAAAGGATAGCCATGGGATAAAGTCGCTCCCTCCTTGGTCTAGTCATATTTGTGTGGATCGAATTTCAGAAGGCCTGAAAGTCGTCGATGCGGTACCAAGCTAAGGCAACCTCCTGCCATAATTGAGAGACCAAGGGGCAAGAGAAAAAGAGATGCTCCACAGATTCAATCGCATCATTACAAATTAGGCACCTGTCTGAAATGACGCCAAGGAGCCTGGCGCACCGATCTCACATCATCAGCTTCTTCCTCCTGAGTAACCACAGGAAGAACCCAATTCTCTCAGAAAGCCTGAGAGCCCAAATAGTTGCACAGTCCCTGATCAGCAGCTCCGAGTTAGCCGGCGACGGCCTGGAGATGGCCCCATAGGCTCTTCTAACCGAGAACGGTCCCTCCCTCCAGCACCAATGATCCCTTCCCCCGCAAGGAGGTCCCACCTCCCTCACGGCATCAAGCAGGGCCAAGAATTCTTCAAATCTCTGATCGGAGAGATTAGCGGAGAAGGTTGGGCACCAGATTCCATCAGCCCAGCACTCCGCCACCGAGCAAAGCTTCTCCTCCGCCAGGGCATACAAACGGGGGAATCGAGAGCAAAGAGCCCCCACCCCCGACCAATCATCGGCCCAAAAAAAGAAGGCCCCCCCCAAGGACCGGCCTAAAGAGGGACATGTTCTTTAGGAAGGTCTTCACCATGCCCCTCCAGAAGGGGGTCATGGCGGCAAGATTGCCCGGTTGTGAGGGCGTCGCCCCCCTCACGCCATAGATCTTACGAAGCACCGTGCAAACGAGATCATCCCCCGGCCCCCATACCCTGCTAGCCCACTTAAGCAAAAGCGCTTCATTCATCTGCTCGAGCGACTTCACCCCCAGACTCCCATGGTTCTTTCTGTGCGTGATATCTTCCCACCCCACCAAATGGATCCCTCCACGTCCATTCACATGGCTTCCCCACAAAAAGGTGTGCATCCGCTTCTCCAGCCTCGCCCGAATCCCCTTAGGCATCTTGCGGTTGGAAAGAAAATAGATGGGGATGGAAGAGAGGACGGCCTTCAGCAGGACCAATCTACCCCCCCTCGAAAGAAAAGCGACCTTCCACCCAGCCAACCTCATCTCTACCTTCTCCACAACCCTCAACCAATCACGCATCCTTGTTCTCCCTAGAGCCAAAGGCGTGCCCAAGTAATCAATAGGCAAGGAAGCGCGGCCTGAACCCAAGACCACCGCCAGCCCATCCGCTAATTGCTCCGCACGGCTGAAAGGGACGAACACAGATTTGATGTCGTTCTTGAACAAACCAGACAACTCGGCGAAAATCTCTAAAGCCACAACCATGCCATTGGCCTCCTCAACACCCCCTTCGATGAGGAATAGGGTATCGTCAGCGTACTGAATGATCGGAACCAGCACCCCCTCCCTTGAGTAGCCGCCAGAGAAGCCACGGCTGACAACATGAAACGCCATATCGGACAGAACATCGGCCGCAAGGATGAAGAGCATGGGCGCAAGGGGGCACCCCTAACGCACCCCCCTACGAGGTTGGATCAAACCCCCCTCCGGCCGACCATTGATCATGATCGAAAACGAAGCCGTGGTGACATAGCGCCTCATCCAAGAAATCCATTTGTCCGGGAAACCCTTCCTCCGCAGTACCGACCACAGAAATCTCCAGTCGAGGCTATCGTACGCCTTTGCAAAATCCACCTTCCAAAGGACACCACTCGTGCCCCTCCTCCTCCAGTCTGCGATGACCTCGCCACGGTCCTAGTATCCCGGCCCAACAATTTCCACCTCCGGGGAAGAGTTGCAGAAGACACGTTCTTGAAGTGATTCGCAATAGCTCTGCCCATGTCTTTATTCCCCTCCACGATGACCCCATCGACGACGATGGAACGTAAGGCATTGGTTCTGCGCCTCCCACTAGCAATACAATGGAAGAAGGACGTATTCGTGTCCCCCTCCCGAAGCCAATTGTTTCTTGATCTCTGCCTCCACTCCGTGACGCGCTTCTTTTCCTTCACTCTGTGAAGCCAATTTTGATTCCTAACTAATGCAATTCTTGAAAGTTATATGATGATAGTTTGAGGAATAATTCTTGGAGCATGAAGCAATTATATATTAAATCACTGAACTAAAGTTTATAATTCATTCATGTTTTGTGTACGTTAATTTCTAATGAAATAAATAGTAAAATTAGCATTTCTGTTACTGTTCAAGTTAATGAAAAAATAAAGTTAATTTTTTTATAAGAAATTGGGTTATTGTTATGTGTTTGCTCAAATGATAAATTAAAAGGAACTAAATTTTATTTTGATGTTATGTTCTGCTCAAGAGATAAACGAAAAGGTTTAATTTTTATTTTGATTAATATTCTCTGATTGCTGGATTCACTTTTATGATTAAGTTGCTCTTATAAAAATATAAAATCTGGTTACTAATCTCTCTGTAATCATATTCACTTTCTGTGGTTCAAAGTGTTTTTATTTAAAGGGGAATATTTTGTTATTATTACTTTCTGTGGTTCAAAGTATTTTTATTTAAAGGGGAATGTTTGGTTATTGTTCTCAGTAGTTATTGATTTCTATATTCACTTTTATCAGTAAGTAGATACTCATGATTCGTCTAATCTGGTATTAATTCATGTAAGTGTCGATATATATATATATATATATATATCTAGACATTTGAATCATTAAGATAATCACATAATTAACCATGCTACCAAACGGATCTTACATTAACATTTTATGCTCCTCACAATGAAACTTGATCTCCATGTATGGGTTTGATAGAATTGACATGGTTGCGTGGCATACCTTACTAGTGTGTTGTAGCCATCCTTAAGCTCGTAGTTTTGGTAAATTAGGACCTTGCTATTTCATATAACTAACAATAATCGATATCAATATACTGTCTTTACTTCATCTAATCCAAATCATCTAATCCAAATCAGAAGAGGAAGTCTATTGGCAAATACCACTGTCACTGGTTAAAGAAAATACTTATTATCCAATTATTAGAAATTGAATTTTATTTTCTGATTATTCAGAAGCAATGTGTAATGTGTACATATTTTGAAGAAAAGATCTGAATTGATCGGTGTAGTCACGCCCCCCCCACCTTACAAAAGTTGCATAAAATAAAAATAAAATGGGCCTTCTAAAGGAATCTCAGCCATTTTCGAATCTCCTTTTGAAGAAGCAATTGAAGAGAACACAGTCTATGTTTACCCTTAATAACAACAGATGGGACCTCAAGTATCAAAATTAGAAATCCATCACCTCATGTAAGTCTTGTTCACCAAACTACACCTTTTAATATCTAAAAGTCAATCATAACAAGATGTGGAGGTATGTATGTGAAATCAATGAACCTAGTGGTTAATACGAATTAAGTAACAATTGATATTAGTGCCGATCATGGTGACCTTTACACCTGATCGTGCGAGGGCGCGGTGACCCTCAACTAGGCGGGAAATAGGAAGCCCAGTTAGGGTAGCGGCCGCCAAGTGCGCGGGTCTAGGATCCCAATCTTTTTCACGGTTTTTACGCGAGCTCGCAGTGTCTTTACGCCTCGTTGGGATCCCGATTTTTGACCAGTCCCGATGACCCCTTTGTTTTAGGATACACATACGGTGGATTCTCGATTTTCAGTTTTTCGTACAAGCTCGTTTGCATGTTACCGGTCGGGCCGTTTTCTAGAGTGACTTTTCCGGAGAGTCTCTCTCACCCGTTTCTGGGGCGTAGTTTTGGAGTAAACCTTTCCCTCTATTGGACCGCACTTCCAATTAGAGGGCGAGACGGAAGAGCCTTTTTGTAGGCTACCTCACCGCTTGAGTTTTTCTTTCACCAGCAGACTTGGCGATTCTACATCCAAATCATCCATGTCTACATCTAGGTCATCTAGGTTTACATCTGAGATAGTTGCAGTTGAGGTTTGGAGGAGTTACAATCAAGGTTGAGTTAGTTGAAAGTGATTATAACAAAATTGGATTTGTAATAATATGACTATATAAATATGAGAATACACACACATACACTTATGAACAATCAATTACATTATAAATATGTTATATATGGAAATGTTAGGATAATGGGTGAGCATGGGAAATACATCCAAGCAACTTGAAAACCTTTTTACTTTACAAGTAGATGTAAATTTTAAATGGCTATGCCTTTCGACTTGCCTCTTTTGCAACCACTTTAAATACTATTTTTTTACATAATATGTTATATGGGTGTACCAGCACTCGCTGATGCCCCTTCGTTCCTAACATGTTTTGGCAGGCAAGGAGCCTGCAGGCTGCTGCTCAGTAGTTGTTGATGATTCCAAGCGATAGGGTATATACCATACGGTATGTTTCTTTTGTAGCAGTTTTTTGTTCAGCTTATGATGTATTATGCTTCCTTCCTCTTCAATCATATATTTTGGAATCTACATGTATAATGTAAAACACTCTTTTGTTACATGTAATATTATATAGAAATGAATGAATGTTGGTGGCACTTCTTCTTCTTATCTCTGTTGTTTATTCATTTGAATGTGAATGTCATGGCAGAAATGCGCAAAATTTCCCCACATTTTCAGTAGCTTGTGCGATCTCTAGCGAATATAGTGCCGCGAAAGTGTTGTTAACGGGTACCCGGATCCTAGGGGGTTCACATCAAATCCATAACAATGGGACCAGGCACCATCAGCCCCAACGTCACCCAATCGAATCTCTTGATTCGCAGCTAAAAATAGATTAAAGAACCTATCACAAAATGATCCACCCAATGTCCTACCAAAAACTAAAACCACGACCATTATCAAGAACACGACATAAGAAAGATGAGATCTATATCAAAACCATATAAAACCCCTTTCAAGGAAGAAGGTGCTCTCACCATCCTATATTATGTAGAAATGTTCGTTGTGACCCAGTAGATAACCAACATAAAAAAATAAAACCATTGCCCTAGATGTGTCACCAACGTCCAATCCACCAATGGTGTCGACATCTCCCTCGAGGTCGGTTAGAAGAACCGCCTCATCAGCGACTCCTGGCGGCCCCACCCCCTGCTAGAAGCAGGCGAGAGGAGAGAAAGAAAATCGGGATAATATAGAGTATCGCCTTGAGAAGCACAGGGCGCCCCCCCCCATAAACAAACAAGAAGTTTCCAACCAGCAAGCTTCCAGCTTCTTTACTAGTGGCATCTAGTCCGACTATCATGCAAATGATCACAGACCAGCGGCAAGCCCATGTACTTAATCGACAAACTCCTTTACGTAGTGTAGAAGACAACCTCACAAGCCACCATCCCCTCAATGGCTTGCTGATAGAGGCGAAGGTGGATTTGTTCGCATTGTGCACAAGCCCTAAAACATCAACAAAAAGCTTAAGCACCATAGCACAAAATCCATGGCCTCCTACACACACCCTTCATTAAAATTATGTCATCCACTTCTACAAGATCGGGTTGGAAAGCTCACATTTATATACCATGCACAAATCTCCTACTGAAAAACCCAAGAGACCATTCTCGATGGTGCATCAGCCACCATGACAAAAAGAAGCAACGCCAGAGAACATCCATGTCTGACAACCCTATATAGCTGAAGAAACCACTCTCTTGTCGTCCACTGACCAACAACAAGCAAGAGATCATAGTAACACACATTGAGACAGGGATGCTCAAATAAATTTCCATAGTCGTATGATTAGGAGAATTTCGCCTTCCAAAGCATCCCCTTTGTCTTCCTTATCTATCAATCTGCAATAATATTTGAGGTCACAACTTCATATGAAACTCAGTTTAAATGTCATCTATATAGTGGTTATAACTAACCCCACCCCTCTGTGTAAATGGTTAGCATAAATGCTTGCCACTATAAGATAGAGAGCATTTGATAAAGTAATAAGATAAAATCTCCAACCCTCTGTGTTGTCGCCTATGGGTAGAAAAAGATAAATGAGTTAGCTCCATATTTTCAAAGACTGTCATGCAAAGAAGAGAACATGACTTAAAAATGAACGAGCACAGATGCCTCTCATATCTCAAGTTATGGAGCTAATCAGTTGACCGGGAACTTCAAACGTAATGAAGTAGAAACATGCGTTTGGAGTCTAAATGCATATGGTGCGCATAGTCTGGATGGCTTTCTGATCCTTTTTGTATCGAGAGTTTTGGTACATTGTGGGGAATGATGTATTGGCGGTGTTAGAAGAATTTTTTTGATAAAAAAGAGGGTAAACTCCCATTTTGGGGATTACCGCAAAAATCATATTTACCAAAATTTACGATACATTATCGCGATAGCCAAAATTCGTAGAGTGAGTTACAGCAATTTGCTACAAAGGGGACGGAAAAACTCTTGTTGTTGAATACGAGGTCGTTCCTTCCTAGCCAGATAGCCCACACGGCCGCAAAAGCCTTGGCGCAGTCGTCCATAGAACTGCAGCCCACCCTCCGGATGGTCTCCCAGAACGTCGCTCTATCACCCAACGGCAGCCAGGGTATCCCCACAGCCCTCCAAACCTGTTCAGAGGTGGGGCACCGGAAGAAGAGATGCTCGGCGTCCTCCTCCGAGCCCGCGCACCTGTCACACTGAGCCTCGGCCACCCCCAGCAACCTTCTCCTTATAACCTTGTCACACACCCGACCTCTCCTCAAGCACCATAAGAACACCTTGACCCGGTAGAGTACCTTCGACGTCCAGATTACGCGTATGTCGCGGCAAAGCTCCTCATCCACGCCGGCCGTAGGCTACCTCAGAACGTCATAAGCCTTCTTGACAGAAAAATTCGATCCCTCCCAAGTGTAGTGGTCCCTCCCCCATGAGTTCTCCCGGAGGGGGGATAGCCGCCTGCAGCCCAATATACTCCTCCAAGTGTTGCGTGGACAGATCCGCCAGGAAGGTCGGAGTCCAAGACCCCAAGGAAGCCAACTGAGCTAGCGAGCTTTCCTTAGCAGCAGAAAGCGTGAAGAGCCTGGGGTATCTGCTCTGCAAAGTACCCGCACCGGTCCAGTCATCCCACCAGAACAGGAATACCGTGTCGTTACCCACCCTCGACTGGAGAGTTATCGCAATGTCCGGCAATACCGCCCGTATGCCCTTCCACAGCGGCGACTCGTAACAAAAACTGGTCGCGCTCAATGTAGCCTCAACCCATTGATACTCCTGATGAGTCTTACCGTCAAGGAATTGGACCGCCACCAAATCCGCAAGATCCATTTCGCGATTAAAGCCCTATTCATGCAATCGACATCACGTACGTCGAGTCCACCATCCTTACGCCTTTTTGTAACTTCCTCCCAAGTGACCAGGTGCAGGCCACAACCCAGTTGTCACCCATCGGACCAGAAGAAAGATCTCATGAGGGTCTCGATCTTCTTCCCGACCCTACCGGCATTAATCTCGTGGAATGGAAAAAATTGGGGATCGTCGTGAGCACGTGTTTTAGCAGGACCAGCTTCCCCCCTCGATAATGTCACTGCCTTCCATCCTGCTAGGTGTTGTTCAAGTCTCCGAACCACGTCATCCTAGTCAGCTTTCTTCAGCCTCCTTGCGACCAACGGCAGGCCCAAGTACCGGATAGGGAGAGCCCCGAGAGGGCACTCCGTCGACATCGCCAGCCTGGCACTCTCGTCCCCCGACATCTCAAAGGTGATCACCGCTGACTTCTGCTTATTGATCTCGAGGCCCGACATACCACTGAATATACGAACCACCCGAGCCGTCATATCGCTCTGCTCCTCCGTCCCACCGAGCAGTATAATCGTGTCGTCGGCGTATTGAAGAAGGGGTATCGAGATGTCATCCTTGTGGAAGCCCTCACACCAACTGCTCGTCGGTGTTAGAAGAATTTACATAAAGCAATGCAAGCTTTGATAGGATCAACAAAGCGATCCTCCTTCTGCTTCTAAAGAAAGAGGTTTTGAAGCACGAGGTGGATTCCCATCATATTACCCTTTCTGACGACATCTATCTTGTGATCGTCAAAGCCCGGTGAATAGACTTAGCAAGGTCCTGAATAACATCATAGTACTAGTTCAATCAGCTTTCATCCCAGGGTGCCAGATTAGTGATAGCATTGCAATGGCTACTAAGATCACAACAGATTGGACAATGCAACGATCGAGTAGGCTTCATTAGAAAGTTCATTTCTTTAAAGCTTATTTTACTAATGATTGGCACTTCTCATGCTCCGCAATTGCGAAACAAGGCTTCCCAGATGTGTAGATTTCGTGGATGAAAAGATGTTTTACAAAAACATTATACTTGGTACTAGCAAATGGTCGTCTCGATGGTGGTTTCTTCCACCCATAATGAGGGGTTCGACAGGGATGGCACCTTTGTTATTTGTTCAGGATGCAAATGTTCTGTCATGTATGGTAAACCAGATGGTGCTAAAGGTGTCATTGTAAGTTACTCTCTTGGAGATATGTCCATTCCCTTGATTCAGTACTTCGATGGCAGTATCTTCTTCATTGAAATGGGGGAGGAGGAGGCTTTAGGAATGGCCGCGATGCTTGATATCAAGCTTGTAAAAATCGGTCGACTAGGCCGACTAGTCGAGTAGGGGGTAGCCGACTCTACTAGGCCTAGTTGGCCATTAGTCGGTCAGCCTGACTAATCGGCCAACTTTTACATCAAGCTTTTTTTGCTTTTTCTAGAGCAAACTTATTCTAATATGTTTAATGTTATATTTAGAGTCAATTACATCTTTTGTTTCATTATGTAAGTATAGAAAATATACAAATCTATGTTAATACATAAGCAAACTATTCATAATATGCAATAATGTTATATTTAAAGTCAATTACTTCTTTTATTTCATTATGAAAGTATAGAAAGTGTACAAATCTATGTATAAAAATGATTTATATATTTAAAATAATTAAAAACTTCAAAACCGACTAATGGCTGACTAAATCCGATTAGTAGCCGACTGGCAATTAATCCTTAGTCAGTGACCCCGCCGATCGAGTACTGACTATCGATTTCTGCAACCTTGCTTGATATCTTTGGTGAGCTCTCTGGATTGAAGATTAAGAGGAACAAGTCAATTGTGGTTCCGTTTGGGCTCACATATATGGATGCATTGACTTATGCTACTGAATTGGGCACAACCTATGCTTCTCTCCCTATTCATTATATGGGTCCTCCGTTGACTTATGGGAGACTCATTGTCACATATTGGCTCCCAATCATTGAGAAGATGAAAAGAAAGCTTATTGATTGGAAAGCCTCCTTGCTTTCTCGTGGTGGTCATTTGGTGCTAGTGAAGGTCGTCCTCATAGCAATTCCAGATTTCTTTATATCATCAAGGTACTACTTGTATGAGTCCGTCTTTGTTTAGAGATGAGCATGCGAAGATCTTTTTGAAGCAAACCCGATCAGGATACTTTAGGTATATAGTTAGTTGACTAGGATACTGTCACGCTCCCTAAGGGGGATGGATGCTTTGGAGGCCTTCGCCTGGAAGCTATGAACAAAGCCCTACTTTTGAAATGGACTACCAGGATCTCATGAGATAGCAAGGACATGTGTTGCAGACTTATATTCGGAATATATGACATTCATGCCAAATCCTTTTTGGTTCATCGATAATCTATTTTCACTTCTGTTTTTGGAAAGGAATCTGCACGTTAATACCTCAGTAACCTTGGTTGTTCTGACTAGTGGTAGGGATGGCTGCTCTTCTGCATTCTGGATGGATAATTGGACTGATGTGGGGACTTGAATGTCATGGTTCCATGCATGTTTGCTCTATCCACCAACCATAATGTGATGGTATCGAAGAGTTGGGGAACAGGTCATATTTTCCTGATATTTTCCTGATCAACATTTAGGGGAATTCTTGGAGCTTAAGGATGCTCTCAGCACCTTGGAAGGAATAGTGGGAGAAAGGGACCATTGGGTTCGGAGGGACGGAGACTTCATGATGCGCATAGCCTACGAATCCTTGAATAGACCACAAGATCCAATGCCCGAAGAGTTGGTGGAGATTGTAGATTATATTTGGGACTTGAAGGCGCCGCCATGTATTAGAGTTTTCCTTTGGTTGATGCGTCGTGAGAGATTATTATCCAGAGATTGTTGGACAAGATACTTCTCAGGAGGTAATGACATGTGTCCACTTTGCGATGAGGAGGTGGAGTTGCTAGTTCATCTTTTCTTTACATGCGAGAAGATATGATTTGTTTGGCAGGGTTGGTGGGGCTTGGATGGGTAGATTCAAGCAACATTATGAGTACCTAGGACTCAAGTTTTGAAGCAAGATTCAAGCAACTCGGTCGCGATCATTTGGGCAACCTAGCATTCTCAAAATCATTTATATTGGCTCTGATCATTTTCATGTAGAAAATGTAGTTCACCACAACAGGACTCTCCTTGAGTCATGGCTCCTGTAACGATAGTATTTATCTCTTAACTTAGTTTATATGGGTCGAACACATTTGTACTTCCCTCTTTTGCCTAAAAAAAAATTAAAGGGTTTTTCATATCCTCAAACCCTTAATTCCCAGACATGAATTCTTCTAAAACTGCTAAAAAATCCTCCGTAACGAACCCCCGGAACTTGTGGAAGAAAAAAACCAGAAAACCATTTGGGCTCCGCGACCTATCAGCATTAAGATCAAAAACCGCATCATGGACCTCCCCTAGGGCAGAAATCACAAACCAAACCCTCAACCTACTCATGGGAAAGTTGGGTGACATTCCTACGCAATCATCTCGCCTCACACAAGCAAACCATCATGCCAAAAACACAAAAATAGCTAACAACCGCAACACCAATCTTATGTTCCCCGTCCATAGTATGGAAGAACTAACACAAAAAAGGGGATGGCACAAAATATGACATCTTCTCCCACAGGCCACCGTATGGAAGAACTAGATGTTGGCATAACGCACTTCCAAACTTTCAACCACATGTGTCACGGGTGTCACATCTACTCCACATCCTTTTCATTGTCTTCCTCCCTGTTTACTTATCGTGTGTTGCTCTTATCTGGAACTCATCTCCTCCTCACTCTGGTCATCTTGCTTATACAATAACTTTAACTATTTCACCAAGTTTTGCCTTCTTTGGGTGCATTAATATTAAGATAATCAAAATAATGTAAATGGGCCCTATGAAATTACTAGCTTCTCATTCCTTAATCAGCCCTCCAGCAACTGTTGCTGCAACCTCCTCCCAACCTCATCCAAAATCCAACCTCCTCTTTCTACCTTCCCCCAGCTATATCATTCTCCTCTGCCCAGATCAAGATGATTTCAGCACATGTTCTTCCATGATCCTAAGACACATAGGCTTATCAAGGTCCTATGTGGTTATACACGCTTCGTTCTAATAGAAGGAACGTGCTATCTTCTTAGCCCACCCTGTACTCTGAGGAAAAGATCTTCCATATTTGCTTCATATTGATTTTGATCCACACCTCATACCTACTACTTTCCTAGTCACGCAAGCAAGTTCGGAATAAGAGTTCGGAGGTAGGCAAAGACACTTCTAGCTCTAGTTCCAGAACTTCCAAACAGTATTCATGGATGGACGTCAAATAGGAGCGATCACATGATATCGAGAGGGGTGAAACCATTCCAACCTTATATGGTTACCTTGGCCCTTTGGATGCCACAAAGCTGTGTTAGTTGCTAATGTTCATATGAACAAAACCTCAATTATTGCTACTAGTCGGAAGCAAAGGGACACACTAAAAAGGGTGACAGGAAGGTGTCTAGTTATGATCATCTTTTCTTTTTTTCAAATTCAATTTATTATGTCCGGATGATCATTCTTTACCTTTTCGAGAAAGAAAAGAAGAAGCACATCCTCCCACCATGCCATTGACACCTATGTGCAGTGATTCCTATCATTCCCTACTTTGCAACCAAGAGGATGCACCACCATTCCACCGCCACTGTGTGCCCATGTAGCACCGTAGACTGACCTCATGAGATACCCTACAGATGCCTCGCCAGAAGAAATAAGGTGTCAAGCCTAGTTCCCCAGGGTTGGGAAATGAGGTACCAGCCGCGTAGACCTTGGGAATAACAGTGCAAACCATGATGTCACGATCCCGCCATATACGAGCAATCCATCTACTGAGCAGGGCCTTGTTCATCTCCTCCAAACATCAGACCCTGAGTCCCCCAACATCTTTTCAGTCGATGATCATCTTCCAATCAACAAACGGGAACAACATGTTCTCCCAGTTGATGCCCAGATAAACATTCACATGATGCCCTTCATTCGCTTCCTTACTCCGATCAGAAGTAACATGGATGAAAGGGGAAAAAATAGGTATTGCCAAAAGCACTGACTTCAAAAGTACAAGTCTTCCTCCCCTGAACAAGCAGACAGATTTCCAACCTGTCAACCTGCGTTCCATCTTCTCAATCACTGGATTTCAATTCATCATTCTCAACCTTCATGCCATCAACAGAGCACCAAGGTATCTTATATGTTGATGCCCCCGCAAAGAGGGTAACCAGCCCTCGTAATTCCCCACCTCTTCCTCAGTCATCCTAAAAGGTACAAATTTGGACTTCTCCCTGTTAATCCTCTGCCTCGAGACTGAACCAAAGAGATCAAGTACCGCTGATAAGCCTCGACAGCTAGAAGCCCCCCCCCCCCCGGGGCAAAGAGGATCGTATCATCCGCATACTGCAAGATAGGAATCGATATCTCTTCCTTCGAGTATCTTCTGAAGAAATCTCCCAACACCGCACGGTCAACCATGACCGACAAAGCGTTGGCAGCAAGCACAAAGAGCAAAGGTGCTAAGAGGCAGCCCTGACGAACATCTTGTTGTAACTGGAAGAATTCCCCCCTTGGTTGCATGTTGACTAACACTCAGGATGCGATCGTAATGCACCACTTCATCCACGGAATCTACATATCGGGAAAATTGCATCTGTGCATTGAAGCCTATATAAGGTCTCAGTTCACGCAATTGTAGGCTTTAGAAAAGTCCACCTTCCACGGCACTCCATTGGTTTTGCATCTGCATCAATTTGGCACAATCTCTGAAGCAAGAACCACACTATCCATTAATTTTCTGCCACGAAGCAAAGCACTATGAGCCTGCGAGATGATCTTGTTCAACAACCCCTCAAGCGGTTCGCGAGAGTCTAAACCAAAATCAAGTAGAATATGTTTGACAGGGAAATGGGCCAGTAGTCCTTCACTTGGTAGCCACATCTTTCTTGGGAAGCAAGAAAAGGGAAGACTGATTGAGCATGTCAAAGCCCATACTCCACTCCATAAGCTCCATCTCTACCGCTATTATCTCCTCTTCAAGAAGATCCCAGAACTCTCTGTAGAAAAAGATATGAAACCTATCCAAGCATGGACACCCATCCGAGTTCAAAACAAATAAAACTTCGCATACCTCCCTCACTCCAAACGATCTCATCAGATCCTCTGCATCTCCTTCTGTGATGTTACTCACCCCCAGGCCCAACCATCTCAAGCCACTCCACCTCCCCTTGCACTTACGCACCCCCCACCTCAATCGAGTGTATCATGATTCGCCTTCTTCCGCCATTTGCCATGTTATGGAAGAACCTAGTATTCGCATCACCCTCCTTCATTCACATCTATCTTGATCTTTGCCTCCACTCAACCTCCTTTTTCTTATCCTCCTCCAAGATCTTTACACCATCCCATGACTCAAAAGTTCCTCGTCATCAAGATCCCTTTCGTCTTCTATCAAATCCAGTCTCACCATCTCATCATGAACCTAGCTCCTTCTCAACCCTCGCTCTGCCTGGTGACCTGTCTAAACTTTAGGAGCCTGCGAAGCAAAGCTGCCAGCTTGGTTATGAAAATCACAATAGCCAAACCCTCTACCTCCAAACTCGTCCAGACGATAACAACCAAATCATGATAACCTTTCCTCAACAACCAGCTTCTTACGAATCTGAAATATGACGATGAACCTCTATCGTTGCATGTATCCAAACAAAGGGGTGTGTGATCCGATCTCATCCTAGGCAGTGAACATGCAGCCTCCAAGCTGAACATTGCCAATGCCTCTATCGACAAGAGAAACATGTCAATCCGCGACCTATATGAGGAACTCTTGCATGTAAACATGCAGTTCATCACGTTGACAACCTCCAGATTCAACTCCTCTATCGTATCAGCAAAAATACCATAACATGGGTCTTGTGCTCCTCTCCCATCAGGTCTATCCTCAGCATACAGCGTGACAATAAAATCTCCACCCACCACCAAGGCCACGTTCACAAACTGTTCCCTGGTGCTTCTTAACTCTCCCCACAATGTCTCATTTAACAAAGCATCCGAGATGTCATACACCGATGTAACCGCAATGTGAGAATGGTTCGTCCTGCAAACCAGGATAACTGAGCTTGAATGCACCATCTTGATCTTATCAGCCAAGTCAACTAGATTCCCATGCACACAACAACAATTCCCCCAGAGTTGTCATTTGCTAACACCACTCTAAAATCCGTGAGATGAAGTCCGAAAGTGGAGCTCCATCTCACTATTTCCCAAGAGCCAATCTTGGTCTCTTGCAGACATGTCACGTCAATATTCCATACCCCTAGCATGGTGTTGATTGTCATCCTCTTCTTAGGGTGGCCCAGCCCTTACACATTCCAAGTTAGGATTTTTATTGGGATTCTAAGGGGAGACTCCCCACCATCTTGATCCCAATCATTTACACAATATCTAGATCAAAAACCCTTCCAGAGTCATATCTTGATGCGGTTATTGAGAGGTTGGGCCGGTCAGCCATTGAAACCAACTTATCCCCATCAGCCTTGGCAACACTGCTTTCTAGAGTTGCTCTATCCTCCATTTCTACCAAAGTTTCTTCCTCATTTCGGCCCTCTTGAACCATAGATTCTACCTCTTCGCAAATGCACTCTAGCTTTTGTGTTTCCCAATCTGACTCCTCAACTCGACTCACTTACAAGAGAAGGAACACAGATGTTTCCTCCTCTCTCGTGGCCCACTGTAACTCCCACAGGACCCCTAAACCCTCTTGTCAACTTTGAGGCAGTCGACTCTTCCTCTCACTTTCACATGTCATGGTACAACCTCAAAATCCCTACGTCATCCAGTGTACCCTCCAGCAGCCGAGATACCAGACCTACCCCACCAGTGGGCTCAAGGGGAGCTCCACCGCCTCCAGCAATCTCTGAGGCCATCTAAGAACACGTCCCTAACGAAACAGATGGCATATTGATGTTGCCCGAGTGATGCAGCACCTCCAGAAGATCAATAAAAGTGAGGAGACCCTCCATCAGTTCGAAGAACTCGTCTAGGCCAGAGATCTCACATCAGGCACTTGTAACCGAAATGAGGTCCAGGTTCAAACCCGAGGAGAGGTTTCGAGTTAAGCCCCTGGACTCGAGAACACCATTACCTGACACAGTAATCTGGTTTGGTTGAGTTGCATTCATCTGGATCGAGTAGTTCGGGTTGGAGCTATAGCCCAGGACCAATATTACTGCTTTGAGAAGTGCGGGCATATTAGAGCGTCTCTTGTCCACTAAGGAAAGTCAAACATTAAACCTGCGCCGCCGGTCCCCAAGACTTCCGCCTTTTTTCTTTAGACGGCCCATTTTCCTTAAATGTCATCGCAAAACTCGGTGTTTGAGCATCTCCGATCACTGGCGGGAGCTCCTTCGCCGCCATTGTTGCAGCCTATAGGACCACGTTTGTGTGGTTTCTCCTCCAGTGTGATAAGCCAGATCGGAACAGGCCTCCACCCAAGCCATACGATCACTCGTATCGGAATGGGAGGTTTAAATCCCCTCATTTTAACGAAAACATCTACCTCCTCTCGTGGTCGAACCCGGAGGAGCATATCGTTAAAACTCCGCAGACATGTCGCATCACCTCTCGAAGCATCTCCACTTCCCCACATCTTACCAGGACTCAATGATTTTCACCATCCACTTCGCGATCGAGGCCCAGAGAGCTCCATCCATCGAGTGTGGTCTTCTCCCAGGAGCTCGAGGAGATCTACCACCACTCCAGTCGCCCTTACCGCCGAGATTCCATCATGGATCTCCTGCAGGACTTCCTCGTCTCCTTCCCCAATCAGAAGGTTGACAGAAAAGCTATGAGACTTACGAAGTCCTCCGGAAGAGGTGGGCACTTATTGCAAGCAGACTTTGTCGTCGGAACCTCCTTCATTCTCTGGTCAGAACCCTTGGTCGTACACTCTCTTCAAATATGACCAGGCTGACCACATCGAAAACAGAGTGCCTCCAACGTCGAGCACACCTTCGACAAGTGGTCTCCCCCACTTGCACCGGAAACACCACATCGTTGTGCCTTCCTTCTACTTCCTCCTCTAGGCGTCATGTCGATGTTTTTCACCGCTTCATGGACCTTCCCCTGTCAGGCTCTCCATAACGGAGACATCAACACCCTCCTCAAGCATCATCGCCCCCTTGCCTCTCTCCTCACTATAGGTGGCCCTCTGCTAGCTAGGGATGCACTTCTCCCGCCCCTCTCCAGACCTCCCACTCCCACCCCCCTTCATCGCTCACCGGGGTTCTCGGATATCTCGGCATCATATTACATATTCTTGAGCTTAATCGTAACGATATCTTGTATTTATTAAGATCTTAGAGAGATTGTTTTAGGATTTTTTATGGATTTGATCAAATCCACGAGAACTACTGTAGATTACCATTAATTTCTCTTAAAAATTGCAACAGACAAGCATAGATGCCATGCCAAACTATTAATTTAAAAAAGCATTTTGTTTATTTAACTACCAATAATTTAGAAAACCTGGAATAAATATTAACATAATAAATTAATAGTAATTCATAGGTACTACTTACTAGTCAATATCGATGAGTCAGGATGTATGTTTCATCTTGTTGGTTTCGTTCAAGACTCGAGATCATGGTTTCGCACTCTGAATGATCCTGAGTCATATGATGCTCTAGTGCAGAGAGAATGAATGTATGCCACTGCACCATTGCTACAAATCCAAACTTGAATGCAAGTTTTGTGTAAAGAAACTCGGATGAGAGGTAATCACTAGGCTAAAACATCACCTTGTTGGCAACAACAAGAATGTTACCAAGTGCACATGTTATCTAAAGGCTATTTTAGAGAGCTTCTGGATGCCAATTTGGAGGGAAATAGGGAGAGCGGTAAATAAAAAGTGAGAAGGGATGAAGAATTCAGCGAGTTCATCTTTGAGGGAATTCAATGTTTTATCCAATTCCGATTATGGTAGATGATAGTGTCTACCCTAACGATAATGATATGGAGGTCCCAATTGAGAAAAGGGAAACAGAAGAATCCTTCAAGCGTGAGTTTGAGAAGTGGGAAGTTGGCGCTTAAGAGAGCAATTTCCTTGGCACAAAAAAAAGAAAGAAAGAAGGAAAATGATGAAATGAACATACAACAATATATGAAGACTAGGATACCTTTACATTTGCTCAGCAATAAGGGGTCTGATGTAAGTAACCTCCCTGATTACTTTTATCGAGCATAATGATGCAAATCGGGCTTTAATGTGCTCTAGTATGCAGAGTAGTAGTGGAAGTGGTTGTAGTGGTAAATTAGCACCACTGGCCTATGAAAAAATACAAAAGGAAGAAAGTCGAGCCTTCTTAACAAAAAGTTTCGGAGTATTTGAGTTATGTGTCACTTGAGATGTATATGGGTAAATTGATCCCCCTAGGATCCATTTACCACATCCAGTGGTTAAGTCCCACATCCAAGGAAGGTCGTATCGATATCGATATCGTTTCGGTCCACCGGAAATGGATATATCGGGATATATCGTCGATATATCAACGATATCGGTGGAAATGTCGGAAACGGCTCAAAAAAGCCATTTTTTATCGTTTTTATCAGAAATTAAGATCATCCAAGATAGTAAAACAACAAATAACCTACAATAGGTCATTTATAGCCCATATGTCGCACATATCGGTCATATCAAACATATCACTGTTAATGTTTAGTTCTGACCTATAGATATTGAAAATGGATTCCATTCAAGTTCTTATAACATTTAATAACTTACAAATATACACTTAGATAACACATATAAATCATTTAAGAACACCATGATCCTTATATTGCATATATCAGTCATATCGAACATATCGATGGTACCGTTAGTTGTTGATCTATATATATTGAAAATGGAGTTCATCCAAGTTCCTAGATCATTAAATAACTTACAAATATACTCTTAGATCACACATATTGATCATCTATGAAGCTTATATCGCATATATTGATCATTTCGAACATATCGATATTAATGTTGATTCTTGACTTATAGTTTTTTTTTTAAGAATTGACTTATAGATATTGGAAATGGATTCCATTCAAGTTCTTACAACATGAAATAACTTGCAAATATACACTTAGATATTCATAACACATAATTATAGATCATATATGATCCTTATATCGCTCGCTCATATCGGTCATATTAGTCACATGACATAGTGAATGGCATTGACATGGTCACATGAGTCATTTGATTCAAAAGATGTACATAATATTTAAGGAGACAATGTTTCTGCGGTATAAAGATTTATCTAATTACAAAAATAAATAAAATATGCAAATCAATGTAGTATTGTATAAGAGATTACCTAAAACCAAGAATTCCATGGAGAATCCGAATCGGCCCTCTGCCATGTTGTCTCTCATAGAGGATATAGTTCATAATAATATTCTCGAGGGGGGAAGAACATGAATTAAAATTGTTTGGACACCCCCAAGTTGAAGAACCATTGTATGCACCCTCCTGACACACCATACCCTCCGAAACAAAATATATATAAATCATTCTGTGTTTTAATATTAGGTGTAGCTAGATATATGTTCTAATACTGGGAGTAGCTAGATAAGTAGTGGAATCAATCTTGCATGAACAATAGCATTGATATATAGAGATATCGGCGAAACATCAACGATATCGATCGATATCCGGGACTTTTTTTATTGAATCCAACCATTTTTAACCGATATAAGCCGATATGGCAATATATCGCCTATATATCGTCGATTTCTCGGTAAAAGGATATATTGAGACATATCAAAACCCAAGCACTATCAAAACTGATATATCGACGATATATCGCCGATATATCGCTGATACGGCCTTCTATACCCACATCCATGGCCTCAAATTTCAGCGAAATTCGGTCGAATTTCTCTCGAATATCGATATCCAGTCGAAATCGAAATTCGACCGAAATGACCGAAATATGGGCATCCTAGTACAAAAAATGACCGAAATGACCGAAATTTCGGTCGAAATTCCACCGAAATTCCATCGAAATTCTGTTTTGGTCAATACCGAAATGGTGACCGAAACCGACATTTAAGGCCTTGCCCACATCTACCAACTGTGGGATGTGGAGACTCAGTGAGGGCTATATAAGAAGCCCTACACCCGATGTATCCAGTGAGAAAGTTCAATGAACAATCAACCCTTTGAGGCGTTTATCCCGTGGTTTCATTCCGCTCATTTGGAGTAGGGTTCCACGTTAAAATCTTGTGTTCTTCAATTATTATTATTATTTTATTCTGATACGTTTCTGCATTCCTATTTCCAAACATGATATCCAAGCGGGTTCGATTCTCGAGGAATTTATGTTTTATTTTTTTTTGAGATTCGATTCAATTAGTGTTCTTTCATGAAGATCATGCTCTGATTATATCGAGATCTGGAAAGGGGATTTCATCTTTGAAACCCTAGATCTAAGTTCCAAGCAACGGTCCTTCTAGTCCTTGGCGACAGCGCCAACCTTCAGCTGCATTGAGAAATCGTTCAGAGCATCGATGGCAATGTTTTCACGGGGGCGGTGGAGCACCATCACGCACAGCACACAGGCGGTGCTCCTTCCATCACCATCTCTTCCAGAATGAGAAGGTGATGCGCAGGTCCCCTTCCAGCACGTAGCCTTGCGCATGTGTTTCACCTTGGGTAGCTCCTTGCAAGGTGATGGCGCTCGCCTCTTACCTCCATCTCTTCATCTGGCGACGCCGACTCAGTAGACCCGCAAAGTCCTTCATGGGCACTGCACCCAGGCGGAGCCACCCTGCGCATGCTCCATTCCTCGCGTCCTTCCATCTTGTGGCGGCGATTCCCATTGCGGTCGAAATCAGCAGCAGCAGCAACGCTGCCCCTCTCGCTCTTCCGATCCTCGTAGCGGTGGCCCTCTAAACCGCATCTCGTGCAACTCTAGGAGCCTGCTCCAGGCGGCACCTCCTATCCTTGGCGTGTGTGATGGTGGCATGTCTTCTCCAGGTCTCCATCGCGAGCCACGGGCGGCAGCCTCTCCCTTCGCTCCCCTTGGCACGCAGGCAGAGGACTCTCCCTCTGCTCCCCTTGGTGCGCAGGCGGCAACTCCAGGCTCCGCCCCCTCCTTCCTCCAGGTGGTGGCGACGCCGAAGACCTCCGGGCGACGAAGAAGAAACCCCCACCCATCAGGGGTGGTGCACAGAAAACCTACATCGAGGGGTTGCGATTCAAAGGGGGTTCCCACGATGGGAACCCTAAAATTAGCCTCACATGGGCTATTGTTGCAAAGGGCCCAAGGTCGTTTAAAAAGAACGATAAAAAATGATGAGGAGCCCAAAAAAGGGGGGTTGTTTCAAAAAGAGAGGCTTCATTTCCAAGCCATGTGTGCCGTATTTTTAAAAAAAGAGGGGGGGAAACAGGTCGGGCCCAAGTAGGCCGTTTGTCAAAAAAATTAGAAAAGCCGTACAAAAATGTGAACGGCTTATTGAAAAAAAGGAGAAGAAGAGGCGATGGCTATTTTTTAAAAAAAAAGAATGAAATAGCAAAAAAAATGATTAAAATGTGAGAAGAAAAGCCGAAAAAAATGATTGAGATTGGCTTATGCATGTTTTGTTTTCTCCCCATCTTTGTTGACTTCTCCCAACTTGGTCTATGTTTGACATTCCGACCAGTATGGAAGAAAGCGGGAGTATTGTGTATAGTCACGGGTCTATTTAGATGTCAGATTCTCCAGACCAGTCAGAAATTCAGACTCTACAATTGTTCAAACTCGATGGTTAGATTACGAGTCTTCAGTTTCAGTCGCACATGTCTGCGATCATGTTTTTGTGGTCCCCATCATTCTTGTTTTGTCGGCCAGAGTTTTCATGTGTTCCATAGGGACTCTAGAGTAGAGATCCCATTCCCTATGCCATGTGGGCTAGGGATTTCATGTGGTTTCATAGGGTCGCCAGAGTAGAGATCCCATTCTCTAAGCCATTATGGGAGAGACCCAATTCTCTGACGAGGAGATTTTTTCACACTCTATTCTCCAGTGACCGTGGACTCCGACGAGGATTGCACTCCACGGCTTTTTCAGTTCGGTCCTTTCAGAGATGGAGCAGTTGTTCACATTGTTATGGCAGGCCAGAGTTCTCCAGGTGGAGACTCATCCAGTTTCAGTGGCTCTGACAGACGCAGTACAGAGCACACTCAGTTTGACTTGCACTCTATCCCATTTGGTCCTCCTCACCTGCACGACATGAGAAGCAACATACTCGACAACAGCTGACAGTTGTGCGCGTTGAGTTGATATTGTTCGTAGTGTCTTGTAGAGTGAGTTGAGATTTCTTTTTGTTTGTCCATGTTGACCATTGCATGCTCCAGCTTGAGGGGGAGTGTTGGAGTATTTGAGCTATGTGTCACTTGAGTTGTAGATGGGTAAACGGATCCCTCCAGGATCCATTTACCACATCCGGTGGTTTAGGCCCACATCTACCAACTGTGGGATGTGGAGACTTAGTGAGTGCTATATAAGAAGCCATACACCCCATGTATCCAGTAAGAAAGTTCAATGAACGATCATCTCATTGAGGCGTTCTCCCGTGGTTTCATCCCGCTCCTTAGGAGTAGAGTTCCACGGTAAAATCACGTGTTCTTCATATTTTATTATTTTTTCGGATATGCTTCCGCATTCCTATTTTCTAACAAAAAGCAATTCCTTGCACTACATCCCAAGCAAGGACCCAAGAAAGAAACAGTGATGGACAAGTTTTCCAAAGCCAGGGAGATTGTGGGAAGGGCCATCAATAAGTTGCTCTTTGGAGAGCATTTCTGTGAACAATTTAATCTGACTTTTTTTTGCAACAAGCTGCTCTATGGACGAGTTGACAAGTCACATTCAAGATGTAATTTACCCATAGGTCTCTCTCCTATGTAAGAGAGCTTAGGGTTCAAGGAATAAAAAACTTTTAATTCTTTTCCCAACATGGTATCAGAGTGGTGGTCCTAGACCGGAGCTCTCGTACCCTAACCACACGCGTCCTTCCTCTCTCCCGGGCAGCAGTTGCCAGCCCCTCATCCAGGCATCGCCACAACCGCCCCCTCTCTCCCGGGCAGCCGCCGTCAGCCCCTCATCCGGGCGTCGTCGGCCTCTCTCCTTGGACGCGGTCACTGTTGTCGCCGATCCTTGCCCTCGCCAACGAATCTCTCTACGACCCTATGTGCTAGTATCGAGGTCCGCTCGTGTTAATGGATTTGATTGCATAAGTCTATGCATGCAATCAAATCCTCATATGTTTGTGTAGATACTCGTCTATTGGTCTACAAAACCCTAGTTTTCTTCATCCAACAATATCTCAGAGAGCAAGGTCGATATCCCCGCCATAGACGCTTTCAGAGGTCTAGCGTCGTTTGTCAAGATGGACGGGACAAACTATGAGATCTGGGTCATGTAGTTCATGAGCTTTATGAAGTCTACGAGTAAGAAACATATTCTTACCAAGGAAAAGCCGGTTGAAAAAACTAGGGTCAACGCCTCGTGGGTGGCAGATGATGTGTATGCCAAGGTTTGATTTTTTGGTACATTGACGATATAGATAGCCAATGATGTGTTACATCAGCCCATCGTCAAGGCAATGTGGGATATCCTCGCAACTAGTTATTCTCAGGCAAGGAATGAGACAAATTCTACAGCTTCAGCACGATATCTTTACCAACAAGCAAAACGGACGACCACTTCATTCTTCATATACATCCTTGTGTGGGATGTTTGAGAAGCTCCACAGCTTCATACCCCTCGCGTCTACTCCCGAGCAGCAGAAGATATATAGGAATGCCACCATGGTTGGTGTATTCCTTGCAGCTCTTGATCCTGAGCATGAGGTTGCTCGTTCACAGATTTTGGCAGATGTTACTATTCCTCCTATAGAGGAAGCTTTCCGCCGACTCCACGAGATCATTATCCCATCTCCTACCTCTAGTCAAACTTCTTCGGCGATGGCAGCCTCCCAAGGTAGAGGAGGCTCTCTCAGTTTCATGGATGTGGACCTCGTGGTAGAGGAGGTCGAATTCGTCAGCCATGCACTTACTGTCATCGTCCCCGACATACATAGGATACATGCAACTCGAAGCATGGTTTTCCGGCATTGGCTCGAGTAGCTGAGCAGGTTGAGTCTCCGGCTGCTTCCTCTTCGGATCAGAGGTTTATTGATCTTGTAGCACGATTGAGGGACATTATGCCTCTTGTCAGTCCCATTGCTTCATCTACCTTAGAAGATCACTCAGATGTTGCCGCTTCGGCATCTTTCAGTACCTAAGGTAATACATATGCACTTATTAGTTGTAGTAGATCTGATGTTACAGAATGGATTATGGACTCCGAGGATACACATCACTTGTATGGAGACAGAGATCAGCTTAGAAAGTGCAGATAGGTTCCTCCAGGGAGAACCGTGGTAATAGGAGACGAGTCTCATTCCTCGATCACAGAACAAGGGGAGATCAATTTGACGCATTTTATGCGTCTGCAGAATGTGTTGCATGCACCTGATTTTTCTATGAATTTATTATATATTAGTTAGATTACGAAGGATCTACATTATCAAGCAATTTTTGACCCAACGTCTTGTATTTCAGGACATCCTTACGAGCAAGGTGATTGGTCATGGCCGTGAGCAGGGTTGTCTCTATCGCTTGGTCCTAACTCATTATGCATGTCTTCCCTCTCATTCAGTTGGACCAGTCTCCCTATTTACATGGTACATGCGCTTTGGTCACCTTCCGCTCCAGAAAATGTGCCGTGTTCTGCCTCAGATTTCACCTCGCTCGTCCTTCCAGTGTGAGGTGTATTAGTTGGGAAAGCATCATCCGCCTGCTTTACCTAGTCGTCAAAGTCGGAGAAGTGGCTCCATTTTTGAGTTATTTCATATTGATATTTGGGGTCCAAGTAGGGATGCAAATGGACAGATACAGATACGGATAAAGGTATTATTGTATCCTTATCTATTTTTTAATACGAATACGGATGCGGATATGGATATTGACGGATATTAAACTACCTTATCATATACTTAAAAAACAGATATGGATGTAAAACAAATACTGATAGCATACGAGTAATGTTAGAAATACTCTATAGAATCGACTTAAATATATACAAATTGGATGGAAAACACATTATATAAATTTACTAAATGTGTTTGTATCATAAAAATTATACAAATATGGTAAAAGGTGTATGATTATGTTATATAGCGTTAAAATAAATTTATGACTATATTTATATATGAAAACGAATATACGGATGCGGATATGGATGTTTGTGGATATCAAAATGATATCCATATCCGTGTCCATTTTAAAACGGATACGGATACGGATGTCAAAATCGGTATAAAACAGATATGGTGATGGATAGGATACGGATATATCTGTAATTGTTTGCATCCCTAGGTCCAAGTCGTGTTATTGATCACCAGGGACAGATTTTATCCGGTTACAATATATGATGTTTCTCATCTGTCATGGGTCTTTTTATTAAAGAATAAATATGAAGCGGGAGATATTATCAAAACTTTTATCAATGAAGTGCAGAATGTGTTTTCTTCTTGCGTGAAATTTGTGAGAACTGATAATGCTTTGGAATTCTTTACTCGTGCTCTCTCCACGTTTTTTCCAAACCGAGGTATTATTCATCAAACATCGTATGCATATACTTCCCAGCAAAATGGTGTTCTAGAGGAAGCATC
This sequence comes from Ottelia alismoides, assembly GCA_037367405.1. Taxonomy (NCBI): domain Eukaryota; kingdom Viridiplantae; phylum Streptophyta; class Magnoliopsida; order Alismatales; family Hydrocharitaceae; genus Ottelia; species Ottelia alismoides. The sequence goes on along the minus strand of JAZKJV010001413.1, from coordinate 508,333 downwards.
ATCATTTACTTGATGTAACCAAAACTCTCATCATTCAAAGGCGTGTCCCACATTCCTTCTGGGGTGATGATGTTCTTACGGCAGGCTATCTTGTCAATCGCATACCCTTGTCTGTCTTGGGTGAGAAAATTCCTTTTTCTCTTCTATTTCCATAGAAAGAATTGTCCGTACTTACTCGGGTTTTTGGCTCAATTACTTTTGTTCACTAGTTGTCTCCAGGTCATAACAAGCTCTCTCCTAGAGCTGGCAAATGTATCTTTGTTGGGTACTCCATGACTCAAAAGGGTATAGATGTTATGATCCACTACGTAGGAAATATTATATTAGTGTAGATGTCGCATTTTTTTGAGTTAGTGATGTATTCTCCTACAGATGATAGGTTGACTTTATTAGACTACGATAATGAAATCTGCATGCCACCACCTCCACGACCACCTCCAATGGATCCATCACCACCTTCACCTCCTCCAATACCGCCACTTCCCATTATTCTTGTCCCACCATTGCCACATTACTATACTCGTCGGCATGCCCCTGCTCATGGTCACCGCTTATCATCTAGCACGTATCAGGTATGTTATGAATACATTGTTCCTAACGATAGGTCCGGTGATATTTCTGAGTAGGGATCTTTATAGGAGACAGACATACATATTGAGGAGATTCCACATGATCTGGACATACCTATTGCGCTTCGGAAGCATAAGCGTTCTTATGCATCATATCCTCTCACATCTCAGGTCTCCTTTGATCGCTTGATTAAGGAATTCAGGAGATTTGCAGTTGTATTGTCTGCCGTGGAAATTCCACGAAATTATCAAAGAGGCCTTGAAGGGCATTCGGTGGCGCCTAGCTATGGAAGAAAAGATGGGTTCCTTACAGTCACATGGTACCTGGAGCTTGGTTCATGTTCCCAATGGAGCATCTGTTGTCAATTGAAATCGGTGTTTACTGTTAAACACCAAGAAAATGGGAGTCTAGATCAATACAAAAGCCAGACTGGTTGCATGTGGCTTTACTCAGACCTATGGAGTGTATTATCTGAACCTGTTCTCACTTGTTGCTCGTCACTCTACTCTACGTATTCGTATTTTCGTTGTTGTGGTACGTGATTGGCCTCTCTTTCAGCTTGATGTTAAAAATACCATTATCTATGGCGACCTACAGGAAGAGGTTTACATGCAGCAGCCTTCAGGGTTTGTAGTTGAGGGGGAGTATCCGCAAGTTTGCAAGCTTCATAAGGAAATACATGGCAATAAACAGAGTCTAAGGGCATTATTTCAGAAGCTTTCAAATCTAATTGAGAAGCAGGGATTCCATAGGCCAAATGCGGATCACTCCTTGTTTGTACAGAGAACTTCTATAGGTACGGTTGCTATTATGGTATATGTTGATGACATAGTGGTTACAGGTGATGATGTGCAGGAAGAAAAAGGGCAAAGAAATTTCTGGGCCGACAGTTTGTTACCAAGGATCTTAGCACCCTACAGTATTTTGGGGGGTTAGAATTTGCCAGGAATCAGCAGGGTCTTGTGATGACCCAAAGGAAGTATGTGATAGACATGCTAGTTGAGATAGGCATGATTGGATGTCGACCCACTACCACTCATATGGATCCTAGTATGAAGTTATATGATGATGATGATACAGATGAGGTGGACAGGAGAAGATACAGAGAAATAATGGAAATCATCTCTATGTCATTATAACTAGGCCGGATATCTCATTTGCAGTCAGTTGGGTGAAACAAATCGTGAAGCAACCCTGACAGGTACACATGGATGTTGTATATATGATATTGAGGCATCTAAAGTCTTCTCCAGGTGTAGGATTATTATTCAGAATAGGGAAAACGCTTACTATTTCTACATGTGCAGATGCAGACTATGCAAGATGTCCAAAGGACAGAAAGTCCACTTCGGGATTTGCTATATTTGTTGGTGGTTCTCTTGTTTCTTGGAAGAGTAAGAAGCGAACTGTGGTTGCTAGGTCAAGCGTTGAATTTGAATATAGAGCTATGGCACAAGCTAGCATGGAGATGATGTGGGTTCGAGCAGTACTAACGGCTTTACATATAGATGTACTTCTTCCTATGCAGTTACAATGTAATACCCATGTCGCCATATTCATTGCAAACAATCCTGCATTTTATGAGAGAACTAAGCATATTGAAGTGGACTACCACTATACCCAGGACATGATTCAGAAAGGTTTTATCTCTACCTCTCATTTCAACTCTAGAGATCAAACGACGGAAATCTTCACCAAGGCTTTGCTCAGAGGATTGCTTCATAAGTGTTCATCCAAATTGAGCATGATTGACATCTATGCTCTATCTTGGGGGGAAGTGTAGAGATAAATTTGTGTTTCTGTGCTATTTCTCTATTTTCTTTTCTAATGTCCAGCTTATAAAATTTACCCATAGGTCTCTCTCCTACATAAGAGATCCTAGGATTCAAGGAATAAATAACTTTTCATTCTTTTCCCAACATGAGTATATGAGAAGCTTAAGGTCTGGAGACATGCACTGGAGACTAAAGGATTTTGTATAAGTAGGGCTACGACTGAATATATGGAGTGTACTTTTGATGGAAGCAATGGTGAAGGAATTGAGGTGAAGATTGGTAACGATAGCATTCAGAAGAGAGATTCTTTTAGATACTTGGGATGTATTTTGCAACATGATGGGAAAATTGATGGAGATGTTACTAATAAAATAAATGCAGGTTAGCTAAAGTGGAGAGGAGCCTCTACGACTCTTTGTGATAAGAAAATTCCATTGAAAATCAAAGGAAAGTTTTACAAAACAGTTGTGAGACTTGTTATGCTCTATGGATCTGAATGTTGGTCTGTGAACCATAGACATGAGCAGAGAATGGCAATAGCAGAAATGAAAATGCTGAGGTGGATGTGTGGACACATACGTAAAGATCGGATTCGGAATGAGCAATCAGAATGAAAGTTGGTGTAACTCCTATCGAGGATAAGATGCGAGAAAATCGCTTAAGGTGGTTTGGTCATTTCATAAAGGAGGTCAACCGATGCACCAGTGAGAAAATGCGAATTTTGGGAAGTTGAGCCGACTAAGAGAGGGCGAGGAAGGCCCAAGAAGTGTTCAAATGAGACTATATGAAAGTGGTCTTAATTTTTTGAATCTAAGCCCGAGATTGAACCAAGATAGATTTGAATAGAGGCAAAGAATCCATGTAGTTGAACCCTACTTAATGTGGGAAAAGGCGTTGTTGTTGTTGTTTGCAACATGTAATCATTGAGAATGTTGCATCAGGAACGGATTTGAAGGCCCGCACCTCATACGAGATCATGAACAAGTAGCATGCTATACAGAAGGAAGATGTGAATGAGTACAATATGGATCTTAAGAGAAAGTGGTCGAACTATAGAGAGACCTTAATGTGCGATGGTTGAACGAGTTATACGAGCAAGCATATCAACTTCCATGTGTATTGTGATAGGAGGACGATATTTTTGAGTATGTTGATGCCTCTTCACATGTGAAAGACAACAAATGCATGTGGAAGTTGATGAAGATGGTCAGAGAGGCTGGGAAAGTAAATATTGTTCGATTAGTACATAAAATGCTAGCAATCTCAAGAAGGCAAGTGTAATGACCATAGCTTCTAGAAATGAAGCCAATTTTTATGCATTACATAGTGCATTGACTTGATCTTGAAGGACGTTGTCAAGGTGAAAATCATAACGAAAGCGAAGGATTAAGCATGAGCGATCACCACATTCATTTACGATAATTCTAAAAAATACGATTGGTGAGAAGAATGTACAATATGGAATTACTTAGGCATGGGATCACAAGGTTTGCAACCAATTTTATGGTATTGCAAAGCTTGAAACAAAAGAAAACCAATTTGAAAATCATGTGTTGTCGAGGGGAATGGTCCAAGATACTTGAGGATGAACAGAACGGGAACGGGAATGGAAAGTAAATCATTTATCAATGACCTTCACTTATGGGATGATGTGATACGCATCATGAAAATCATAGAACCGATTGTATTAACACTGAGGATTATGGACGATAATTAAAGCCCACCATGGAGGTAATGTACAAAATAATGTGATGCATAGGGAGAAGGTTAAATAAATATTAGCAACAGAGTCGAGTCTTGGTAACGGATCATTGATGAGTAATGGTCCAAAATGTCCTCGCATCCTCTTCACAAGGTTGATATGCATGTTTAATATAAATTATAAGGAAAAGGGGTGTGATGTCGAGGAGACGTCCACCAAAAACTTCTATATATTCACATTGTTAAGATATATTAGCTACAAGGACAAAAAGGCATGAAGGCCTTTGGCATGTTGTAAAACATTCTCCATGTGCATTCTCACACCTTGGAATATGACCCCATTTTGTGGCAGGCATAAGGACTAGTCCCACGACCCAACCCGTCAATGCACTCTCAAAATGTAAACACAATCGATGGTTGCCACTGAATAAACAAGCAATGTGGCCCAAACCTTCCTCCAAAAAAAACAACCTAAGAAGAGATCCTCAATGTCCTCAACCGATGTACGTCGTTGACCTAAGCCAACAACATCTAGAAAAACTAGGCTCTTTTTTCTCGTGTCATCAACCAATCCCCTTTCAAAAGACAAATGAATAACCGAGCTCATAAAGGCACCTTCCATCTTTCGATGTCCTTAAAATAATCAAACGCTATTCGAGGATCAAAGATCGTCGATAAGTAAAAGGCCTTCTATGCCTTCCATACCATGAACCGTCCATGTGCCCAGCACCAGTGATCCACAGTATCAATAGGTCCCTCATCCTCAAGAAAGGTCTCCATAGCAACAGAAACTCCGCGAAGCGCTGATCCATTAGAGCAGTACAAACGTGGAAGCTAATCATCATCAACATTGCACTCCCCCACAATGCAATACATATGAGATGCCAAAGCAAATAGCCTTGGGAAATGAATCCCAAGATACACCCACCCCATCCAATGATCTATCCAAAAGTGAAATCTAGACGTCAACGCATACATATCAATCTTCATAAGTGGGGTCACACAAGAAAGAACTGAACAAATGCCCTCCAGAAGTTGGATGGCATATGCACTACACCCATGGTTTTAAAAAACGTGATGTTGATCGATGTGGTTTTTTGTTGTCGAGGCAGCCGAGGCGTGAGCCTAAGTTTATATAGGAAAATATGCATAAATACATATAAACGTAACTATATACAAAATCATATATTTAAAGTTCCCCTAACATATTCAACACATGTTATGAACATGTAAATATATAATATTCTCTGTATGAGATGCCTTGAATCATAACTTGTATTGGCATCCATGTACAATGCAAAGCTAATTATATAACATATGACCTCCTTAGTGTTGGCAAGACGAAGCCCGTTGTCCATATACAATGCATCTCGCTATATGTATGGGTAAAACAAAATTATGTGACTAACATATATGATTAATATACACAACATACAATATGTATATGTTGTATAATATGCGTTACTTGACTAATATATATGTTGATATGCCTTGAATACCAACTATCCGTTTTGTTGAACCAAGTTGAAGAACGCCATATGCATCCCCCCATACCATAAATCCGTCTCTGTTTGCGTGTTTGCTTGATTAATCATGTTTATGTGCGTTTGCTTCCGCTATTTGCAACAATATAATATGTTGTATAGTATATGTTATGATTTAGGACATACATAATATGACTAACATACAATTTGTTAAACATATAATATATATGAGTATATGAAAAACTAAATTGTTAATAATTAATATTATACTTAAGATATCAAAATTATTAATGCATAAAATACATAAAATTGGGTACCAAACCTAGCACAGCACAAGGTAGCACCTCACCACCTCAGTGTTTTCTGAGGCATTCGCCTCAATGTCTTAAGGCGCATTTTTTAAAACCGTGACTACACTAACTTGCCCCAAAGGATCTATAAAGCGAACCATATGCACAACAAGTCATATCCACCGCCCCCAAATGCAAGTCACCCATTAGCCAACAATATCCATCCATTTCCTAGGCTCAAAATCCCCAGGACACCATCATCCTCCTTGAGAATCAGGGTCTTTCATCCCACTAAAGGCAACAATTTTTTCCAAACTAAGATCGTACTAGTTATTAAAACAATAGATAACATACAAATACACACTTATATGCAAGAAAGATGTGTATTTAAGAGACCAATACACATTATATGGCACATATCGCCATTGTTGCAATATCCTACTGAATGGACTGAATATTAGGCCGAATATTCTTATTCTGGGGGGTGACCGAGCAGAATATTGTTATTCGGTCCAACCCGAATATTCCCGAATATTTAAGTATTCGACCTAATATTCGACAGACTATTGCAACAGACTGTTGACTTTTTTCTATTTTTAAAGGGTCCCATTTATCCCGATATCACCACAAATGTTAAAGCTCCATCTATCTGACTTATTTATTGATACTTTTATCTTGGAATCTTATTGATTGATGACCATATATGTTTAAACATATAAGAATATATGCAATAGACATAATTATATATTTAAAATATCTAAAAAAGACAAAATCTAATAATTCAGAATATTCTCGCGAATACTAAATTTTTTTATTCAGTGACCCCTCCAATTGAATATCGAATCCGACTTCTGCAATATTGCATATCGTTGTTGTTAAGGCTGATTATTGACTGATGATTAGTGAAATATATTAGAAGGGAAACGGTGAAATTCAAATGATAAATTAGTGACTTCGATGAGGAGTATTTAGCACATTAACCTTATAACACATTACAAATTATATACAAAACAAAATGTCGAGCTATATCGAATATCATAGGAACAAGCTAATGAACATAACAACATGTATGCAAACATTCCTTCATCGGCTCTGGAGTTGTTTCATCTCCATCGCAAAAGAAGATGACGCCCATAGTTCAAGCGACCCCATCCCAAAAAAATATATAAATCATAATGTGTTTTTAATATCAGGAATAGATACATAAGTAAAATACCAAACAAATATACCAAAAATTAAAAAATTGTTGATATTGAGCAATATCGGCACCATATCGATGATGTTGGTCTATATAAACCGATATCAAGAAATATTTATACTAAAATCTTCAATTTTTGATCGATATGAGACGAATTGTTGATATGTCAAGCGATATCATGGAATTCGATATACACTTGAATATTGAAACACTCCCTCTGGTGATACCAATATCTATCGCCGTATATCATGATATTTTAAACCATGCTACAAAACATAAATTTTGTTATTTATTCGTATCGGATTTGTTTCCAAATGTGTTAATATAGAGAGGGGCTAGAAAATCTCACAACTCAACTTTTAAAGCTTAAAGAATAAAAAATTACTTTCCAAGCTTCGTTCCTTGTAAAATAAACAGTGAATTCAACTAACATAATTGATATCAATGATAGAGCGTTGATATTGACATGATAACGATGATATAACTCAAAATGATGAAAAGTTTGCATTAAATACTTAAAATTTCATCAATATCAATGATGCTACATGACATAACGATGATATATCGCTTGATATCGGTTGATATCGATATCGAGGGAAGTATGGTATCCCTGACTTGTTGATATGGATATACCATTAACATATTGAGGAAATATCATGATATTTCGATCGATGGCAAAAGCTGTCGTGTGGTAGTTCACCCTTAACAATCCTCTTAGCATAATTTTAGGATTTGATATTTTTCGAGAACTCAACGATTATGCAACAAAGGAGTTGTTTCTTTGTTGAGAGGAGATACCACGATAACCCATCGAAGGCGATAGATCGTGGTGGTGAGATCAACCCAGGGTTAGGGGAGCTCATGAGTTTGCTTTCCATAACAGAGGGGTCATCGGGACGTCTCTTGAAAGGGTGGTGATGAGGGGGCATTTTAGGTGGAAGATGCGTGAATATAAATTGTGACTGTATTGCTTACAGTTAATGAATAGGGCTTGGGAATTGCAAAAACATTTGGTGTGCCCACGACCCAAGCAGTGGAAGCAGCGGGATAAAGGCATGAGAGGCACCTGAGGATGATTTGATGGGGCCAAATGAGAATGAGAGAATTTAATTTTCGTGGACCACAGATGGGATGGGATGCAAGAGGATGGGCCACGTGCCATTATGGAAGGATAAGCATAGCCTAGACGATTGGTCAATTACTAAGTGGGTAGGTTAATGATTTGGACAAGCTGACGGGTGGAAAGACAAACAAGGATTTAAATAGTTTAAGATCGATTCAATGGGGATGTTATGGACCCGATGTGGTGTTACCTAGAGATAGAAAGTCTCTTCTGTATTTAGAGAAGTAATGAAGGGCATGCCAGAGGATTTTCGATAAACAATGAGGGGAGAAGATGAGGTATGTCGGGAAAAAATAGAATGAACTTTTTTTTGTTGCACCCTTAGCTTCTTAGATTTCTTGAAGCTTTGGGGTTGAGGTGGGGTTTGTGGAGGCTCCAAAGGGTTTTCCAAGGGAGCAAAGTAGAAAGATTTTGGTAAAAGATTCATCAACAGACCGCAGGTGGTAGATTTGATCATGGTCTCTCCAACACAGAGATCATAGATAGAGCATTTTTGCGGATCCCTAAAGTGGCCACCATCGGAAAAGCCTTTTCTGTTTTGATATGGAGAAAAAACTTAAAAAGGATAGCTCTGCAAGTTGCATATTATGGAATAGAGCATTCTGGAAATCACTAATATGCCCTTAAAATGACGATCAAATATTATTATTTTTTTAATTGCTCAAAAAGACACATCTATAATTACTAATCAGCAAAAACCAACCAACTTCAATACAATAAACATTTAAATATATATACACTGCAATATATGTGATCAGTAACAGCACACTATCACACACTAAAACATATCTGAGACCTTGATGCCAAAATCTAGGGGAAAGAAATAGAAAAAAGACCTTTCCTCACCTTTTTCCGAAGGATTTATGGACAATCCCTCCCTCTCGAGAATTCCTTCAAACTCCTTAATCAAAAAGGCCTCGCGATTGCTCTCAGGAGCATCCTTTGCTCTTTTATAAACTGATGGTGGCACACTGGAGCAAGGATGTAATATATATACATATATATATATATATACATATATATGTAACACATGAATAATCCTAATGTGGTCCACTGAAAGTTTCTGCAGACAAAGATACCAAGACGAGAGCATACCTCATTCCACAAGACTTGATTAACGACTTCAGATGTTCTACTTTTTTCCCATAAACAGGTACTGCTTTATCTCTTGTTTTCTGCATGAAAAATTGAAGAACTAGAAACTAATCTCTGCTTGTTGTCATCCAAAGCAACAATATAGAAAGGATCCAATCTTACAATTGATTAACAACAAATACCTTGGAACTCTCTTCCACCGATGAACTAGAATGATTGCCATCAGAAGCATTGGCCTCGTTATCTGTATCATTACTTCCCTTCTTTTTTGATTCTGCGATAGACTTTTTCCTTCCAGAATCTGAAGGTTTGTCTTTTGCGGAGATTTTCTGTTTTTTCGAAGGTTTAATTTTTGCTTCACGTGAAGCTTTCTTTCTTGGGGCTTTCCTCTCTTCTTCTTCGCTGCCACTACCAGTTTCACTCCCTGAGAGATCTTCAGAACTTTCACTTACATCCTCCTCTGCCTTCCGTTTGTTCACTTTGGCAGGGGTAGATTTATTGGTCTTGCTTGTCTTAGCACCATTAACAGGTTCTTCAACTTCAGCAGATAAGGACTGGCCGCATTAACATCAACAAAATTAGGAATAAAAACAACCGACTTATCCCATTTTAGGCAGGGTTGGCTGTTAACAGAATAGTTTAAAATGAGGAAAACACTCAATTCCAAAAGTATGAAATCATGAACAACTTAAACTACAAATACCCTTGAATGACAATCATACTATGGTCAGTTTTATAAGCAATCTTCAGATTCATCTGCTGGTGCTAGTTTAGAGGAGGCGTGGATTAATAAAAATGTGGAAGAAACAATTACAGATTATAAATGATGTGAAGGGATAGACACCTAAAATGCCATCCCCAAGAATTAGACAACCTATTTACTATTTTCTCTCTAGTTTTGTTAATGATTTAGTAAATTTTACAAATATTTCAGCATTTATAAGATATAGTCTACTCTTCACAATAGTGTTATTGAAACACGTGCTAGAAAACAAATGATTACGCCAGTAATCAATTTTTCCTAAAATTTAATGTACCATTACAAACATATGCACAAAAGAACTACATACTCACGGTATGTTTGGTTACCGGGTTATTCCAGGGTAACCGGTTTAACCCCTTCATTCCTGGGTTGGAATTCCATCACAAATCAATGTGACACCATATTACATTCCTTATTCCAACCCTCTCCAACCCTCATAACAATCCAAACAGCTACTATTCACAGGAGGTTACCCCAACACATCCCATCCCAGTAACCAGACAGACCCTTAATGTAATCAGAAGCACAATCTAACATGCAATGGTAAATGTGCACTCACTACAATGCAAGACAAACACACACGTGTACAAGTAAATATTAAAATATGGTTCCAATAACTCCCGTTGCAAGAAATGAATGACTTTATTATGAGACTCTAAGATCCTCTATGTTCTATCTAGTTTTGTTAATGATTTAGTAAATTTTACAAATATGTGCTGCATTATCAGATATACTCTAGTATTCGCAATAGTATTATTGAAAAACACGCTAGAAAACAAACAATTACATCAATAATCCATTTTTCCTAAAATTTAATATTTGCCATTACAAACATATGCACAAAAGATGTACATACTTAATGTAATCAGAAGCACATTCTGGCAAGCAATGGTAGATGCGGATACTCACTAAAATGCAAGACAAGCACGCATGGATATAAGTAAATATTAAAATATTGTTCCGATAAACTCCCATTGGGAGAAATGAATGACTTGTTTATTATGAGACCCTAAGATCCTCTTACATTAAGAGAGAAGTTCCTAAGATTAAAGAAAGGAAAAAGAATACTATACGTAGATGGTGAGGTTGCGCAATTTTGATAAGCATTTTCAAAAGAAAAGAGAAAGAAACAAGCCCAGTCCCTTTATTAGAGTACACTCCAACCAACAGCACATGCAGATCCTTTGTAAGATGCCGATTACAGGAGATACATCTGCAATATAGGCGCTTCTTGACACAAAGGAAAGAAGTTTCCCTCTCAATTTTAAATGATGTTAACGGTGCACTTGCTAATATTGATATATTTACATAATTGTACAAAATGTGGCATTCAAGGTTAAAAATGTGCTTCACATTTTCAACTCACCTCGTCTAATTGCTTTTTAATGAACACTTTATATTCATCAAGAGAATTCTTGGCAAGCTTCAGATCTTCTTCCAGTAGTCGACGAACTCCAGACATGGTGATACTCCTACAAGGAACATGTAAAGAAACCATCAACCGTGGATCAAAAAAAAGGACGTTCATGGACATCATCAAAATTTTATTGAAACAAAAGAAACGTATGTGCAATCCTCTTACAACCTCTTAACCGTGCAAGGACATGCACAATGAATATAATGCATTCACTGTAATACCATATTCTCATTCCCAGAAAGCAAAACATTCCTCTTGCTCATTAGCCCACAGCACCGGAAGTGGCCAGCTCCTATCTTGATGCATCTTATATTATATTCCCTACCTCCCACTCTTCCAGATCTGAAACTTGCCTAAAGATGTCTGATCCCCTCGCATCAATCAACGGGATCTCCAACTTTCCCCAAACAGCAGGGGAACTCAGATAGGTGAAGAACAAGTGCTCGACGTCTTACTCCCCAATACCACAAAGCGGACATGCTTGCCCAAGCTCACCATCCACATGTTCATGAGCATCATTGTAGCCAACATCTTCCGCATCACCAACCAAGCATGCAGATTCACCTTCAAAGGTGCATTGATCATCCACTGCTACCCCAATCCAAAGCAAAATCCTAGTCAGGTGTTGGCGGCCCCTCCCTCAGCATCTCATATGCCTTAGTAACGAAGAAGTCCCCACTCGTCCACTCCCAGGATTCTTGTTCGCGACTAGTGTCACACCCTCCAACATAATGACAACCAATGTGAAGTCAGTAATCCTCTCATCCAATAGCAGCACAATGAACCTAGGCAACCAAACCCTATCCCAGCATTAGACTACCACTACATGTTTATCATCTAGGACCACAACCAATCTAAAGAAAAAATATACTAGCTCACCCTTGCCTGACTCATTGTCCAACGAGAATAAGAAATCTTTCCCATTCCCCAGCATTCGCACCAAGAACATCTTCATTTGCAGGCAATAGGTGAACCCTCTAGAACATTGCCATTCTATGCAATAAACCGACTCCTCCCCGACAAAGCACCAACTATAACAAGCCTCCAAATCCTACCACAGCTCCATACCTCTCCACCAATTGGCGCACCCAGATTGATGCTCACCCCAATATAATAAAGTACCAACAAGGCCCGAAGTACACATTACAAAATCCAAGACTCGAGGAGAGTACAGGCATGGTGATCCACATTCTCCATATAAAACATTTAATCACGAAAAATAAGCCCAATTTGACTCAACCAAATAGCCCATAACCAAGCTATAAGCTTCAATTGCTCCTCTATCAAACTAAAATAGGCTAAACAAAGGGAACTCCAGAACAGATCTCACGAAGAAGTGTCAGCGAAATATAAGTAGCATTCCAAAACTCTAGCATAGTCACGCGTAAGAAAAAGTTGCTACAACTCTTCATGTCAGGACTAACAAAAAGTGTATCTTGCTCATGCATCAATAGAGAATATTGACATGCACATCTGTCATCTTGCACCGTCGTATCAACAGCCAAAGGAAGATCTTTACTCCTAAGGGTGATTTGGAGGATCAAATCAGCCTGCAATCCCAACATAGGTCTCCCAGGATCAAAAATGAGCGAGCCAGCGACATCCTTATAGGCTTTCAATTACAGGCAACAGGTGAACCCTCTAGAACATTGACATTCTCTGCTATAAATCGACTCCTCCTGGACAAAGCACCTACTATAGCAGGCCTTCAAACCCTACCACAGCTCCATACCCCTCAACCAACATGCGCTCACCGATTGATGTTCACCAAAAAATATTAAAATATCAACAAGATCACAAGTACAAATTATAAAGTCCAAGACTCAAGGAGAGTATTGGCATGGTGACCACATTTTCCATATAAAACATCTAATCACAAATAATGGATGAACCCAATTCGACTCAACCAAATAGCCCATAACCAAGCTATAGGCTTCAATTGCTTCTCTGTCGAACTAAACTAGGCTAAAGAAAGGGAACTCCAGAACGGATCTCACAAAGAAGTGCCAACCCAAGAAATATAAGTAGCATTCCAAAATTCTCTAGCATTATTGCACGTAAGAAAAAGTTGCTCCAACCCATCATGTCGGGACTAACAAAAAGGGCATTCTGCTCCTGAAACAATAGAGAATATTGTTATGGGCATCTGCCATCGTGCACCCCTATTCAAACACCCCAAATCATCTTGCAATCCCAACATAGGCCTCCAAGGGTCAAAAATGAGCGGGCCAGTGAAAGCCTTATAGGCCTTCATTCACGAAAACTCACAATCTTGCCATATCCAATTATCCCTAAACAAAGAGGTATGATCACCTTAAACAAGATCCTCCATCATGAAGGAGAACTCCGTCAGCCTTTGCTCAGAAAAGGATGAACGAAAAGTAGGAATTCATGTCCTATTGGATCAGGACTCGGTAAAGAGTAGATCATGGCCTCAAATTTCAGCGAAATTCGATCGAATTTCTGTCGAATATCAATATCCTGTCGAAATTGAAATTCGACCGAAATGGCCGAAATGACCAAAATATGGGGGCCCTAGTACAAAAAATGACCGAAATTTCGGTCGAATTTCAACCGAAATTCCACCAAAATTCCGTTTCGGTCGGTCACCGAAATGGTGATCGAAATCGATATTTAGGGCCTTGGAGTAGATCACAATCCAAAGCCAGAGAGAAGAGCCGCGAAAAAACAGATGCTCAAGAGGCAGCCACTATAACGATCATCGTTCCAAGATCTAAAAGAGCCGAGGTCACTATGAACATGCTTCATCATAGCCAACATCTCATGGGAGAAAGAAAAGATGCTCCATTGGAAAGAGTAATGAACGAGGCTCATCCCATTAACATTGAAGTTCTCTACTATAAATTAACTCCTCTCGGACAAGGCATCTACTATAACATGTCTCGAATATCCTACTATATGTCAGCCCCCAAGCTATGCTTTTACGAGGGAAAAAGAGGGTATGCATCCATATTGATGCACACCCCAATATATCAAAATATCAACAAGAATGTGAAATAAATAATGGGATAGAATGAGATAATCTTATTCAAGGGGTAGATATGCACACCCCAATATATCAAAATACGAACAAGAATGTGAAATAAATAATGGGATAGAATAAGATCATTTTATTCAAGGGGTGGGGTTTCTTATATAGGATGAAACCCTAAAATCCTAATCATGTAAAGGATGAAAAATGCAATAGTCCTTAGGACTACCAGAAACATGCACAAATAAACAAAATAAAATGTCTAAAAATAGAGAACATTATAACTCCACATAAGTTGGAGCTTATCTATCGATCATGCCCAACTTGGAGGCAAATTGTGAAATAAGCTTCTTTGGACGAGCTTTGGTGAAGATATCTACAACTTGTAGCTCTATAGAAATGCGAACGGCATCCCTGATAAAAGGACAATCTATCTCAATGTGCTTGGTGTTCTCCTGAAAGACAAGATTAGTGGCGATATAAGTGGCTAACTTGTTGTCACAATTGAGAGGAACTGGAGTTTTAATGGAAAACCCGAGTTCCAGTACAAAGGTGATAAGCCAACTAGTCTCACAAGTGGCTTGAGGCATAACCTTATACTCTGCCTCTGCATTGGATCTCGAAACAACGATTTGCTTCTTATTGCACCAAGTAATGAGGTTTCCACAGATAAACATGGCGAAACGAGCGTCTAACCTAAAGAGAATTGATGCAATCTGCATCTGCGTAGAGTGTAGTGTCGATATATATCACCATTAGCAACATAGAACAATCCCTTAGCCTGATGAACTCTTCAAGTACCTGAGGATGAGAAGAACATCATGTCAATGGTGATACAACAACCTTTACGCATATTGGTTGACTCTGCTTATAACGTATGAGATATCGTGCTTAAGAACTATAAGATAGAAGTTTGCCCACTTGCATTCTATATCGTGGCGTATCCTCAAACAAGTTGTCCTCCGAAGTGGCATGACTCCGAGGCTCGTTAGGAATGGGTGATGGTTTACAACCAAGTAAACCTGCATTACTAAGAATGTCAAGGCAGTACTTTCTCTAGGATAGTTGCAGTCCTCCAGAGGTAG
Organism: Ottelia alismoides; assembly: GCA_037367405.1. Taxonomy (NCBI): domain Eukaryota; kingdom Viridiplantae; phylum Streptophyta; class Magnoliopsida; order Alismatales; family Hydrocharitaceae; genus Ottelia; species Ottelia alismoides. Next base: position 492,840 of record JAZKJV010001413.1, on the reverse strand, counting down.
GAGTGACCTCAATCCCAAGAAAGTATCGTAGGTGACCAAGGTCCTTGGTGACAAACACCATTTGTGGAAAGGCATTGGTCTCGAGAATACATGTACTATCATCTCCAGTAATAACCATAACATCAACATATACCGCAAGGACAATGGTACCTGAAGAATTTCTCCGAATAAATACAGAATAATCAGACAGTTCTATGAAATCCAATGAAGTTGATCTATGAGGTGAGTCAGTCAAACCGGGCTCGCGGATTCTGCTTTAGGTCATAAATAGCCTTGAGTAGATGGCACATATACTCCCCCTCAATAGTATAACGCGATGGTTGTGCCATATAAACCTCCTCCTCAAGATCACCATAGAGAAAGGTATTACATCTAACTAAAATGTCGGTCCAAGTTACTAGAGATAATCGTGTTGATAGATCTCATCCTAGCTACTAGAGAGAAAGTCCCAAGTTAATCCACACCACAACTCTAGGTGAAGCCTTTGATTGACCCATCTGAAGCATGTTTGGTTGTGAAGACCCATCTGCAAGCAACAGAAACAACACCTGTGAGACAAGGCACAAGATCACGTGTGCCCCTCGAGACAATAGCATCCATCTCCTCATCATAGAATGCTTCCAGCTTGCATACAACAACAAAGCCTTTTTCCCACCATTAAATAGGGTCAGCTACATGGATACTTTACCTCCATTTAGATCTATCGAGGGTCAATCTCGGGCATATGTCCAAAAAACTAAGATCCCTTCGTATAGTCTTATTCCAATACTTCTTGGGTAGTCATCGCCTTCTCTTAGCTAGCTCAACATCCCAAAACTCACATCTCCTAACCGGTGCATCAGTTGACATCCTTTGCAAATGGCCAAACTATCTCAAGTGGTTTTCTCGCATCTTATACTCGATTGGAGCTACAACAGCTTTCCTTCTGATTACATCATTTCGAATCTGATCTTTACATGTGTAACCATACATCCACTTAGCACTTCCATTTCTGCAATTGTCATCCTCTGCACAAGTCTATGGTTTACAGGCCTAAATTCAGATCCATAGAGCATAGCATGTCTCATGGCTGCTTTATAGAACTTTCCTTTTATTTTTAAAGAAATTTTCTTATCACACGGAACAGCAAAGACTCCTCTCCACTTCAACCAGCCTGCATTTATTCTATGAGTAACATCTCTATCAATTTCTCCATCTTGTTGCAAAATAGATCCCATGTATCTAAAAGAATCTCTCTTCCGAATGTTATCGTCGCCAATCTTCACCTCGATTCCTTCATCAATGCTTACATTAAAAGTGCACTCTATATATTCAGTCTTAGCCCTACTTATACGAAATCTTTTAGCCTCCAATGATTGTCTCCAAACCTCAAGCTTCTCATTTACTCCATTTCCAGTCTCATCAATCAACATAATACCATTAGCAAATAACATACACCAAGGTATCTCATCTTGAATGTGACTTCTCAACTCATCAATGATCAAAGTAAAAAGAAATGGACTCAAAGTTGAACCTTGATGTAAACCAGTATTGATGTCAAAAGTCAGTCTTTACAGATTGGATCCTTACACAAGATAAAGCCCTATCGTACATATCCTTATGAGGTTAATGTATAGGACAGGTACTTGTCTCTTCTCCAAAACTCTCCACCAATAACTTCCAGCCTGCATGTTTTTTTAAATCAAAAAAGGGGGAAACACGTTATGGTGTCTATCTTAAATATATTAATAAAAGAGAAATAGGAACAGTTAACAGGAGCCAAGACTCCAGGAGAGTTTTGGCATGAGAAATTACATTATCAATATAAAAGCGTTGAGTGTCAAAGATTGCACCATTCCTAACTAGCCACAATGCCCAAGTAATTGCAACAGGTCGCAGAAGCTCCTCCTTTGACATGTGCTTCACAAAATAAAGAGAATCCCAAAAACCATCAAAACTAGTAAGGTTCACCTAGGTAGTACCAAGCTCGGACCACGTCGGTGAAATCTGTTCACAACGGAAGAAAAGATGCTCCAGGGTCTCAATCCCCACACCATAAAGGGCGCACAGACTGGAAACCCCTTCTAAAAATCTTGCACAATGATCTCTGGTCAAGATGTGCTTTCTACTAAAAAGCCACAAAATGTTGATTCTGCTATGAAGTTTCAAACTCCAAATAAAGTTGCAATATATGATTAGATTTCCCTCCACCGTAGGTGATGGCATGTCCATGCTCTGTAAGCCCTCTTCACTGAGAATACATTATCTTTCCAAATCCAATGGTCATACCTGCCAGTCGAGCCCTCAATACAAATCAAGTTGTGTAGCAGGATAAAAAAATCCTCCAAGCATTGGTCCGTAAAACCCGTCAAAAAATTAGGCATCCAACTCCCATCAATCCAGCGGTCCACCACACGAGCCTCACGGTCAGCTGCTAAAGCAAAAAGGCCGGGGGAAGCGCACTACAAAAGAACCAATACCCGTTTAATTATCAGTCAAAAAGCAAAAGAGTCGCCGCTACCAAGAACTAGGCGAAAAAGATCCAAAAACTGTGGCATAATTGCTCTAATCCCTTTCCAAAAGGCCGAAGGGAAGTACATTGTAAAGTGGCGAATTAGTCTGGAACAAAGGTCATTGTCTCCCCGCCAAATCCAACTCACCCACTTCATAATAAGTGCCTCAATCATGGAATCAAGACGAGGAATCCTGAGCCCATTAGTAGACTTAGATTAAATGGTCGTCTCCTAATCCACAAGATGGATTCTAGAGCCCTCCTAGTCCGACTTTCCCCAAAAGAATATCTTCATAATTGACTCAAGCTGTCGATGAATACCCACAGGAAGTAGTCTAGCTGACAAAGAAAACATAAGAATAACATAAAGAACATCCTTTATAAGCACCAGATGTCCCCTACGGGACAGAAGAAGGGTTATATGATGATCACATCGAAGAGGGACCGCCATAAGAGCATATGTAAACATCACGTCATAACTAGATAACTCATCCGTAGAAGTAAAATGTGACATAGGGTACATAGAGTATAGCCTTCTAGGCTTAAAGCAATTGGAAGCTCAGTAGAGGAAAAGAAATCATTTGTATTCATTGCATATATAGTAGCTTCAGATGAGGGATCATCAGTTGCTTAATCATAAGCTTACCGATCAAGAGAAATAGGCAAAGGAACCATCTTAAATACCGGTTTCTCCCTTCTCTAGTAAACCTACAGTGGAGAAGGAAATTCCAAAGGGATATCCCTGACATTCTCAGTAAAGTAACGTGTCTTCTCAAAAATTATAACATATGCAAAGATAAAATAACAATGGTCAATTGGATCACGGTATCTGTATCCCTTTCAGGTTCTAGAAAACCCAAAAAACGCATTTAATTGCACGAGGATAAAGTTCATCTTTAACGTGAAAATTGTGAACAAAGTGCAAGCAAAACAAAGCAGAGGTAGCGGAAATGCCTTATCATCAGGATAAAGCAATGAGAATGGAATAGCTCCTCCCAATATAGATAAGGGAACCATGTTAATCAAATAAGTTGCACAGAGAATGGCATCACCCTAGAAAGTTTTGGAGACCTTCATATGGGTAAGTAGGATATAAGTGATGTCAAGAAGATGACGAAGTTTCACTTTCTGCAATATCATTATGTTATGAGGTGTGACGACAATATGCCTAATGTATAGTTGTAGCATCCGGTTTCCAATCAAACCCGAAGTCGTCCGATTTTGGGTCTAACGAACCCAAAAACGTTGTCGGTCAATACTAAACAACCTAAAACGACCAATTGATCATGAATCAAAAGTCGTTCGGACGAAATCGACCAAAAATCGGTCACTTTGAATTGCGCGCCGTGAAAAGCCGCGACGCAAATTTAGAAACCGTAAAACGAACCGAGACCGCCTAAAAATCCGATTCGACGAAACGAGACCAAAGGAATCGACCGTTCGTCAATCGGAGGTCGTTTGATATTTTAATTTCACAAAATTTAAACCCAAACCAAAACTGTATCTCGAAATTTCGGGTTATCAAAACCCAATCGGAAGTATATCAATATTATACTCATTTTGACCGTCGTGAAGAGACGATCAAATCGAGATATTTTGAATCGAATTCTGACACTCGAGGTGCGACTACGATCGTTTTGTTTGAATGTCAAATAAAGAAAATTTTGGGTTGAAATAATATAAAAATATATACAAATTTTCTGCTACAGCAGACAGTGCCGAGTAAAATAAATAAATAAATAAAAATTTATTTTTTTTCTTAAAATTTTTGTTGTTGCAATAAAACACTAGCAATTAAAACACTTGTTTTGGCTCTCATTCCACTTGGCAACAAAAGCACTTTTTCCCCTTATTTATATCAACCATTTCCCCTTCCCTTTTCTATTTAAACAACCTCGACGTGAGGGGCCAAATACCCTTTCGTTCTCTCACATTTTCTTCCATTTCCTCCTCCTTATGCTGCAAGTTGCAGCAGCCATAGTTGCTGGAAGCATCTTCCTCCCCTTGCTGCTGACATCTCCAGCAGCTGAAGAAGTTGCTGCAGCCCTTCCCCATGCTGTGCTCTTCCTTCTCTCAAGAAGCAAGCAATTGGGAGCTGTCACTCCTTATTGCAAACATAGCATGCAAGGCATTGATCTCCATTTTTTTAGAACTTGAAGGTACAATCCTATTTCCTATCTTTGCTGCCATGCATGAACTTACATATGATTAATTCCATAGTTGATGCTCTTTCTAGCCAACATTCAACAATTTGATTTATTGGTTCAACAGATGATTAATAAAATGTTACTAATCCTTAAAATCTGGTTAGAAACCAAAAATCTGTAAATTAAAAATAAGGTATCTAGTGGTTGGCAGGAATCCATGGATTAAATTTTCTTCAAATATAGCAAATGATACTTCTTGTTTGAGTACCCTTTTCAATGCTTCTTGTGTATTTTAGTATACTTCCAACATAATCTGAATGTGAATCATCCCTCTATAAATATAAAATTTATCAGCTTTCATATCATGAGAAACCTCTCCTGCCAGTATCAGTAAAATTTTATTACAGGAATTAATAGCTAATTGATAGAGTCCTCAGAAGTCTCTCAATATATATTTATACCATGTGTTTGGATAAGGCATGTTTTGTTAACGGGTGAGCATCTTGCAGCCTTTTATGATGAGGAAATCTAATGTCTTTAGGAGCAACTTTTAATCTAATTCTAAGAAGAATCCCACTGATTACTATAGTCTTATATAATTATCCTATGTACAGTTAAACTGCATTTCTAGCAAAATTGTGACCATCAGAACTGAGTTCTTTCTTTTGAACATTTAGGTCTGCATTGTAATGCATGATATATATATGTATATATCCAAGTTTGATAATAAATCTAATGAATTATACTTAAGGCTGAAATCTTTGAAATTAGGTCAAATTACAATAATCATGATATATATACATATAGAAATATTGCTGATTTTCTCATAGTGTTGAGTCAGCAGAACAAATTATCATGTCTATTGTGCCCAGTGTAAAGTGTATCATCATACGTCTATGCAATTTTTCATGAATACTTTATGGTGGAACCATGTAACTAAAATGAAGTGAATCTTCTATTAAGCACATTAGGATGAAATTGTTAAGAAAATTAAGCTACATGTAATATGTTTAGTTCACCTGTTTGAGGAGTACAAAAAGTATGACCACAAAAAAAAAAAAAAAACAACAACAGAATGTGCAATATCCACTAGAAAGCTTGGGATTCGTGATTAACATTATGCAATATAGGTTCTCCTGCATTATACTAAAAAAAAAGAGAATTAGGACAATACTGAGAGGTCCAATTTAATGCCATGTTATAGATCTATCAATTAGAAGTCTATGAGAAAGGTCGATTTCTGTATAAACTTATCACGTCTATTGTAATTATCATATCATGAAGTGATTACTCAATCTATGTGTTCAAAGAAAAACTGAAAGTGACTTATATATGTATGAATTTCAACCTTAGTCATTTCATTAGACAACTTGTACAATAGTTTAGGTTCTAACATTTGATAAAAAGTTGTTGAACCTACTTATGTTCAAAAAAATTAGTGCGTCTAAGTATGATACCAGTAAAACTGTGAATAGCTATCTAAAGTTTCAACAAGATGAAAATTTAACAATATTATCCTCTAAAGTATAACCTACTAACAATAGATTAATACTGAAAAAAAAAGGGGGATGTCAATAAAAGACATAGATCTATAAAGTTAACCACTAAAGAGATAGAGAAAGAAATGAGTAGTTACACAAGTGAGGCATTGATGACTTATAATTAGTGCCGGTCATGGTGAACCTTACGCATGACCGTGCGAGGGCGCGGTGACCCTCAACTGGGCGGAGGAAAGGAAGTCCAGTAAGGGCAGCGGCCGCTTAATGCGCGGGTCTAGGATCCCAGTCTTTTACACGGTTTTACGCGAGCTCGCAGTGTTTTTACGCCTCGTTGGGATCCAGACTTTAGACCAGTTCCGCTGATCCTGTCTTTTAGGATACCCAGGCGGGGGATCCTGGTTTTTCAGCTTTACGTACGAGCTCGGTTGTCCGTACTAGTCGGACTGTTTTTCTAGAGCGACTTTTCCTAGGAAGTCTCTCTCACCCGTCTCAGTGGCGTAGTTGGAGAATAGACCTATCCCTCTATTGGACCGCACTTCCAATTAGAGGGCGAGACGGAAGAGCCATTTGTAGGCTTCTTCACCGCTTGAGTTACTTCGCCAACAGACTGGCGATTCTATATCTAGATCATCCATATCTACATCTACAACATCTGGAGTTATATCTGAAACATTGAAGTTGAGGAATTGAGAAGTTAAGATCAAAAGACCATTCTCTCTACTCAAGAAATTAAATAAATTAATAGATCTCTACAACCAACATGATCTCTAAGGAAAATGATATATGCATTCCCCCTCACATACTCATGATTACGCAACTGCTATCGAAATAATGTTACATATGGGAAATGCCGGGTTCAGGGGAAAGTCATTAGAAATGCATTACGAACATTTGAGATGCTTACAAGTAACCTGAAAAACCGTTTTCATTTGCAAGTAGAATTTAATCTTAATTTGAGTTGCTCTCGCCTTTCTGCTTGTTTCTTTTGTAAATAATAAATGCCCGTTATGTTATATAAGTTTTTGGGGGGGTACCAGCAACCGCTGACGCCTTTTCTTCCTATTGTGTGTGGCAGGCAAACAGCCTGCAGTTTAGTAGCCGCTCAGTATATACATGCTTCCAGGAGATATAGTGTACACCCGACGGTATGATTTACTTTGTCTTAGTTTTTGTACAGATGATGATGTAAATGCTATCTCTTTTGTCACATTTTGGGATATATGTTGTAACATGGAATCTGCTTGTACATGATGTAAATGGATATGAACATTAATGAAAATAAATTTTGGTGATGTCTGTCTCTTTTACTTATGGTCATGTGTTGTGAGAATGAATGTCATATTTGCGAAAAAAAAAAAATTCCCTGTATTTTTACAACTTGTGCGATATAATTGTGAATGAAATATTGCGAATTGCGCGTAAACGGGTACCCGGATCCTGAGGGGTCGACAGTTTGGTATCAGAGCAGTGGTATCCCGATACGCACATTCGCGGTATTACAATTCCGATCGCATTAAGTTCTCGAATAGCGACAGTCTTCCGACTTGTCGTGAGTTCGAGAAGGGAAATATGACATTCATATTCAATAACCACAAATGTCACCAATTCATTAATTTTCATATATATCCCAAAAAGAGAAAAGCATTTACGATAAGTATCTGTCTATGGCATTTTATGACTAAATATGGTTCTTATGCAGAGCCATGGCATCTCGACCAGGTCAGGATACTTCTGATCAGCTGGCACGCATACTGAGCGCACTCACAGACTTACAGCAGCAGCAGACTGCCATGCGAGGCCAGCAGGAGCAGATATTGGCCCAGCAGACCGAGATTGCTGACAGGCAGACGGACATAGAGATGAGATTTGAGGATCTATCAGATTTCACATACCGTCCATCACAGGATGGGATATGGCAAGATCCGCACCAGTCTGTTGAGGTGGAGCAGCCTCACCCTGATGATGCACTAGAGGACATACCAGAGCATGGAGCTCAGGAGGATGCAGACTTAGGCAGGGAGCAGGACCCTGTTGACTTTGCTGACGAGGATGCACACGAGTTTGCAGCCATTCACAGGCACCAGTCAGTCTTTACTTCCTATCAGCGGGCCAACATACCCTTGTTCGAGGGCACAGGTCCACCAGATGACGCTGAGCAGTGGCTGATGAGAGTAATGAAAGTGCTCAGGGCGATTAATGCGCCACGAAACACGTGGCTATCTTTCGTAGAGTACTCACTGATAGACTTCGCCGAGCGATGGTGGATGGCCGTAGTGTCCGAGTTAGGCCGAGAGCCTACTTGGAACGATTTTGTGACGAAGTTCAGAGCCCACTTCTTTTCTGCGAAGTGGAGGGAGTCCCAGCGCCGACTGTTTGCAGAGCTTCGTCAGGGACAGATGACAGCCCGGGATTACTTTATCAGATACACAGAGCTGTCACGACACACACGAGCAGCTGGCGCATTTCCAGAGGAGAATCTGGAGAAGTTCATTGGCGGCATGCGAGAGGAGGTACAGGAGAAGCTGGCTGGACTACACATCACTTCTATCTCCGAGGCTACCGATGCTGCGGAGAAGTTCGAGGACATCAGAGGGAGACGTTACGGGAGCTCGTCTGGAGCAGCACCTAGACCGCGACGATCTTTTGGACCGATACGTCGACCGTTTCAGCAGCAGAGGTCAGACAGACGGTTTCGACCTACAGGTTCAACATTCTCTGGCAGTGCTCGCTCTTCTCCATCGACTACTTTAGGAGGAGCACTCGCCGGACGTGGCACAGAGTCCGCTCGACCATCTGGGTCGCAGCGAGCAGATAGACCACCAGCAGGACCAGCTTGGAGCACAGGCACAGCTACTCCACCTACCAGGCCAGTCAGATGCTATCGATGTCACGAGTGGGGACATTACCGAGCACAGTGCCCACAGGCTTCTGGCGAGCCTCAGCCACAGCCTTCACAGTCACAGCCTCAGACACAGCGTTCAGGGAGTTTCCGTGGCAGGAACTCCAACTTCAGGCGACCGCAGCAGCAGAGACAGACGCAGAGTGTGGCAGGATCTAGTGCTGCATCAGCCAGGCAGGGGCAGTTACACGCAGTCACTGAGGAGCAGGCACGTTCAGCGGCTACAGTGGTGAAAGGTATGGTCTCAGTCTTGGGCCGACCTTTCCATGTTTTATTTGATTCCGGCGCGACACACTCTTTCCTTGCTTCGAGGTTGCTTGTTTCTTTAGATAGAGTTGCAGAGACGCTATCGTCTCCATATCACATCCGAGGGCCAGGTGGCCAGTTATTTGTCATATCTCTGATAGTCAGGCACTTGCCCATCCTGATAGGAGGTCATGAGATGATCGCAGATTGCCTACTTCTGCAGCTTGATGAGTTCGACTTGATATTGGGCATGGATTGGCTATCCACTCATCATGCACTTGTTGATTGCTTTAGGAAGACGGTTGTCTTCAGGATTCCAGATCTACCAGAGTTCACCTTTGAGGGTACTACACATGACTCCACCATGGAGTACATTTCAGTGTTGCGAGCCCAGCGACTTGTTGATCAGGGTTGCGATTCATATCTTGCTTTTGTTCGGGAGGTGTCTGATCAGGAGCCGATGATACAGGACATCCGAGTAGTCTCAGAATACCCTGACGTATTTCCTGATGAGCTACCAGGGCTACCTCCTGAGAGAGAGATTGAGTTCGAGATCACATTGTTGCCAGATGCACAGCCGATCTCGATGGCACCATATCGCATGGCACCAGCCGAGTTGAGGGAGCTGAAGGTGCAGTTGCAGGAGTTGCTTGACTTGGGATTCGTGAGGCCGAGCACTTCACCTTGGGGTACTCTGGTTCTATTTGTCAAGAAGAAGGATGGATCCATGAGACTATGCATCGATTACAGGCAGCTGAACAAGAGAACGGTGAAAAACCGTTATCCTTTGCCGCGCATCGATGATTTGTTTGACCAGCTCCAGGGATCTTCGGTTTTCTCGAAGATCGATCTTCGCTCAGGCTACCATCAGCTGAGGATTCGTGAGTCGGACGTTCCGAAGACAGCCTTCAGGACTCGCTATGGACACTACGAGTTTGTGGTGATGCCGTTTGGGCTCACCAATGCACCTGCGGCTTTCATGGATATGATGAACCGTACTTTCCGTCCATACTTGGACAAGTTTGTAGTGGTGTTCATCGATGATGTGCTCATCTATTCACGGAATGAAGAGGATCATGCTAATAATCTGCGGATCGTCTTAGACACATTACGAGAGCACAAGCTATATGCCAAGTTGAGCAAGTGTGAGTTCTGGTTATCCCAGGTCTCATTTCTCGGGCATATCATTTCTGGAGCAGGCATCGCGGTTGATCCTGCGAAGATAGATGCAGTGATGTCTTGGGAGCAGCCCAAGACAGTCACTCAGATTCGGAGCTTCCTCGGATTAGCGGGCTATTACAGACGCTTTGTCAGCGGATTTTCACGCATTGTTCGTTCTCTGACACGACTGACGCAGAAGGGAGTTCCATTCATTTGGGACGATTCATGTGAGCAGGCCTTCCAGACACTGAAGGAGAAGTTGACCACAGCGCCTATTCTTGCTCTTCCTTCAGGCACTCAGGACTATGCAGTCTACACGGATGCATCTGGAGAAGGTCTCGGAGCAGTGTTGATGCAGAGAGGACAGGTGATCGCTTACGCATCACGACAGTTGAGACCGCATGAGCGGAACTACCCCACACATGACTTGGAGTTGGCGGCAGTTGTCTTCGCCTTGAAAATCTGGCGTCACTACCTATATGGGGTGAATTTCGAGATTTTCACAGACCACAAGAGTCTGAAGTACATCTTTGATCAGAAGGAGCTGAACATGAGGCAGCGCAGATGGCTCGAGTTGCTGAAGGATTATGATTGCACGATCTCTTACCATCCCGGTAAGGGAAACGTGGTGGCTGATGCACTTAGCAGGAGAGCACATGCAGAGGGAACGGCAAACTGGCTATACACGTGGGATACACTTGCAGCTTTGAGTGATTGGCATCCTCAGGAGAGCGCATCCATTTCTACCGCCGTACCTCCACGATACAGCAGTCTTTGGGATCGTATTGTTGAGGGCCAGAAGACCGATCCTTGGATTCATGATAGATACATGCGCGCTGTCAAGGACGAATTTGATGACTTTGTTGTGATGGAGTCCATTTTATGGAAGGCGGGACGGGTCGTTGTACCCAAAGATGAGCAGCTTCGTAGAGACATTCTCGATGAAGCACACAGTTCACGGTTATCTATCCATCCAGGCAGTACGAAGATGTACCGTGATCTGCGTCGACATTTCTGGTGGGATGGGATGAAGCGCGATGTGGCGCTACATGTTAGCAGATGCATGACCTGTCAGATGGTCAAGGCCGAGCACAGGAGACCACCAGGATTACTGCAGTCTCTCCCTATTCCCGAGTGGAAATGGGAGAGCATTTCTATGGATTTTGTCACAGGATTGCCGAAGACGCCAGGTGGCCATGATTCCATATGGGTCGTTGTTGATAGGTTGACCAAGTCAGCCCATTTCATACCTGTCCACACGACTTATACTCCATCCAGATTAGCCAAGCTCTATGTGCAGAACATTATCAGGCTACATGGTATACCACGAGAGGTGGTGTCTGACAGAGATTCGAGATTTACATCTCATTATTGGCATCAGTTCATGTCAGCACTACAGACAGAGCTGAAGATGAGTTCTGCTTATCATCCGCAGACAGACGGGCAGAGTGAGCGCACCATTCAGACACTTGAGGATCTACTTCGCGCATGCACTTTGGAGTGGAAAGGGTCCTGGAAGGACCATTTGCCCTTGGTGGAATTCACATACAACAACAGCTATCACTCCAGCATTGGCATAGCACCATTCGAGGCCCTATACGGGCGGAGATGCCTCACACCTCTTAGTTGGCGTGAGGTAGGTGATCATGCTTTATATTCCGTGGATCTCTTGGAAGAGACTGCGAGAGCTGTTGATCTTGTGAGACGGAGGCTTCTGACGGCACAAAGTCGCCAGAAGAACTATGCGGATCGTCGGAGGAGAGACTTAGAGTTCCAGGTAATCTAATTATTATGCTTCTTTGACATATATAAACATGTCCAAATTACTCTCATATTAATGACACTCCTATCGATTATAGGTTGGAGATTGGGTGTTTTTGCGAGTATCTCCCATGAAGGGAGTACAGAGATTCGGTGTTCGTGGCAAGTTGGCGCCGCGATATGTTGGACCGTTCGAGATTCTGGCTAGAGTGGGGAAGGTTGCTTACCGAGTAGCTCTTCCTCCACATCTTTCTGCTATTCATGATGTCTTCCACATATCCAACCTGAGGAAGTATGTGCACGACCCTCGGCACATCATCAGTTATGAGAATCTCGATGTAGAGCCGGATCTGACTTATGAGGAGAAGCCAGTTCAGATACTTGACCGTGCTATGAAGAAGCTTCGCAGCAAAGAGATTTCATTGGTCAAGGTTTTGTGGCACCGACACGGCGTCAAGGAAGCGACATGGGAGACTGAAGCCGACATGCGGGCACGATACCCGCAACTATTTTGATGTAATCGTCAAAACAAGCTTTTGTAATTTGACACATTATAAATATATGGCTTGTTTTCTCTTTGAGGTTTTTATGGGTTCAAAACTCTTTGAGGTTTTTATGGACATATGAAATTCAAACAAGTCACCGAATAGCCTTAACTCGAGTCTCGAGGACGAGACTCCCTTTGAGGTTTTTATATTTGTAGCATCCGGTTTCCAATCAAACCCGAAGTCGTCCGATTTTGGGTCTAACGAACCCAAAAACGTTGTCGGTCAATACTAAACAACCTAAAACGACCAATTGATCATGAATCAAAAGTCGTTCGGACGAAATCGACCAAAAATCGGTCACTTTGAATTGCGCGCCGTGAAAAGCCGCGACGCAAATTTAGAAACCGTAAAACGAACCGAGACCGCCTAAAAATCCGATTCGACGAAACGAGACCAAAGGAATCGACCGTTCGTCAATCGGAGGTCGTTTGATATTTTAATTTCACAAAATTTAAACCCAAACCAAAACTGTATCTCGAAATTTCGGGTTATCAAAACCCAATCGGAAGTATATCAATATTATACTCATTTTGACCGTCGTGAAGAGACGATCAAATCGAGATATTTTGAATCGAATTCTGACACTCGAGGTGCGACTACGATCGTTTTGTTTGAATGTCAAATAAAGAAAATTTTGGGTTGAAATAATATAAAAATATATACAAATTTTCTGCTACAGCAGACAGTGCCGAGTAAAATAAATAAATAAATAAAAATTTATTTTTTTTCTTAAAATTTTTGTTGTTGCAATAAAACACTAGCAATTAAAACACTTGTTTTGGCTCTCATTCCACTTGGCAACAAAAGCACTTTTTCCCCTTATTTATATCAACCATTTCCCCTTCCCTTTTCTATTTAAACAACCTCGACGTGAGGGGCCAAATACCCTTTCGTTCTCTCACATTTTCTTCCATTTCCTCCTCCTTATGCTGCAAGTTGCAGCAGCCATAGTTGCTGGAAGCATCTTCCTCCCCTTGCTGCTGACATCTCCAGCAGCTGAAGAAGTTGCTGCAGCCCTTCCCCATGCTGTGCTCTTCCTTCTCTCAAGAAGCAAGCAATTGGGAGCTGTCACTCCTTATTGCAAACATAGCATGCAAGGCATTGATCTCCATTTTTTTAGAACTTGAAGGTACAATCCTATTTCCTATCTTTGCTGCCATGCATGAACTTACATATGATTAATTCCATAGTTGATGCTCTTTCTAGCCAACATTCAACAATTTGATTTATTGGTTCAACAGATGATTAATAAAATGTTACTAATCCTTAAAATCTGGTTAGAAACCAAAAATCTGTAAATTAAAAATAAGGTATCTAGTGGTTGGCAGGAATCCATGGATTAAATTTTCTTCAAATATAGCAAATGATACTTCTTGTTTGAGTACCCTTTTCAATGCTTCTTGTGTATTTTAGTATACTTCCAACATAATCTGAATGTGAATCATCCCTCTATAAATATAAAATTTATCAGCTTTCATATCATGAGAAACCTCTCCTGCCAGTATCAGTAAAATTTTATTACAGGAATTAATAGCTAATTGATAGAGTCCTCAGAAGTCTCTCAATATATATTTATACCATGTGTTTGGATAAGGCATGTTTTGTTAACGGGTGAGCATCTTGCAGCCTTTTATGATGAGGAAATCTAATGTCTTTAGGAGCAACTTTTAATCTAATTCTAAGAAGAATCCCACTGATTACTATAGTCTTATATAATTATCCTATGTACAGTTAAACTGCATTTCTAGCAAAATTGTGACCATCAGAACTGAGTTCTTTCTTTTGAACATTTAGGTCTGCATTGTAATGCATGATATATATATGTATATATCCAAGTTTGATAATAAATCTAATGAATTATACTTAAGGCTGAAATCTTTGAAATTAGGTCAAATTACAATAATCATGATATATATACATATAGAAATATTGCTGATTTTCTCATAGTGTTGAGTCAGCAGAACAAATTATCATGTCTATTGTGCCCAGTGTAAAGTGTATCATCATACGTCTATGCAATTTTTCATGAATACTTTATGGTGGAACCATGTAACTAAAATGAAGTGAATCTTCTATTAAGCACATTAGGATGAAATTGTTAAGAAAATTAAGCTACATGTAATATGTTTAGTTCACCTGTTTGAGGAGTACAAAAAGTATGACCACAAAAAAAAAAAAAAAAACAACAACAGAATGTGCAATATCCACTAGAAAGCTTGGGATTCGTGATTAACATTATGCAATATAGGTTCTCCTGCATTATACTAAAAAAAAAGAGAATTAGGACAATACTGAGAGGTCCAATTTAATGCCATGTTATAGATCTATCAATTAGAAGTCTATGAGAAAGGTCGATTTCTGTATAAACTTATCACGTCTATTGTAATTATCATATCATGAAGTGATTACTCAATCTATGTGTTCAAAGAAAAACTGAAAGTGACTTATATATGTATGAATTTCAACCTTAGTCATTTCATTAGACAACTTGTACAATAGTTTAGGTTCTAACATTTGATAAAAAGTTGTTGAACCTACTTATGTTCAAAAAAATTAGTGCGTCTAAGTATGATACCAGTAAAACTGTGAATAGCTATCTAAAGTTTCAACAAGATGAAAATTTAACAATATTATCCTCTAAAGTATAACCTACTAACAATAGATTAATACTGAAAAAAAAAGGGGGATGTCAATAAAAGACATAGATCTATAAAGTTAACCACTAAAGAGATAGAGAAAGAAATGAGTAGTTACACAAGTGAGGCATTGATGACTTATAATTAGTGCCGGTCATGGTGAACCTTACGCATGACCGTGCGAGGGCGCGGTGACCCTCAACTGGGCGGAGGAAAGGAAGTCCAGTAAGGGCAGCGGCCGCTTAATGCGCGGGTCTAGGATCCCAGTCTTTTACACGGTTTTACGCGAGCTCGCAGTGTTTTTACGCCTCGTTGGGATCCAGACTTTAGACCAGTTCCGCTGATCCTGTCTTTTAGGATACCCAGGCGGGGGATCCTGGTTTTTCAGCTTTACGTACGAGCTCGGTTGTCCGTACTAGTCGGACTGTTTTTCTAGAGCGACTTTTCCTAGGAAGTCTCTCTCACCCGTCTCAGTGGCGTAGTTGGAGAATAGACCTATCCCTCTATTGGACCGCACTTCCAATTAGAGGGCGAGACGGAAGAGCCATTTGTAGGCTTCTTCACCGCTTGAGTTACTTCGCCAACAGACTGGCGATTCTATATCTAGATCATCCATATCTACATCTACAACATCTGGAGTTATATCTGAAACATTGAAGTTGAGGAATTGAGAAGTTAAGATCAAAAGACCATTCTCTCTACTCAAGAAATTAAATAAATTAATAGATCTCTACAACCAACATGATCTCTAAGGAAAATGATATATGCATTCCCCCTCACATACTCATGATTACGCAACTGCTATCGAAATAATGTTACATATGGGAAATGTCGGGTTCAGGGGAAAGTCATTAGAAATGCATTACGAACATTTGAGATGCTTACAAGTAACCTGAAAAACCGTTTTCATTTGCAAGTAGAATTTAATCTTAATTTGAGTTGCTCTCGCCTTTCTGCTTGTTTCTTTTGTAAATAATAAATGCCCGTTATGTTATATAAGTTTTTGGGGGGGTACCAGCAACCGCTGACGCCTTTTCTTCCTATTGTGTGTGGCAGGCAAACAGCCTGCAGTTTAGTAGCCGCTCAGTATATACATGCTTCCAGGAGATATAGTGTACACCCGACGGTATGATTTACTTTGTCTTAGTTTTTGTACAGATGATGATGTAAATGCTATCTCTTTTGTCACATTTTGGGATATATGTTGTAACATGGAATCTGCTTGTACATGATGTAAATGGATATGAACATTAATGAAAATAAATTTTGGTGATGTCTGTCTCTTTTACTTATGGTCATGTGTTGTGAGAATGAATGTCATATTTGCGAAAAAAAAAAAATTCCCTGTATTTTTACAACTTGTGCGATATAATTGTGAATGAAATATTGCGAATTGCGCGTAAACGGGTACCCGGATCCTGAGGGGTCGACAATAGTTCCCTAAGAACTAAAGAAATTAACCTACATAAACTCAACAGCACAATCAGACCGAAATATTTCAATGCAAACAAAAAAAGAAGCCTTGATTTCCAATAAGAAAGGCTTAACCACATGATTGATCTCCATTCTTTCCTTTATAAGTAGACCCATGAAGTTTGACTATAGTCATCAATGAAAATAACAAAGTATCAGCATCTTGTACTAGCACGTACTAGCCAAGGATCCCAAATATCACAATGAACAATATCAAATGGAGATGATTTTCGTAGCTCGATTCTTCAAACGATGTCATATGATATTTCCCAAACAAGTAAGCCTCACATTCAAATGGCTTCAAAGGGCTAATTTCAGGAAACATCTAAGAGAAAGCACCAGCAGAAAGATGTCCAAGACATAGATGCCAGAGATAATGGTTTGTAGAAATGGATGCGGCAAGAATCAATAAAGACATTGAAATAATAGAGTCCATGTTTTTCATAACCACCACTAAAAAACTGTAAAGTCTGAATATTCTGAAAGTAGCAGTGTTGCTGGTCAAAAATGCCCTGCATTTGAGCTCCATGCATAATTTATGAACTGATAGCAAACTAAAAGGAAAATATAGAGCACAATATACACCGAAAAGTTTCAATCTTGAGGAAAAAGCCATTCTGCCAGTGGTAGTTGCAGAGATGGAAGAAATGAATTACATTATTGAGAGGCCTTAAAGTTCTCTTATATGATATGCTTCTTGCTCTTCAATGAAACTAGGGAATCCCCTATGAACATAGCGAAGCTTGAAGTAGACTTCCTATCCTTTGGACACCAAGCATAATCTGCATCTGCACATGTTGTAACTGAAAGAAATGTACATCTGCTGAAAAGAAGTCTCGTACCTAAAGATGTCTTCATATACCTCAGAATCATATGGACTACATCCATATGTGCCTGTCTGGGCTGCTCTACAAACTGGCTCACTTTGCTCACGGTAAAGGATATGTCGGGCCTGGTAATAGTCACATATAGTAGCTTTCCAACAAGCTCCTGGTACCTCCTCTTGTTGACCTCCTCAATGTCATCATCATAGAGCTTCATGCTCGAGTCAATTGGAGTAATGGCACGTCTGCAATCTACCATGCTTGTCTCTGAAAGAAGATCTGTACATACTTTTCTGGGTCATCACAAGACCTCACTGGTTCCTGACAAACTCCAGTCCAAGGAAGTACCGCAAATTACCAAGGTCCTTGGTCACAAACTGATGACCTAAGAAGTCCTTGGCAACCTGAATGCCCCGCTCGCCATCCCCTGTAACAATAATGTCATCAATGTAAATAAGAATGATAATAGTACCTCTCAGGTTCTGTGTACAAACAAAGAGTGATAGGCAATCGATCTCACAAACCCATGTTGCTCTATCAGATCCGAGAGCTTTTGGACTCTGCTTAAGGCCATTATATAGCCTTATGTAGCCTGCAAACCTTCTAACACTTAGATCACCATAGAGGAATGCATTCTTCACATCAAGCTGGTAAAGGGGCCAATCTCGTGTCACAGCAACATAAAGAAGAATACGCAGAGTAGAATGTCTGGCAACTGGAGAAAAAGTTTTCTAATAGTCCACCCCATATGTTTGGGTGAACCCATATGCCACAAGTCTCACCGTATAGCGATCCACACTGCCATCAGCACGGTGTTTCACAGTGAACACCCATTTGCATCCCACAACGAATGCGCCAACTGGAGCAGAACCAAGACACCATGTACCACATGACTGTAGCGGGGCCATCTCCTCGCCCATGGCTGAACTCCACTGATTGTCCTGAAGAGCCTCCTGATATGTATGCAGTATCTCCACAGATGATAATGCCAAGATAAACCTCATGAATTCCTCTGACAGTCTGCTCAAGGAAACCTGGGATGCAAGAGAATAAGTAACACACGCACGTTTCTGCAAAGCAATCGGCACATCAAGATCATCTGCCAAGTCCCGAGCCTGTAAGTTCCTATCCTGAGAAGGCACATGCACATCCTATAAAGAATCATGTTGCATAAACAATTCAGTAACGCCATCAGTAGAAATAATGTATTCATTACATACTTGAGGCGTGTTGGATGATGGGCAAGACCTGTGAGCAGGAGGAACTGAGCGAGACCTGCAAGTAAATACACGTGGCAAAATTGAGTCATAGTAGGAGGTTGAGCCACAGGAGCAAGCGTAGAGGTAGAAGTAGGTGTAGGTGGTGGTGGTGGTAGAGAAGAAGTAGAGGGAGGTGGTGGTATGACAGTAGGAGGTGGAGGCATGTAGATCTCAGCGTCAGAGTCTGATGGGGCTAGTCTCATTTGTAGGAGAAAAATACATGACAGACTCAAAGAAAGTAATGTCAGCACTTATAAAGTATTTCCACCAGCTTGTCACGATCTGGAGAGAAATCGTGAACAAATGCAACAGAATCGAACACACGAGGTGTAAGGGAGAAAATATCCTTCTCGAAAAACGCAATCGAAGGAATCTTCTCTACCACCACAGACGAGGGCATGCGGTTAATGAGATAGCATGCAGTGAGGACTGCATTGCCTCAGTAAGCCTGAGCACGACTCTATATCAACAAGGGTATGGTCACATCAAGTGATGGTGTTTACGCTCAGCTACACCGTTCTGCTGGGATTTATAAGCATAAGAGATCTGGTGAACAATGTCGAGAGATCTAAGAAAGCCAGAAAGTTGTAAGGTGCAGAATTCTAAGGCATTATCAGAACGAAGATATTTGACATTGGTAGAAAAAACATTCTTTATCTCATTAATAAAAGATTTGTTAACAGATCCAGCCTCAGGTGTATTCTTCAATAAAAATACATATGAAAGTCTAGAAAAATCATCGATAGCAACTAGATAAAAATGGTGTCCCTGGTATCAGGGACACGATTCGGACCCAAATATCTAAATGAAAGAGCTCAAATACCTAGGAATTGCTCCGACTCTGACATAATGGAAATAAGGAACTGTGATGCTTCCCAAGCATGGCCTCAAATTTCAGCGAAATTCGGTCGAATTTCTGTCGAATATCGATATCCAGTCGAAATCGAAATTCGACCGAAATGACCGAAATATGGGTGTCCTAGTACAAAAAATGACCGAAATGACCGAAATTTCGGTCGAAATTCCACCGAAATTCCATCGAAATTCTGTTTTGGTCGGTACCGAAATGGTGACCGAAACCGACATTTAAGGCCTTGTTCCCAAGCTGGCATGCCTCACACTAGAAGGAGGATCTCGTGGAAATCTGAGGGAGAACATGACACAGCTTCTGCAGAGGAAGAAGGCCAAAAGAAAGGTGCCACAGATATGGTGAAACTGGTCCAGTATGTATGATAGAAACACCAGCATGACAAGTTTGGACCAGTCTGTAGAGCCCCCGTTGCTCATGGTCACATCAAATCACCTTATCCGTGAGTATGTCCGGAAACACAGGAGATGAAGGGTCAAAGATGGCACGACAATGCAGATCCTTAGTAATCTGACTAATGGAAAATAAATTCATCTGAAAGGCAAGAGCATATAAAACATTCTGAAGACGCATGGACGGCGTCAAATGCACCTCCCCATGTCATGTAATGGGTAAGAGGTCTCCATTAGCAATTACAACCCATCTACCATGAGGTATGGTCCTGTAGGACCTCAACTGCCCTATGTCTCCACACATATGGTGGGAAGCACCAGAGTCCATAATCCACTGTCATATCTGCAACACTACTAGTACCAGTAAAGCATAAGCAATACCTGAGGAGCTCGAAGAGGCTCTGGCTGCAGCTGCAATATCTGTAGTGGTGGTGCCTGCAGTAGGAGTCATGATCTCTCGAATACGATGGCAATATCATACAGACGAGGATCGGTCTAGTAAGACAGAGTCTCAAAAGCCTCAATATGTTCTAACACGCGACCAGAAGCAGGATATCCATGCTTTTGGTAGCATGTATCATTTGCATGTCCCGACCTACGATAGTAAGTACAAGGGCCAAACTGACATTCGTTGCCTCTGCCACGAGGGGGGGCGTCCTCTGGACTGGATCGTCCCTCGGCCACGAGAAGCGACCATCGTTGAAGAGGGTGGAGGAGTGGTCGTAGAAGGCATGATAATCCGGTTGAGACAGCTATAGGAATCCTCCATGGGAGGTGTGGTAGCTCTGGTGAGAAGATGTGTGCGCGGCATCATACTATCTATCAAGTCCAGCCATGAAAACTCCAACCATCGTGGAGTTCCTATATGCTTTCTGTTGCTCAGAGATGTCGTAATAGGCATGTAGCTATGAAGCTTCTCGAACATGTCACGGAGCAAAGAATAGTACACATGCAGAGAACAATCATTCTGCTTGGCCTTGTAGATATCGAACTGTAGCTCAAGAATCTTGGCATCATTCTTTGCTTGAGCATAGGTGGATGCCAAAGTGTCCCACGTCGCCTTGGCGGTGGGATGATTCATAATATCATTGGCTATCTCTGTGGTGAGGGTCCCACAAAGCCAAACTCACACATACGCATCATCTTGCTTCCAAGAAGCATTGGGCCCAATCTTGTTCGTTGGCTCTAGATCTGTCGAGATGTGCTCCTTGTTGTGCAATGCATGATGGTGAGAAACTGCATGGACCACAACTCATAGTTGGCCCCATCCATCTTAGCGATGAAAGCCGAGCTCGGATGAAAAAATATCACCATTGTTCTCTGACATGATGGGAAAACAATTGAACAACGAAACTCAACTGGGGAGTAGACCGATATGAACGAGTCTACATGATCATACGAAGGATTGGTTGTACGTGTAGACTCATACAACCATCATCATCAATCTTTGTTACTCGCTAGGGCTGGAAAAAGCGATTTATAGATTTGAAATCATGTTTTCCTAGTCAAATCAGACCGATTCCGACTGCAGTTCGAACCGTAAAGGTGCACGTAGGTGCAAGGTTGCACACAGGAGAGACCGGCAGCATCCTAGGCGACTGGGGGACTGGGATGGCCGGGACGGTGGCCTGAGGGGATGGGGGTAGGATTATGGCTTGGGTGGGATACGGGAACTCCGATCTAGGACCGTCACTCCGATACCATGTAAAGATGGAAGAAATGAATTACACTATTGAGAGGCCCTAAGGTTCTCTTATATAGGAGAGGAACTTGTTGGGCAAATTACAAGATGAAGATAAAAGAAGTAGATAATATGAAAATAATAAGAACGAGAACTAATATCTCAAAAAGAGATCAATTGGCTTACTACACTAACTTCACAAAAATAGATGGATATGAAGAAGAAAGAGAGCTATCATCACCAGGCAAATGATTTGATGCTCCTGAATCAATAATTCACTGACAAGTAGGTGGATACAATGTTAACCATAGTAGTAACTAGTCTAGCATATGTAAAAGGAGATGCATAAATGATCTGTTGAGTCTGACCCATAGAATCACTTCTGAGAAGTTGCATGAGACGGCAATAATCTCTACTTGATATGTATGCCAGAAGGCAAAGTGAGATAGTTTGTGTAGTC
Organism: Ottelia alismoides; assembly: GCA_037367405.1. NCBI lineage: Eukaryota > Viridiplantae > Streptophyta > Magnoliopsida > Alismatales > Hydrocharitaceae > Ottelia > Ottelia alismoides. The sequence goes on along the minus strand of JAZKJV010001413.1, from coordinate 470,495 downwards.
ATTTCTATGCTAGAGATGAGAACTGCTGGTGTGTAGGTAACCAGGAGATAGAATTTGACATGCCACTAACACCAGCGATGCAGAATCACAGCATTTGTAATCATATGGTGAATAGCAATAGAAACTACAAAATAAACACAACATCAGAACCAAGCAGAAATCGCACTAGAGAGTTTTGTCCAGAACTCGCACTCTGGAATAAGACGCACTGTAGAATTTGATAGTTGCCCTCACTGCAGATGCACACATCTCAAACCTTGCTGCAGAATTCAAACCGTGCTTGAATAATCGGAATTATAGTATGTTGCATATTTGCGTAAAATCAGATGAACTGGAAATTTCGGGAGATGAATTGATCGATCAGGATGAACTGGAAATTTAATTTTTTAATAATGAGATGACTGGAAATGTAATTTCCAGGGACATGAACTGGGAAAATAATTCCTTCAGACTTGGAATGTCAGGCATTACTCCAGAGAGTTTAATCGCGGTCATCGAATCAGATGTTGCACTCAGTTTCGGGTCACGGAATCGACACCAGATCTATATCAAGATAGATGCCCTATTGTAGCGCGACTGTAGCTTTACTGTAGCGCCAATGTAGCATTACAGCAGTGCCACTGTAGATGTCGCTACTGTAGATGTGCTACTGTAGCGTGGGCTTCCTCCAAAATTGCCGATGTGGTTGGAATGATGTGTGGCGATACGCTGTACGCGTGGATAGCGAGGGGAGATGGAACGTGGAGGGAAATCACGGGTTGATGGTGGCGACTAGGATTTAGGTCAAAAGAGAACTGAAATCTCCGGTATAGGATCGTCGCTCTGGCACCATGTGAAAGTAATAATGAGATAGATTGAGATAATTTTATTTAAGGATATGATTTCTTATATAGGATGGATTGTCCTGATGGATCGCATTCTCCACGTTCCTCTCATCACAAAAAATAATCTCATTTCGAGTCAGCTAAATAGCGCACAACAAATCTATATGCTTCATTTGCTCCTCCATTAGTCTGAATTAGACCAAAAAAAGGGAATTCAAAAATAGATCTAATAAAGAAGTGTTAACCCATGGAATAAAAGCGGCATTCAAAAACTTTCTAACATGATCGTACATAAGAAAAAGGTGTTCCTATTCTGCAGGCCAAGACTCAAAAAAAGACATTCCACCCATGCATCATTAGAGAATCTTGTTATCCACACCTTCATCAGCAAGCACCCACATCTAAACAGTTACAAAAAGATCTTTACTCGCATGGATGCTTGAAAGAACAAATTAGCTCGCAGTCCCAACATAGGTCTCCAAGATTCAAAATAGACAGATCAACAACAGCCTTATAAACCTTCCTTACCGAAAACCCACCATCATGTCATATCCAATTATCATCAAAGAAAGCGGGACTATTAACCTGATTAAGATCCTCCATCATAGACAAGAACTACATCAACCTTTGCTCAGATAAGACTGAATGAAAAGTGGGGCCACATGTCCCATCAGACCAGACCTCAAAAACAAGCAGATCATGATCCAAAGCCAAAGAAAAGAGCTACAAAAAATGAGTGCTCAAAGGGCTCCACCATCATTCCAATCATCGGTTAAAAATTTAAAAGAAAGATGTCACCAAGAATAGGTTTCATCTTAGCTGACATCTTAGAAAGGACCAAATAGATGCCACTAAAAAGAGAAAGGAACGAGATTCATCCTCGGAAGAACCAAAAAAGATGTGCAGGGATCATATAAATGCTTCTGATCAATCGGTAGAGCAAGTCCTCCCCATTACCCCCATAGCCTAGACACTCATTTGGCCAGAAAGACCTTACTCATCTATTCAAGTCTTAAAATCTCCAAGTTGGCATCCTTCTTGGGCAGTGTCATAGAATCCTAATCAATATGTGGGTCCCCTCGAGAAGACCCTCATGAGCGACTCTAAGGAAGCTCCTCATAATAGTGACCAGACAGACATCGAACTCCAGTAGGCTAAAGATGCGTTGAAATGAAGTAAGCCAAATCTGCAAAAACAAAACCATGCCTCAACTCACACCAGAGAGAGGACCATCCAAGAGAGTCATGGGCCTTTTGTGAAATCCACTTTCCAAATGAAGTTCCACACACTGCTCCCTAACCCGATTACAAACCATCTCCATGCCCACTACTAATCTATCTAGTAACAATCTTCTAAAAAAATTCGAAGACATCCCCTCATATTGCTCCTCAGATAACCAATTAGTCAACCTGCCACATTACTCCCCAAGCTCCCCACTCAATAATCTCTCCATGAACCCTGTGAAATGTCCTTCTAGAACTACTATCACCTCCTGGTGCCCCCATAACTCCTCGTCTTACACCTTGGCCCTCCCAATGGCATTCCTTCTCTGCCTTTCAAATACTGCCAAGTGCAAGAGATTAATTATTAGTCTCCTTCCACTACCCAAACCTGACTAGACCTATGTTCCATTGGATCTCCATCTTCGAATGATCCTTCTTGACTATCTCAAGGTGGTCCTCTTGGGTTGACAACATGATGAAGAAGCTCTAGCTACAATGTCTCTTCCATACTAGATTCCGTTGGGTTAATTTTAAACCCAATCAAGAAAAATTAAAGTGATATGAGCCTAGTCGCCGACATACCAATGGTTGTATCTGCATCCCCTATCAGTTTTCATATTCCGATACTTAAACCCAGCTTGAGTAGTCAATAATGCTCGATCTTAAAATAGCTCACATGCCCTGTAGGAGAAAAAATAGAACTGCATTCATTATTGAGACCCTAGGGCTATCTTATATAGGTGAAAAGCCCTGGGTAAATTATATGAGAGGTGCATAAAGGAAATAGAAATAACAAATAAATATAAAGAGATATAAATATCTCAACACTCCCCCCTCAAGCTGGAGCATATATGTCTAGCAAGCTTAGCTTGGAACAACATCTCTGAAAAGGGCCTCTAGCAAGGGTCATGATGAAAATATCAGTTGTCTGATCTCCAGTAGAAACATGGGAAGTGGATATGAGACCCTTCTGGATCATGTCTCTGGTATAGGGGCAATCGACCTCTATATGCTTGGTTCATTCATGAAATGCAAGATTATTGGCAAAAAATAGAGATGATTGATTGTCACATAAAAGTTGCATGGGAAGAGAAACCTCAACAGCAAGATCAATCAGAACCGATCTAACCCACATCATTTATGTGCTTCCCTATGCCATTGCCATGTACTCGGATTCTGCACTGGATCTAGCAACCACAGTCTGCTTCTTGCTTTTCCATGACACGAGAGAGCTTCCAACAAAAATAGCAAAGCCAGAAGTAGACTTCATGTCTCTAGAGCATCATGCATAATCTGCATATGCACAAGTTGCCACCTCAAAAAGTGTACCTCTGTTGAATATAAGACCAGTACCAGGTGAAGTCTTCAAATATCTCAAAATCATATAAACCACATCCATATGAATCTTCCTGAGCTACTTCATGAACCGGCTTACCTTGCTCACAGCAAAGGATATGTCAGGCCTGGTAATGGTAGCATATAGGAGCTTCCCAGCAAGCTCCCTATATCTACCTCCCCAGTGTCATCATCATATAATCTCATACTCGGATCCATTAGGGTAGTAGCGGGGTTGCACCCTGTCATACATGTCTCTAGTAGAAGATCAGTCACAAACTTCCTCTGGGTCATCACAAGACCACGTTGGTTCCTGGCGAACTTTAATCCAAGGAAGTATCGAAGATTGTCAAGGTGGCTACAAACTGATGACCTAGGAACTCCTTGGCAGTCGGAATCCCATGCTCATCATCACTCGTGACAATAATATCATCAACATAGACAATAATAGCAACAGTACCTCTATGTGTCCTTTGAACAGAAAGCGAGTGATATGCAGTGGACCGCGCAAACCCTTGGTGCTCAATCGATTCTGAAAACTTCTTGTACCAAGCTCTCGAACTCTGCTTCAGGACGTAAATCGCCTTGTATAGCCTACATACCTTCTGAGACTCCCCCTCAGCAGCAAACCCTGGTGGTTGCTGCATATATACCTCCTCCTGAAGATCTCCATATAGAAACGCATTCTTCACATCAAGTTGGTAAGGAGGCCAGTCCATAGAAACAACAACAGATAGAAGAATATGCAATGTCAAATGTCTGGCCACTGGAGAGACGGTATCTGATGCGGATTCGAAATCGGGGCGCGGATAAAATAATTGACGGTGGAATATCGGTGGAGCAGAGGAGAGATTGAGAAGAAGAACACTCGTCGGTAACGAGGGATTGAAGAAGGAGAACCGCGGAGATCGTGTGGAGGGAGGAGGGAGAGAGAGGGATAAAATGAGATAAACTCAAATTTGATTCATAATCGACTGCCTAAAACAATGGGCTACCCTCTCTTTATATAGGAGAGAGGGTTTACAAAAATAGTAAATAACTCAAATTACAACTAATTTAACCCTAATTGACCTCTAACTAACTTAATTAGACTCTAATTATTTAATTGACCAACAATTATAATTAAAATCTACGAAATCAACGTTGAGATCACATGCGATCTCAATTATTCAATTAGACCAATACGACCGCTAAAAACGTAAATAAAATTGATAATTATTTAATTAAATAAATGTGGCCCCATAATTTGGGGTCACGCTGCATCAACTCTCCACCGCTTTAAAAATTCGGCTCCTGACGAATTGCGTGATGTAGGTGGATAGTTGGAGAAATCATCCTTGAATTGGGCTTCATTTTCCTTCAATTCGATCATTTTCAATGTTACGTTTGTAGTTTTTCCTAATGGAGGGGCAGCTCCGCAATTTTCGCACCTCTTTCTTTTCCTCTCTTTTCATACTGCTCCGGACCCCTCTGTAAATAGAGAAATGTGGGGATTTACCGTTGCAATTTTCCCAATGCAATATCCGATCCCCCAATTCCAGGGGTATCGTTTCCTCAAACTTCGTTAGGGCTTCCTTCTTTCTCAAAAGGCGGCGGGGCGCGGTTCCATGGAGGCAGCGGGGAAGGCGCGCTGCAGGCGCGGGGCAGATGCGGCACAAGCAGGCGGCGTGGGAGGGTTTGCGGGAGGGTGGTGAAGCAAGGCCTGCGTCGCGGGGAGGATGCGGAGGCGCGGGGTTTTGCGCCGGTGCGAGGGAGAGCAAAGGGTCGGCGTGGCGGCTATGGCGGAGATGGGGGGCGAGGGCGATGACCTGTGCGAGGGGAGGAGATTGGGTGGCTGGCGGAGGGGCGGGGCTATGGGTACTGGCGGGCCGAGCCGGGGCGCCGCCGTGTTGGGGGAAGGCGCGGGGACCCTTGCGGTTGGAGAGGACTGGCGCGACGGCCTGGCGAATAGAGGGGAGAGGGAGAGGGGAGTCGTGGAGCCAGGGGGAGGGGCGTGAGGGCGAGGGAGGCTCCTGGGATCCGTGGGGAAGCAGGAGGAGGCGGGGGATCCTGGGGAGAGGGCGGCTGTGCGGGGATAGGGGACTGGCGAGGGGGGCGCGGGGTTGATTGGGAGTTGGTTCAGGTCGGTTAGGGGCAAGTCGACGGTTGCGAGGGCTGGGGAGGGCAGGGGAAGTACCTGGGCCGCCTGGGGAGCCGCTGGAGGAGCGAGGACTGCCATGGGGGCGGCCGTTGATGACGGGGACTGATCTGAAATAGTCTGGACAGCGAGCGTTTCGCCCCTTTCTTCGATTTTTTCTTCAAAAACGATCTGGACAGCGGCTTGATCGGCTTCCACGGCGAGTTCTTCGTCGTTAAAACTCGCGGTGGCGGCTTCGGCGGTTGGCGGCTTCGATTGGGCGCCGCGGTAGGCCTCAAAGTAGGCCATTAGGTTCCGAGACATGGATTCGAGGTTGGCCTGCAAATCACGTATCATGTCTCCCGTCTCGTTGAAGGTGGCGTCGATGGCGGAGATGGCTCGTTGTGTTTGTTCGGACGAACGATGATGTCGGTGCGAGCGCCGGGACGGATCGTTAGATCGTGAGAACGACCTAAATGCCATGCTCTGATACCAAATGATGCGGATTCGAAATCGGGGCGCGGATAAAATAATTGACGGTGGAATATTGGTGGAGCAGAGGAGAGATTGAGAAGAAGAACACTCGTCGGTAACGAGGGATTGAAGAAGGAGAACCGCGGAGATCGCGCGGAGGGAGGAGGGAGAGAGAGGGATAAAATGAGATAAACTCAAATTTGACTCATAATCGACTGCCTAAAACAATGGGCTACCCTCTCTTTATATAGGAGAGAGGGTTTACAAAAATAGTAAATAACTCAAATTACAACTAATTTAACCCTAATTGACCTCTAACTAACTTAATTAGACTCTAATTATTTAATTGACCAACAATTATAATTAAAATCTACGAAATCAACGTTGAGATCACATGCGATCTCAATTATTCAATTAGACCAATACGACCGCTAAAAACGTAAATAAAATTGATAATTATTTAATTAAATAAATGTGGCCCCATAATTTGGGGTCACGCTGCATTTATAATTAAAATCTACGAAATCAACGTTGAGATCACATGCGATCTCAATTATTCAATTAGACCAATACGACCGCTAAAAACGTAAATAAAATTGATAATTATTTAATTAAATAAATGTGGCCCCATAATTTGGGGTCACGCTGCATCAGTATCCTAATAGTCCACCCCATAAGTATGGGTGAACCCACGTGCTACAAGCCTTGCCTTGTAGTCTGCCATTTGTCCGTTGCTTCACCGTAAAGATCCATTTACACCCCACAACAAAGGCACCTAGAGGAGTAGAAACAACACTGCATGTACCGAAAGACTGCAAAGGGGCCTTCTCCTCCTCCATGGAAAGTCACCAACTATTGTCATGTATGACCTCCTGATATGTTCGCGGGATAGTAACAGCTGAGAGTCCTATAACAACCCTCTTGTACTCCTCTGAAAGATGGTCCAAGGAAATATGCGTAGCTAGAAGATAAGTGGCATAGTTACGTCGTGGCTTCCTCAAGACAATAAGTACATCGAGGTCATCAACCTCTCTGTTCTCTGGTATCAACTCCTCATGTATAGTATCATGTGGAACAAGCATATCACCAATGCCATCAGTAGAAACAATGTGTTCATTACACACCTGAGGCGTGATGAATGACGGGGAAGGCGCATGAGCAGAGGGGTGAGTAGAGGACCTGCAAATGTAAAAACGTGGTAGATGGAGGTGGAGGTGGTGGAGGTAAGGGGTGGAGGTGGGGGTGACTGAGACTCAACATGGGGAGTCGTTGGTGGAGATAACGGAGGTGGTGGAACAAAGACATCCTCACCAGAGTCAGCACTAGACAACTTATCACATTTAGGAGAAAAATTTACAATAGACTCAAAAAATGTGACATCAGCACTCACATAATATTTTCTCCCTACAGTATCAAAACATATATACCCTTTTTGGGTATGAGGATAATCAACAAACACACATTTGACAGCTCTAGGAGAGAGCTTGTCACGACCGGGAGTAAAATTGTAGACAAATGCCACAGACCCAAAGACCCTGGGAGTAAGAGAGAATAGGTCTGTCATGGGAAACGCGATCAAGAAAGGAACATTTTTCTCCAAGGATAGCATAGGCATGCGGTTCACCAAGTAACATGCAGCGAGAATCGCATCATCCCAAAATGAATGAGGAGCTCATCTCTGAATCAAAAGAGTCCTCATGACATCCAAAAGATGATGGCGTTTGCATTCAGCAATACCATTCTGCTGTGTACGTAAGCACAAGAAGTCTGATGAACAATACCAAAAGATTTGAGAAAGTCAGTCAACTGTAAAGTAGAAAACTTCAAAGCATTGTAAGTGCGAATAAACTTCACATTAGCAGAAAAAATATTCCTAATCTCAATAAGAAATGATTTATTAACAGGTCCAGCTTCAGACTTATTCTTTAAGGGATTTTTACCCGGTAGACCCTAAAATCTTTAAAAATTACATCTACAACGTTTGAAACATCCTAATTCCTCCCACGACCCCGTAAACTTGCTAACCCTTACCCTACAAACCCTGCGGTTAAGCCTCGTTAATTGACCCGTTAAAATTAACCAGATTCCGTTATATTCATTTATATTATACCCAATTTACTTATTAAATTTACAAGGAGTGCCACTATCTGAGACCCCCCCTGGCCGACGATGGAGGCCCCTCCTCTGTCGCTTGCTGCCCCGGCTGATGGTGGAGCCCCTGCTTCGCCCACCCACCCGGCCGACGATGGAGCCCCCGCGTCGCCCCCCGCTCCCCGCGACCTCCCCTGCTCCCTCGCCTTCCACCCGCGCCCCCCTCCCCCCGACCTCCCCTACGCCCCCGCCTCCACCTGCGAACCACCCCCCGACCTCCCCTGCGCCCCCGCCTCCACCTTGCGAACCACCCCCCACCTCCCCTACTCCCCCGCCTCCACCTGCGGACCTCCCCGCTCGAAGCCCTCCGTGTCTCCGCCTGCGAAGCCTCCCCCCAACCTCCCGCTCGACCCCCCCTGCATCCGGCGCAGCACCTTCGAGCAGCCCCCTCCTGCTCCGAGCAGCCGAACCCCCCCTCCCCCTCCCGCGCGCGCAATGGAGCCCCCCTCCCCCCACCCCGCCGACGATTGGAGGCCCCCCCTCACCGCGCGCGCGATGGAGCCCCCCTCCCCCCACCCGTCGACCATGGAGGACCCCCGCCCCCCTACTGCTGCCACCCCCCCTGCCCCTGCCGCCGCCGCTTCGCCGCCCCGGCCACCGCTGCTGCTTCGCCCCCCCCCACCCCCCGCGCGATGGAGAGCCCCGCATCACCAGCCGACGATGGAGGCCCTCCCACCTGCAGCCGCTGCTTCGGCCATGGCAGGATTTTCTTTCCTATTCTTTTTTTTATTTTAGCTAATCCTAGTCGTTGGATTGTAAAGTGGTTAGGTTAACTCAAGATTAACTCAAGTAACTGATTCAAATATAGTTAAAATTGACGGTAGGGTTTGTTGGGTAAGACAGAGCAAGTTTACGGGGTCGTGGGAGGAATTAGGATGTTTCAAAGGTCGTAGAGGTAATTTTGAAAGATTTTAGGGTCTGTCGGGTAAATATCCCATTCTTTAACAAGAAAATCCAAGATAATCTAGAGAAATCATCCACATCAACCATATAAACCGATGTCCCTGATGATCAGGAACACGACTAGGACCCCAGATATCAAAATAAGCCAACTCAAACAATTGACTATTGTGACGACTCGGAAAAGAAGAATGATGGTACTTCCCAAGCTGACATGCCTCACACTCCAAGGTAGTACGAGTAGAGATCTGAGGGAGAACAAGACACGACTTGTGCAGAGGAAGGTGTCCAAAACAAAGATGCCGCGTGAAAGGAGAAACAAATCCAAACGGAATAGTAGTTGCACCAGCACACGAAGGTTGGACCAATCTGTAAAGCCCTCTCTGTTCACGGCCACATCCAATCACCCTGCCTGTGAGTATGTCCTGAAACACAAGAGAAGAGAGATCAAAAATGGCACGGTAACGTAAATCGTTCGTAATCTAACTAATAGACAAAAGATTCATCTAAAATGTTGGAGCATGTAATGTAAGACATTCTGCAGACACATCGATGGGGCTAGAACAATCTCCCCCAGTAGATGAACCCTATTAGCAATCACCACTGATCTACCAGGAGAGATAGATCTGTAAGAAGTAAACTGAGCCTGACCTCCACACATATGATGAGAAACTCCGAAGTCCATCATCCAATCAGTCAAATCTGAACTGCTACAATTGGCAAGTGCATAAGCAATACCTAACGAACTCGTAGAGGCTCTGACAGCATCTGCAACATCTGAAGATCTTGTTGTTGGGGCGTGCGATGTAGTCATCATCTCTCTCAACCTGGAGACAATATCATCAAGCCCCGCATCATGAGAAGGAGATGGAGTAGTCTCCGCCTGCTCAGCTACACGGGCAGACACTGGATACCAGTGTTCAGAAAAACAACCGAGTAAGCCGCATACTAGGCCGCATACTCGTACTCGGTAGCCTTGCCGCTCCGAGTATGATGAAATGGTCATGTATGCGGGTTGACCCGCATACTCGGCCGAGTATACCCCCTATGCGGCCGCATACTCGGCCGCTTTTCTGATAGATTTTTTTATTTAACCTAAAGCCAAATAGCCCTACCCACATAATCGCATACTCCCCGCATAAAACCGCATACTCCCCGCATAAAACCGCATATTCTCCCGCATAAAACCGCATACTCCCCGCATACTCTCCCGACTGAGGATATTACCATAATATTAAAAATTTATTTATATTTTTAATAATAAAAAATACCAAACCGCATAAAACCGCATACTCCCCACATATCGCATACTCTCTATGTAGTGACCCCTCCGACTGAATACCGCATAGCGCCTTCCTGAACATTGCTGGATACCCATGCTTTAGATAGCATGTTTGATCTGAATGTCATGGACGGTGGTAATGTGAGCATGGGCACGTTGGCGTCCTCCTCCTCGACCACGGGATCCACATCTGCGAAACTGTGAAGTACCCCCTCTATCACGAGAAGCAGCCATCGCAGAGGGAGTTTGAGTCACGGTAGCAGACGAAGTAGTGATCCTGCTCAACCTCGTGTAGGCCTCCTCCATCGGAGGTATCGTCTCTTCTGCAAGTAGTTGAGTACGTGTTGCATCGTACTTTGAGTCAAGGGATGACAGAAAGACTCATGTCATAGTGGCATTCATGTATGCCAGATGCTGCTCAGTACTAGTAGTAATGGGCATAAAACTATGAAGATGCTCAAAAATGCCTCAGAGATGCGAGAAGTGGGTATGAAGTATTTTTCTCTCATTCTTCCCACAGCCCAATGCGGACATTACCACCACAATTTCCTCCACTTTTGAAAAGTGAATGTCTCTTCAAGGATGGACTCATATTCCACACATCTAAACTTCTTCAACAGCTTGAGGGTTAGCAAAATCAAGACACATCAAACTCTCGTCCAAGAGCCACGAGGAAGTCAACCAAACCCTAACGGACAATCTTCAAGTGGATGACTTGCCGCATCAGGAGGGGCAATGTGCCTTCTTTTCTAAGTTTGTGTTTATAAACAAAGGAGGATGCATGGGGGTGAGGTGGAGCATGAGTGGCACCTACTCTGAGAGCAAAGACTCCCCCATTGCCTGCTTCGCCAAGACGGAACCCAGAAAGGACATAAGCACCTTCCAACACAAACTTCTTAAAACACTCATGATCTTGACACAGCACAAGCCCCTTCCAATACTAGTATCATATGCAACATACAAAAGGTTTGATGGTGGTCGGCCCCGAAAATCAGTCCTCACAATCTCTCGTTCAGGTTCCATTCCGCCGTACGGCAGAAGAAGATGACCTTGCAAATGCCCATTGTCCTCTCCTTAATCCTGCTCTTTCCCCATTTCTAGCCCCCTCCATTTCAATCCTCCGCATGCTCCCTCATCAAGTATGGATGTATTGGTCACAAAAAATATGTAAAACAATCATAAAAAGAAAGGCATAAAAAGAGGACATAAATGGATACCATTGCATGCAATTTCACTCAATAACAGAAGACAGATATGTGGGAGACATACTCTGAATTTTCTCTGAAGTATGCAACTCGTTTTTTAATTGCCTTCTCTATCTCCTTCTCGGTAATTTGGTCCACTTGAGTTGTTTGTGAATCTTTTCTGACTGTTTCTTTTCCTTCAAAAGATAAATCTTCAACCTTTTTGTTGGGCACTTCAGAATCTGTATGCCTAGGTCTTTCAGTTTTCCTTTGTTTTTCTACTTTCTCCGGCACAACAGCTCCCCCCGGCTTAGGTTCTGAGCTTGTTACGATATCCAATTCAGCAGAGTCATAAAAGTACTGCCATAAAAATATGCATTAGAATGCACTGAAAGAAGATGGGGGTGGAATACCCTACAGAGGGCTTTCTTTAAAAAAATATAACTGGAAAGAGCTGATGCAGCATATATAGCAATAGCAGAAGAAGATGGAATTTGCCCCGATGAAGACCATTCACTTAGGCACACCAACTACATCTTTTATCAAAACAGCAAATGACTTTTTGACACATCATATGACTTTTTACACACATCATATGGATCAGTTGTGCAGGGATGTAAAAATGGTTTTCATGAATGCATACCCCCATTGCGTGCAAACTGTGTATGCTGAATTAATAAAGAATGCCCAACAGAGATCTATCAACATAAAAAAAGAATTAACTATCACATGTTTATGAATACATAGACATTAAAAAATGCAAAGGAAAATGTCACTTCTTCAATAGTTTTTAGCATTTTTCCTCTCATGAAAGCAAAAGCAAAAGATAAGACTGGATTGTATTTATCTGTGGTGTTGATCATTTTTCCAGTAACGGATAAGCACATCTTGAGCTATCTATCAAAAGTTAGCTTATTTTCACACATGTAAAGCCAACTACCTCAAGTAACGTGTGCATTCCTGCACCCAGAGATCATTAGGACAGTCAAGTTTAAAACCATCATTATAATTTTTATTCGCACAAAGCAATTACAGTATTACACCATACAAAATCACAATGAAGGATTTGAAAGTTTTAAAAATCCTAAATGCAAAAGGGTGACTATCCACGGGATCCACTAATTGAATCAAAAACCATGGAAGGTTACAGATTCAGTGCAATAGGCCCACTAAGGACACATACATACGTTGTATACAAAAAAAAAACACTACATATCATATTTTCCACCTACTATCTCTGCTGTTGAAAACCACTGCATTCTGTTACTTCCATAACGTCCACAGCACAGCCAACAAATCATTTCCTTTAAAAAATAAAGGATAATCACTTGATTTTACCAATCCTCCCGAAATTTTATTTAACCAAACTGAAGAATAGGTTACAACTCCCAACCCCAAAAAATCCAATAGTAAGACAATGACCCATTTACATTCTTAATATAAGATCTGGCTAACCTGAAAAGAATGTTAGACATGTAAACTCATGCCGAGCCATTATGCAACAAAAGTTGTTGCACTGCATTAAAGAATATATTGTATCTGTAAGATCTTTTAGTACAATTAGGGTGATGCTAGTGATGTAACCTGTCCATCTTGTATCATACAGCTGTTGATCTAAAAGTTAGATCATAGAGGTCGATACAGGATTGTAAATCGAAAGAATTAGAACGAGGACACAACAGGCATCGTCAAGTAATATTCAATAAAGATCTCCATCTGAGAAGAGATGGTAACCTTCTCTAAAGACTGATATCCGACTAACACTCTTGATGTAGATCCTTTGCATAAGAGTAGAGAGGTGCTAGATGAGTAAAGTTAAAGAATTAACTTAACGAGATCGAGATACTAAAGCTAGTATTGTATATTATCACGAGCAGGCACGCATCTTTTGATCGGAAACATATTTACATCTAAATGCCTAAGTATGCATATTTGGCAAACCAATAGAGTGATGGCATGACAAAGCCTATGTGGGGGAGAGCGGATGTACACATAAGGAAATATGAGATGTATGATCATTCGAAGAAAACACACAGGTTCATACTTACTGAACCGGAAGACATGAGTCCAATCATGATATATTGGGGCCACAAATTACATCGACGGTCATCTTGTATACAAAATAATATAATAATTCAATAATATTAATATAAGCTTTTGGAAAATAAATGATTGACATTGTCATCGAATGATCGATTGAGAAGTTTATTGATAAACCGAAAAAGGAGATAGCCAAATATGGGTTGGAATCTCGAGTTTAATCAAAGTCTTCTAGTATGTATGATGCTTAAGCATTGGAAATACTCTAGGTTGACACGATCATAATAGATTGACTATCATGACATTTCCATTCCGAGCAAATGCTAAGATAGGGTGGATTTTAGAGTTTTCGCTTTGAGGCTAAATAAATGACAATTAATTGGATTAACTCTCAATCTATATAATTAAATTCTAGATCTAAAGAGTTGAAAGCTGGTTCAAAATGGTTCGGAAGTCGAAGGAGAAATGGTTGAAAACGTATCTGACTAAAATTACCTGATGTTGTATAAACCTTGATATTATATGTAAACCTAATTATCAAGTCATTATGCAAGGTTTTTATAGTCTCACTGATATTATCTCCAAGTATCCAAATGTTATACATGAACCCTAATTGGATTAGAAGTCATACATAGAGATTAAATATCAAGATAACAGTTGTTATCATTATGTAGAAATATTTACATATTTTCGTACAATCTATGTACTCGTTTCGTTATTTTATTTTCTCTATATCCACTTTATGTAGTTTACCCATAGGACTCTCCTCTACATAAGAGAGTCTAGGGTTCTCAAAAATAACAAGCTCTTATTTTCTTCCAACATGGTATCAGAGCGGCGGTCCTAGACCGGAGCTCGTATACACTAACCCTAAACCTAAACCCCACCAGTCGACCCTTCTCTCCTCCCCACATCGGCGCTGACATCTCCTCCCGGCGCCGCCACCTTCTCCCGGCGCCGCCACACCTTCCACTCCACACGCACGAGCGCCGCCAACCGCCACCTCTTCCTCTCAGCACGCGCGGCACCTCCAGCCCTTCTCTCGGTGTCGCCAGCCGTGTGCGCCACCAGGCAACCAGTCGCACGATGGCTTTCACTCCACTGTAGTCGGCTTCTTCCGTCGTCGCATCTCGAAGTCCGCTTCGATTGATGGATCTGATTGCATAAGTCAACATATGCAATCGAATCCTCACATATTTGTGTAGACATCTATCTTTGGTCTACAAAATCCCTGTGATCTCCATCCAGCAATATGTCAGACAACAAAGTAGATGTACCCGCCACAGGTGCCTTCAGAGGATCGGCACCAATTGTCAAGATGGACGGGACGAACTATGAACTCTGGGCCATGCAGTTCATGAGCCTTCTGAAGTCAAATGGCAAGAAGCATATTCTTACCGATGATGAACCGGTGGAGAAAACACGAATTCATGACTCTTGGGAGGCAGACGACGCATATGCTAAAGTTTGGTTGTCAGGTACATTGACGATAGAGATCACCAATGATGTGTTGCATCAGCCCACTGCTAAGGTGATAAGCGTCTCGCACCCTATGTTAATTCGGTCAAATTAATGTTGATAGTTCGTCGCAGTCGGATACGAGGGCTAGTCAAAAATCACTTATCGATTAATGTTAAGTTAATTTCAAGCGGCAGATATTTTTTACTTGGTGGAGTCCAAGGTCGATCTCAGGAGGCATCTGTCTCCTTAGGTAAATTTAAGCAAGTATTCCAAGTGTGTGATTTTCGGGAAGTAATTTTTTGTCTTTTTTTTAATTTCTATGCAGACTTATGCAGACAATGCAGGCCAACTTAATGTTTAATTTAATTATGATATCAAATGAAGTCCAAAAATTATGAAAATTGGCCAGATGATTAATGATGATGAAAATGACCTACACTAATTTTTTTGGAATTTTTCGACACTAAATAAATTTAATGTGAATTAAATGAGCAGACAGGGTGATTTTCAATATTTTAATTTTAATAAATATCAAACCACAAATTTTTCAAGAACTAAAATTATCCTAGGTGGCTCTAATGATAAGGGACCTAGGAAAATTAACAGATCTGAATTTCACTGTGAAATGAATTAAATAAAATTAATCTAAGAAAATCACTTAACAACTTATTAAGGCCTCGATATGCGTGCAAATGCCATGAAATTTTTATGGTATGCTAAGAATAATGTCCTAATGCTACTGTGAATTTTTGATGATTTTTGGAATCTCAGAGAATTAGGTACAAATTAAAAGGTGTCACTGGGCAAAATATGTCAAAAATTCACCAATTAATTCATTAATAATTCAACTGAAATTACAAAAATAAGACAAGTGGACCAATAGACAGAGGACAAAATTCCCAACAAAATGCAATTTTTAGATTTACAAAATGATGTAAAATGCAATCTAGGGATGCGTGCAAACACAGGGGTGTAAATGCAATACAGGAAATTAAAAATACAAGAAGCAAATATGCAGACAGGGACTAAAATGCAATTACCTATAATGCGGGGGACTCTTGAGCAAAATCTCCACAATGCACGTGCTCCTCACGTGGGGTCTGCTTCACAGGGACCTCTTTGCAAATATGGAAAGCTCCAGGGGCCTCTGTGTAATTTACCCAGGCCGCACGTGCTCCTCACGTGGGCGACCTAGGCTCGGATAGCTGCGGCGGCTCGGAGCGAGGCTCGTGCGACGGTGGAGGTCTGGAGTGAGGCTCGTGCGACCCGAACCTAGGCTCGGAGAGGAGGTTCGGGCCGAGTCTACGTGGCACGCTGAAGGCCTCGGATCGAGATTGATCCAAGGGGTGTCGGTGCGGACACGTGGCCTGACCTAGGGCCTTTGGATCGATGATGATCCAACGGTCTCTGGGCTCGAAGAAGACGGCGACGTGGCTCGCTGAGGACCGCTGGATCAGAGGCACGATCGACGGTTGGAAGCTGCTGCGGTGAGGTGACGCGTGGCGATGTGGGGGCCGTTCGATCGATGTGATCGAACGGCAGCTGCTCTTCTGCTCCGACGATCCTCCGCCGCCTGCGGAGGAGAAGGCGGGGCTCCGGCGAAGGTGCTGTAGCTCCGCCCGTCCTTCCTCGAGGCGCTGACGCTCTCCGACTTGTCGGAGATATCCCAGAAGCTGCGCGGATGGTCGACGAAGCCTCTGGTGGCCTCAGGAGTGTCGGAGGGTGGCCTGAAGTCGAGGGCGATGAAGCTCAAGGGCGTCTCCGGCTAAGCTCCAATCAGTGACAAATGAAGTACCTGCAAAGGTGAAAGAGAGAGTCGGAGCTCGTGCGTGTGTTTGTGGAGAGATGGAGATAGTCGGCGAGGCCTAGGGCGTGAAGGAGGACGTCTGGAGATGAGCTCCGGCCAAATGGCGGAGCTGGTGATCGGAATATTGCGAGAGGCGTCGTCGGAGGTCGTGAAAGGTGTAGCGAGGATGGGAGCTTCGACGCGAAGCTCAGCGAGATGAAAGGGAGGCGAGAGAGTGACCGATGACGGCGAATAAAGTCGGAGAAAACAAAGATAAAAGTAAGAAACGATCGGAGGGGAAATGGAGGAGTTTCACCTGGGGATTGGGCCTCCTGCTTGAGGTCCAGGTCGTCGCTCGAGGGCCGATGATCGCCCGAGCTCGTGCAGCTGCTCGTGGGAGTCGCTGCGACACGGCGGAGCTGCCGTGGATCTCGCCGGAGCTGATACCCTTCGTCGCTCGAAGACGCGTCGAATTGCTGTCACCAATGGGAAGGTCTGAGCTCAAGGAAGCTCTCTGGAGTGGCGGATGCGGGTGAAGTCGGCCGGTGGTGGCGTATTTATAGGTTGAAGGTGGTGGGTTGGCTGGTGACGAGGCGAGGATGGTGGTCGACGTGGGGCGACTCTGGTGGAGGTGATGGAGCGTGAGGGAGCTGGCGAGGGTGAGGGATGAGTGGGGCTCATCGTGGGAGTGTTGGCGAACGTAGATGGTGGCTGACGTGCAGCCGAGAATAGGAAGGGGGCGCCCCTCCCGCAAGGCAGGGAACGTGGGAGAGAGGGGCGCCCGAAGGTAGGAGACGAGGTCTCCACCGTTGGATCTTGTGATCCAACGGTGGTGATCGAAGCGTAGCGGGCGGGTAGGATTAGATCGGGGCGCGTAGATGAAGGGCTGCGGTGGAGCCACGTGGCGAGCTGCGGACGAAGCGCCATCGGGCGGTTTGGATGAGGAGATGGAGATGATCGAAGGGACGAGACTCGCTGGGAGAAGAGCGGCTGCGATGGAGAGATCAAGGGCCTGATCAAGCGATGTAGATGCCGCCACGTGGAGGGCTCTGGTGAGGGCGCTAATGTGCGGCGTGGATTAAGGAGATGGAGCTGATCGAAGGGCCGAGACTCGCTGGAAGGAGAGACGGCTGAGATCAGAGGATCGTGGATGCGATCAAGCGGTCTTTAAAGCGCCACGTGGCGTGTTCTGGTGAGAGCGCGAACGTGCGGCGTGGATTAAGGCCGGAGATGATCTGATGGTCCAGGCTTTAGGCGCGCGTGGGCAGAGCTGGGCCGTTGGATCTGAAGCGAGATCCAACGGCTGAGGATGCAGGCGAGGGGAAACGGGCCGCGTGGCGCAACCAGAGGGCGCCACGTGGCCTGCTATGAGTGGTTGGAGGAAAATACACGTGTAGAGAGAAGAGGGGGCCGAATTTGGAAAAACTCAAAACATGAAAGTTGTAGATCTCGATGAGATCTACAAGTTTCATGTTGACCAAAGACGGAGATGAGGTCAAATATGATACATAAATACAATGATATATATATATACATATGTAGTATACAAAATGGCCTAAAAAGCCAACTTTCTCATACGAGCTCCAAATTCAATGAAATTAGTCTCATTTTGAAGGTCTTGTAATATGTAGTATTCTAAGAGTGAGTAGACCTAATTCGGAGTTTGTATGAGGGCTTTATGTGTATTTTAGTGTACAAGGGGCCTAGGGCTTTATTGACTAATTTACAAGGGGGATTTTTGGCATTCTTCCCTGTATTATTAACTAAGGAGTATATATATTATAGAGAAGAGGTTATTTTAGGGATTGGGTATTTTACAAGGGATTTTTGGCTTCTTATTTAAATGCAAATGAGCTGCTAAAATGTATGATTTATGAATGCATGCATGAGTGCTATTTATGCAATATAAAGGGAAATATGCCTCTATTTTCTCGGGAACAAGGCTCTATTTTTGACTTTTGAAGTGATGAATCACAGATTCATCATAAGGCAATGTGGGATATTCTGGCCGCAGCCTACTCTCAGGCACGGAATGAGACCAAGATTATTCAATTGCAGCATAATATCTTCACCATCAAGCAGAACGGTAGACCACTCCACTCACTGTACACATCCTTGCGCGGACTGTTTGAGAAGCTTCACAGCTTCGTGCCTCTGACGGCTACTCCTGAGCAGTAGAAAATTTACAGGAATGCTACCATGGTTGGTGTATTCCTTGCTGCACTAGATCCTGAATATGATGTTGCCTGCTCTCAGATCCTTGCAGATGCCATTATTCCTCCAATGGAGGAAGCTTTCCATAGACTTAGCAGGATCATTGTTCTGACTGCTACTACAGGTCAGACCTCTTCGGCAATGGCAGTCTACAGGGGCAGAGACGGTTTTTCTTCCTTTCGTGGGCGGGACCCCGTGGTAGAGGGGGTCGGACCCATCAACCATGTACTTATTGTCATCATCCCCGTCATTCAGAGGATACATGTTATTTTAAGCATGGTTTCCTAGCATCAGCACGAGTAGCAGAGCAAGTTGACTCTCCCGTAGCTACTACTTCAGATCAGAGATTTGATGATCTCGTCGCCAGACTTAGAGATATCATGCCTCCTGCCTCATCTCTAGGAGGCCAGTCAGATGTGGCAGCTTCTGCTTCTGTCAGTACATCCGCTTCTGCTAGCACCTCGAGTAGCCCCTCTGCTTTTACCTATTGTCATGGATCTGAGATTACAGAGTGGATTATGGACTCCGGAGCGACACACCATTTATGTGGAGACAGAGAGCAGCCTAACAGCATACAGACAGGTTCCTCCAGGACGGACCGTAAATGCTTCGAATTTCTCTATGAACTTGTTGTCTATTAGCCAGCTTACAAAAGATTTACATTGTCGAGCTATATTTGACCCATCATCTCTTATTTTTCAGGACATCCTTACGGGTCGCATGATTGGGTGTGGTCGTGAGCAAGGCGGACTTTATAGGTTGGTTTGCACTCCGTTTGCAGGAGCATCCTTTCAGTCAACCAAATCAGTCTCTTCCTATATGTGGTTCTATGTTTTGGTCATCTCCCGCTCCAGAAGATGTGTCACATTTTGCCGCAGACAAGGTTGCAGAAAGCGGTAGTCGGTACTCGGTCAGCGGGGTCACTGACTAAGGATTAATCGGCAGTCGAGCGACTAATCGGATTTAGTTAGCCATTAGTCAGTTTTGATTATTTAAATTATTTTAAATATATAAATCAATTTTTATATACATATTCTTATATATTTACATTGATTTGTACATTTTATATACTATCATGATGAAATAAAAGAAGTAATTGTCTTTCAATATAACATTAAGCATATTAGACTAAGTTTGCTTTCAAAAAAATGAAAAACTAAAAAATTAAAAAATCTCTATGTAAAAGTCAGCCTTGTAGTCGGCCATTTAGGTCGACTAGTCGGCCCGATTGTCGTGGGGGTTTCTATTGAAGAATAAATCTGAAGCGGGGGATGTGATCAAAACCTTTATTAATGAAGTGCACAATGTTTTCTCTACCTCTGTGAAGTTTGTCAGGACTGATAATGCTTTGGAATTTTGCACTCGTGCACTTTTATATATTTTTTCTTCCCGTGGTATAATTCATCAAACATCTTGTGCTTATACATCTTAACAAAATGGTGTTGCTGAGAGAAAGCACCAGCATTTACTTGATGTCACTCGGACCCTTCTCATTCAGAGTTGTCCACCACATTCGTTTTGGGGTGCCGTGGTCCTTACTGCGTGTTATCTTGTGAACCATATGCCTTCATTTGTCTTGGGCGAGAAAATTCCGTTCTCTTGGCCTTCCCTGATAAGGAATTGTTTTCTCTCACTCCTCGTGTCTTTGGTTCTGTTGCATTTGTTCACCAATTGGGTCCAGGTCTTGACAAGCTCTCTCTTAGAGCTGTCAAATGTGTGTTTGTTGGGTACTCCAGGATACAGAAGGGGTATAGATGCTATGATCCATTACGGAGGAAATATTATATCAGTGTTGATGTCACATTTTTTGAGTCCGTAATGTATTTCTCTCCTACAGGTGACAGGTTGGCTTCTTCAGAGTCTGATACTGAAATCTGCATGCCACCTCCTCCTCTGAGTCTGTTGTCTTCTCCTCTTATTCACCACCACCACCACCACTACCATCAGTCCCCTCTACACAGCTGTCTGTGAACATTGTTCTACCATTACCCAAATACTATACCCGTCGGTCCGCTCCTGCTCATGGTCATGGTCAATCATCCAGCACACCCCAGGTTTGTCCTGATAACATGTTTTCTAACGATGAGACTAGCAATATTTCTGTACAGGGATCATTGCTGGAGGAGGTTCCTGAGGACATGAACATACCCATTGCCATTAGGAAGCAAAAGCGTACATGTGCATCATATCCACTTGCTTCACACGTGTCCTTTCATCGCCTGAGAGGGGATTTTCACAGCTTTGCAGTTACTCTACCTGCTGAAACCATTCCACGGACTTATCAGGATGCCTTGAAAGATAGTCGTTGGCGTTTAGCTATGGAAGAAGAGATGGCAGCCTTACAATCACGTGGTACTTGGAGCTTAGTATCTGCTCCACTGGGTGCGTCTATTGTCAGTTGCAAATCGGTGTTTACCGTTAAATATCATGTCGATGGGAGTCTTGATCGGTACAAGGCAAGATTGGTGACACGGGGGTTTACCCAAACCTATGGTGTAGATTATTGGATACATTCTCTCCTATTACTCGTCGCTCCACTTTACGCATTCTACTCTCCGTTGCAGTCGTAAGTGACTGGCCCTTATTTCAGCTAGATGTTAAAAATGCCTTTTTGTATGGAGATCTACAGGAGGAGGTATACATGCAGCAGCCTTCGGGGTTTGCTGCTGAGGGGGGGTGTCAACAGGTTTGTAGACTCCATAAGGCGATATAAGGCCTTAAACAAAGTCCAAAAGCTAGGTTTCGGAAGCTCTCGGATATGATTGAACGACAGGGGTTCAAAAGGTCAAATGCAGACCATTCTCTATTTGTCCAGAGAATAACTGTTACAGGAGATGATGCGCAAGGAATAAAGATAGCAAAAGATTTTTTGGGCAGTCAGTTTGTCACTAAGGATTTGGGGCACCCTACGGTATTTCGTAGGGTTAGAATTTGCTAGGAATGCGAAGGGTCTTGTGATGACCCAAAGGAAATATGTTACAGACATGCTTGTTGAGACGGGCATGATTGGGTGCAAACCCTCTACTACTCCTATGGATCCTAGCATGAAGTTATACCATGAAGATACAGATGAGGTTGATAAGAGGAGATACAGAGAGATGGTGAGAAAGCTCCTTTATGTTACTATTACCAGACCAGATATCGCCTTTGTTGTGAGTCGAGTAAGCCAGTTTATGGAGCAGCCTCGACAGGTATATATGGATGCTATACATATGATATTGTGATATCTAAAATCGTCTCCAGGTACAGGATTACTTTTCAAGAAAGGAGCAACTCTCACTGTATCTCGTGTGCTGATGCTGACTATGCAGGGTGTCCTAAGAACAGGAAGTCTACATCGGGCTTTGCAGTATTTGTTGGCAGTTTCCTTATTTCTTGAAAAAGCAAGAAACAAACAGTTATGGCTAGATCAAGTGCCGAATCTGAATATAGGTCTATGGCACAAGTAAGTACCGAAATGATGTGGGTTCGAGAAGTGTTAACAGATTCACATTGAAGTTCCTCTACCCATGTAGTTACTATGTGATAATCAAGGTGCGTTGTTTATTGCAAACAACCATGCATTCCATGAGAGAACTAAACATATTGAGGTAGATCGTCATTACACGAGAGATGTGATTCAAAAGGGGTTGATTTCTACATCACATGTCAGTTCAGGAGAGCAAACTGCAGATGTATTTACCAAGGCATTGCTCAGAGAACCATTCCTGAAGTGTTCGTCCAAACTGAGCATGATTGACATCTATGCTCCAGCTTGAGGGGGAGTGTAGAAATATTTACATATTTTCATATTCTCTATGTACCCATTTCGTTATTTTATTTTCTCTGTATCCGCTTTATGTAATTTACCCATAGGACTCTCCTCTATATAAGAGAGCCTAGGGTTCTCAGAAATAACAAGCTCTTATTTTCTCCCAAATTAATATGGGAATGTGCGAATATGATTCACATTATTAACGATTAATTAACATGGATGGCAATGGCAAAGCATTCTCCCGCAATAAGTAGGGTCGGTTACATGGAGTCTTACTCAAATCCATGTTGAAAGATTCGGATATCTTTTATGTCGGTTGTCGACTACCTAACGCAACCCCCACAAGAGGGGATTTGAACCTTGCTCTTTTAGGTGATAGGCACACTGCACAACCACCAGACCATTTACGTGGGTGCAATTAATTATTTATTTATATTAATTATTATTAATGAGATAGTGATTTATATTTATTTAGGTCATATGAGGATGTGAATCACATAATTAAATAGATGTAGATTAGATTTAAATTTTATTATGGACTAATGAATTGGATTCATTATTTGGTTAGATGAGTTTTATAATCGTCCAATAATGTTTGGTGCAAATTAATTGTTTGAATAAAATAATTAATTCCAAAAATCCTAAACCAATTGAAGTTTAAATTTGTTGAAAAAGAAATTGAAGAAGATAATTTCTCTTCAATTTCTCATAGAGAACAACCACCAGGAGAGAATTTCTCTCTAATTTCACATGGTAGACATCCACTCTCAACAGAGATAACTACAAAGAAAAATATTTTCTCTTTTATTCTCTTCCATTAATTCAAATATTCAAAATTCAATTCATATTTAAAAGTTACGCTTAATTGAAGATAGAGTAGAGACTTCATCTCTACTCACTTCCCCGTGGACATTGATCAAGATGGAGTAGGAATCCATCTTGGTCATCCATGGCCCTATAAAAGAAAGGATAGGGACCTCTTCTTCAATTTATTGAATTTCCATCCAGTACTCACTAGTCCTAATTAGAAAAAGGAGAAATAAAAGAGAGAATTTCTCTTGATTTCTCATTGGATGTCCCCCATATTCACCATCAAAACTCCCTTGGTCGTCCACACTAATTACCTCTCCTTGCTTCTTTGTTGGCCCGACCAATTGCAAGACGATCCGTCTTCTTCTCCGTTCTCCACGTACGAGTAGAAAGAATTGATTTCATGAGATGAATTCAGGAGATAAAGATCATTCTAAATCTATTTTTGGCGTGGACAACTTGGTGGAGAAGATCTGTCAAGTTTGCAGGAAATTCCACGACTCATCATTGTGCCCGCAAGTGCAAGCATCCATCAAATTGGATTTAAGTCAAGAGGTCTCTTATCTTAGAGACTCGTGCATCAAAGGTATTCTTCTATACTCTTGTAATCTTGCGAAACAGTGCAGAAACTAATTCGTTTATTCTGTACTTCCCATGATGTGTGACATTTAACCTCCCTTCAAAGAAGTGGGACTACTACAACAGGATAGGTGACAACTATGATAGTTTCCATTGTTGGAAAACCCTATGGCAGAGTAGATGCAAAAATGGGTTCTTCTCACGTGGAGGGAAACAAGTCTCTAAGAAGAAGAAGGGAAAGAGACCCGTGTTTGCTACCCTTACTAATGGGCCTGGGTTGCATTGTTTTTCTGCTACGACGGGCCCATTCAACAAAGGCTAAGAGCCATTGTTTTAATAAAAAGAAGGGGGACAGTTGCGTGAAGGAAAAATGAATGAAAAAAATGAGAGAGAAAGAGAAGACTAAAAAATGGCAAAGCCATCTCCCACTTTAAGCAGGGTTGGTTACATGATTTCTTGTTCAAATCCATGTTGAAAGATACAACTATTTTTTACGTTGGTCGTCGGCTACCTAACGCAACCCCCCACAAGAGGGGATTTCAACTCCGATCTTTTGGGTGGTAGACACATTGCACTACTACCAGACCATTGGAGTGTGCAGAGAAAGAAAACTATGAGAAAAAAAGAATGGTTGAATAAAAAAAGAAACTGTAACATCCGGATTCTAATGAACTCGAACTCGACCCGAATAAGGTCCGAATAACCCAATAAAGTTATTAGGCAATATTAGACAACCAAAAACGATAGATTGATCATGAATCAAAAGTTGTTCTGGTGAAATCAACCAAAAATCGGTCGCATCGTAATGTGTGCCGCGAAAAAGCCGCGACGCAAATTCGGAAACCGCAAAACGAACCGAGACCATCATTAGATCGGTTTCGATGTACGAGACCAACGGAATCGACCGTTCGTCAATCGAAGATCGTTTGACATTTTTAATTCACAAAATTTAACCCCATACCGAAACCGTATCTCGACAATCTCGGGCATCCAAACACGATCAAAAGTGTATCAATATTATACTTATATTGATCGTCGTTCAGAAATGATTAAATCAAGATATTGCGTGTCGAGATTCGACACTCGAGGCGCATATACGGTCGACTTTTGTGTAATGCCAAAAAAAAGATGATTTTTTTTAAACTAAAGATAATAGCAGCTACAGTAAAACTGTAGCAGCAAACAGTGTTCGGTGGTTTTTTAAAAAAAATATTTTTTTCTCTACAGCTGCACATCAGCTGCAGCCCTCACGTGGCTCATTCTTCCTCCATTTGGCAGATACATGTTGCTTCTCTCTTATTATAAATAACCACCTCAACCTTTCCTTGCTCTTTCCAATTTCCCCCAACGTTGAAGCCTTCTTTCCTAATTTCTAATCTTGCTGCGGCTGGAGAATAATTCCCAGGCAGATTTGAAGCCCAGCCGAGAAGCCCAATTTCCAAAGCAAAAATCCAGCCCATTTTCTCTCCTCTTCCAATTCCCTTCAATTTTTTTCCATCTCCAACCGTGTGAGGCTAAAGTTCCTGTCCATTTTTTTCCCCAAACTCCTGGAACTGCAACTGTGTTGCTACCATCCAAGACACTTGGAAATTGTTGCTTCAATCCTGCCTGGAGCTGCTGCATGTTCTTCTTGCACTCCAATCTCTATTTTGAGAGACCTTGAGAGGTACAATTCCCTCAACTCTCTTTGCTGCCATACATGTACAAAATTAACAATCTCTTGCTACCATATTTTTTTCCAAGTTTGTATACAGGTAAAACTGACATGTATTCCAAGATTTGTGAAAATGGAATCTCTGGTGGAAATCTTTCCTTCCAATCAAATCACTATTTCATTCTACCCGAATGATCCATTATCCTTTATATAAATTATATGATATTAGTTGATGGTTCTCAACATGAAAGAATGCTCCACCTTAAATCATTAGTTCGGATCAAGGGTTTAAGCATAATGAAATTTCACCTCCTATAATATTGGATCCTTCTTACACAACGATTCTGGAATTGTTTTAAAAAATTTTTGTATAACAAGCAAATCTGAAATGAAATTTTTTCTCATGTAGTATATTAGAGTTGTCTCTGTTGAAATAATAAATATCCAACAACAGTAAGAGTTACTCCACTATCCCAATTGGTAACAGGCTGAATGCAACCTTTCAAAATGGAAATTCATAAGTCAGCATTTTGTTGTGACAGATTTGTCATTGAATACCAAGTATTAATAATTAAGATATCAACGTGTCCAGAATTAACACCATTCAAGTTTAATCCTAACAAGTGTCCACAATATAACATTATATCAAGCTTGACATTATTGTATATCAAGATAACCTTTGAAGTCTTCCAAATATAACAAAGTTATTTTTAGCCCAAGTCTCTAACAATGACAAGTTGAAATAGTATATTGAGTATTTTCAAACCAGTAAATTTTAGTTTTTACATTTCATTTTCAAAATTTCAAGAAGATAGTCGGATTAGATAAAATAATTAACAAATATCTATTTCTCTTTACCAACCTTGCATATGTCAATTGTATTTGATAAGTTGATTAAACCAGTAACATGTATCAAGAGTTTTGATAGCCCAACCTTAATTTTTTTTATCATAATAGTTGTCCAATTAGTCATGCTGTGTAATCCGATTTCACTTATACTTTCAGAATCCTTGTGCGTGTAAAAAAATGGGGGGGATTGGCCATTTTCATACCATAATACTATGAGTATTATTGATTAACAGTCAAGGACTTTTTGGTCAATAAAAGGGCGCCACATCAACATACTGTGATTCAGAATGTCAATTCATTTAGAGATTCTTAAATTCCTTTATCAAGAGGTTTAACTTAATTATTGATGTTTTGTTAAAAGCTGATCCGGTTGAATGTGTTGTAATTTCAAAAGGTATTTACTCCTATAACATACTATAGAATGCTAAAATACAACTGTCTGTTATAACGTATTGGGATGGTGGAATTAATATCCAAAGAGATGTAGATAGGAATATTTTAAATTAGCAAATCAGAATCACCAATCAAATGATAGGTATTACTAATCCCTTATATATTGGAAACAACCAATATAATATTTTTAATCTTGTATGACAAATGAATGTTACACTCGGTAATTGGTTGATTATGAATCAACAATGACAATTAATAGTGCCGGTCATGATGACCTTTACACCTGACCGTGCGAGGGCACGGTGACCCTCAACTGAGCAGAGGAAAGGAAGCCCAGATAGGGCAGCGGCCGCCAAGTGCGCGGGTCTAGGATCCCATCCCTTTTCGGTTTTTACGCGAGCTCGCAGTGTTTTTACGCCTCATTGGGATCCCGATTTTAGACCAGTTCCGCTGACCCTCTGTTTTAGGATACCCAGGCGGGGGATCCTCGGTTTCTAGTTTTTCGTACGAGCTTGGTTGCCCGTTACCGGTCGGGTTGTTTTCTAGAGTGACTTTTCCGGAAAGTCTCTCTCACCCGTCTTAGTGGCGTAGTTTTGGAGTAGACCTATCCCTCTATTGGACCGCACCTCCAATTAAAGGGCGAGACGGAAGAGCCATTTGCAGGCTTCCTCACCGCTTGAGTTTACTTTCGCCAACAGACTTGGCAATTCTATATCTACATCATCCATATCTATATCTACATCATCCAAATTTACATCTGAGAGAGTTGCACTTCAGGTTTAAAGTATTACAATTAAAGTTGAGGAAATGGTAGTGACTATAATATAATCCCATTAAGTTAGTGGACGTGTTGGGAACTTAGTTAGGATGCTTATACTACACCGCATGTCTACGGAGGCACCACAACCCTAAGACATTCCTCAAGTCTTAGAGTCACAGTGTGAGGTTGCACACTAACCAAGACCACAGACTATCCACTAGAATTAAGAATCTAAATAAATCGAGAAATCTTTCCAATCTCAAACTCTTCCATCACCACTTACAAACATGATCTCTGAAAAAAAAGTAATGATACATACTTACGCTCATATATTCATATATCATATATGGAAAGTGTTGGGTTAATGGGAAATCAAGAAAGATACTTACAAACAACTTGAAAACCTTTTTAATTACGCAAGTAGATGTAAACTGTGCTTGTTCCACCTTTCTACTTGCTCTCTTTTGCACATAATAAATTACTTGTCATTTATTTTTAAACTACAGATTTGTATTCACGTTTGTGACTCTGTTTCTTTCATAAACATGTTTTGGCAGGCAAACAGCCTGTTGTTCAGTAGTTGTTCATGCTTCCAGGAGACAGGGTATACACCAGACGGTATGGTTTATTTTGTCTCCTGGTACCTGGTAAATGGCTCCCTCATAACTAGCGACAAGGAGATGGGCGATGCCTTGGTGGGCCATTTCAAGAATACCTTTGGTTGCAGGTCGCCTCGCCGCTGGCGCTGGTTGGGGCGGGGGGCTCCTTCTATATCTGAATCCGATTCCTTGACCTTGATCAGGCCTTTCTCTATGGCGGAGCTTAAAGACGCGGTGTGGGACCTTAATGACGACGCCTCGCCGGGCCCTGATGGGTTCACTGTGGCATTCTACCGCGATTTTTGGGACCTGGTGGCTGGCGATGTTTTGGAGGTTGCACACGATTTCTACACCAGCAATCGTGGGTTCGACAAGATAAATAAGGCACTTATTGTGTTGATCCCCAAGGCTCATCCGGCTAACCGCATTGAGGACTTCCGTCCGATCTCTATCTCGAATGGGATATATTTAATAATCGCTAAGGTCTTGGCCAGGCGACTGGCCCCCCTTCTGGAGTCGCTTATCTCGCCTACGCAGGCGGCCTTTATCCGTGGCAGGCATATCTCTGATTGTTTCGTTGTGGCCTCGGAGCTCATTGCGGCGTGGAGGAGGTCCAATGCTAAGGGGATCCTTTGGAAGATTGACTTTGCTAAGACATATGATTGCCTTGACTGGCGATTTCTGTGGTCGGTCTTGAGGCGAAGGGGCTTTCCTGCGACGTGAATTTCGTGGATGCGGCGGTGTGTATCCACGGCCTCACTATCTATTTTGTTGAACGGTTGCCCTGTGGGGGGGTTACTTCCAGCCGAGGAGGGGGGTGCGGCAGGGGTGTCCTCTCGCACCTCTTCTTTTTGTGTTGACGGCTGATGTCCTACCTCGTATGATTCACGGCGTGGCCGAGGCGGGCTTGACTCGGGGTTGCTATATTGGGGAGCTGCATGTCCCTTCTATTCAGTTAGCTGACGACACTTTATGCTTTGTTGAAGGGGGGCCCGATGCGGTGTCCGGTATGGCCACTACAGTGCAACTATTCAGTGAGGCCTCGGGTCTGGTGATTAATGCGTCGCAGTCTAAAGTGGTTCCTTTCGGCGTGACGCAAGCGGAGGTTCTGGAATGCGCTCAGCTCCTGGGGTCCAACCCCTCGTCTCTCCCGTTTGACTATCTTGGCCTTCCACTCGCTGTCGGTCGTACTCGTCTTCGCGATTGGAAGGCGGTGGTGGAGAAGATGGAGGCCCGCCTCGCGGGGTGGCGTGCGGTGTTGTTGTCCAAGGGTGGGCGGCTGGTACTTCTAAAAGCGGTGCTTTCCTCTATTCCTATATATTTCTTCTCGGTCCGTGGTATGCCCAAGGGGATTCGCTTGCGGTTGGAGAGGTGTATGCGTGGGTTCCTGTGGGGACGCAATGGGGAAGGGAGAAGGGGGATTCACCTCGTGGGGTGGGAGGTTGTGTCTCGGCCAAAGAGGTTGGGGGGCTTGGGGGTCAGGCAACTGGATTTGGTTAATGAAGCTCTTTTGCTTAAGTAGGCTTCTCGAGTATGGGGGAATGAGGACAACTTTATGATTAATGTCCTGCGGGAATTGCTGGGTGCGGACTTGCTTGGCGGCTTTAGGGGCAACTCGCTTTGAAGCCTCTCTCCATTCTGGTGTGGAGTGACGACTGTTTTTAGGCAAAATTGCTCATTTTTTAAGCCAGTGTTGGGCAACGGGAGCTCCTTTCGCTTCTGGACTGATGACTGGTCCGGAAGGGGTGCTTTTAACATGATGTTCCCACATCTTTTTGCTTTGGTCGAGGACAAGGAGGCGTCTGTGGCCTCATGCTGGGAGAACGGATGTTGGAGCCCTATGATCGCTCCGGCCCTTTTGGAGCATCGGTTGGATGATCTTCTATCGTTATTGGCTCTGCTAGTTGATGCTCCTCGTCCGAATGTTGGGCGTGACCACTGGGCCTGGAAGGAAGGATCTTTCTCTTCGCGTAAGGCGTATTCCGCTCTCGCTCCTTCCCTTAATGCTGACGACGATATCTTGGTGCGTGACTGTAGATTCTTGTGGGGCCTCAAACTTCCTGAGCGCATTGGGATATTCTTATGGCTTCTTCGTCGCGGACGGCTTTTGACTCGTGATCGGTGTGCAGCTATTTTTCCGAACGTTGGTTCGCAGTGCGGTCTCTGTGATGCGGAGCGGGAATCAATTTCTCATCTATTTTTCGAGTGCGGCCCTGTTCGCAATCTTTGGGATGATATTCCATGGGTTAACGCCGTCTCCTTTCCTGCATTGTGCGAGAGTTTGGTTAACTCAAGGGGTAGGGAAAGGAAGCTTATTCTTGATCCAATCGCAAGGCTGTGGAGTATTTGGCTGGGAAGGAACGAGGCAATATTTGCAGCTCAACAGTTCTACAGGGAGAATATCATTATGTGTGCTAAGCGTCTTCTGAGGATTGGTCCCAGGGGTAGACCACTGTGGTGATTTAGGGTTTCCATTTCTTGTAGCTACCCTTTCGGGTTTGGGTTTTTTTGTTCAACTTCTCTGTTCTCTGTAAATACTGTTTTCGTTTTTTAATATATTGGGGTAAAAACCGTCGAGTGCCTCCCCCTCTTTTGAGCTTCAAAAAAAAGGTTTATTTTGTCTCAGTTTTTGGTTCAAATTATGATGTAAATGCTTCCCCTTCTCTTTTGTACAAAATTTTGGGATATATTGTGTATACTGGCATATCCTTGTACATGATGTAATTATATGAAAGTTTATGAAATGAAATGTTGGTGACACTTTTTTTCTTGTCTCTGTGGTATATGCAAAGAATGTGAATGTCATGTGTGAACATAGTCACGCGAAAAATTTCCCTGTTTTTCTGTAGCTTGTGCGATCTCATGTGAATATAATACTGCGAAATGTGTGTAAACAGGTACCTGGATCCTCGGGGGTTCACAGAAACTGCTTTAAAAAAAGAACGAAGAATGTAAGAAAAAAAAGAGATTTCAATTCAATACACATAATAAAAAATGATTGCAAAAGAAAGGATTGGTGGAGTGATGCCTCCAGTGGGCTTTGCCCACGTTTTATTGTACTATCTTCTCTGTTCTATATCCAACAAGGGGCTGGAGATTTGTTTTGGGATGAAAGGGCTACAAATTTCATTTGGGAGAAATGACAGTAAAGAGAAAAAAGGTGAGTCTGCTTATGAAAAAATGAGGCAGAGATACTAATGGGCTGATTTTGTATCGGGCCCATCAAGCCACTGATTAAAAAAGGAGTTGAAAAAATGATGAAAAAAGGAAAACAAAAAGAGTGGTTGATAAAAAAATAAATAAATAAATGGCAAAGTCTTCTCTCGCTAAAATTCTTGTTCAAATCCATGTTGGAAGATTCGACTATTTTTTGTGTTGGTTGTCGACTAACTAATGCAACCCCCACAAAGGGGGATTTGAACTATGGTCTTTTGGGTGGTAGGTACACTGCAATACCACCAGACCATTTAAGTGGGTGCAAAAAATAGGAAAGGAACATCTTTTGAAAAGGTAGATAAAAAATGGCAAAGCCTTATCCCACTATAAACCATGTTGAAAAATCCATGTGCAAAAAGTAGGGTCGGCAGCTACATGGATTCTTGCTCAAATCCATGTTGAAAAATTCGATTATTTTTTACGTTGGTTGTCGACTACCTAACGCAAACCCCCCAAGGGGGGATTTGAACCCTGGTCTTTTGGCATTCCCATCTTTTGTCAATGATTTGAAATATGTTATTGTACTTTTCTTCCTTTCCATTGAAGCTTTTCACAATTGCTTCATTTGCACGATATAACTTCATAAATGTATTCCATTGCAGGTTTTCGCTTACTATCAACAAGCCGAAGAACTTTAACAAGAGGTCCCAAGTACTTAAGCGTATCAAGTACATAATTCCAAAATGATGGCATCAAAACGATATTCATTGCCTTCTTGCCCTTGGCTTCCTTGGCCCATTTGCTAGTAGCACATTTCTCTGAAGTAAACATGGTCCTCAAATTATACTAATTCTTATGGAGGGACTGCAAAGAAAAAAATGTTGTTGCAAATCGAATCACACCATGACGAACCAATTCCTTGCCATTCGCAAACTCCTTAATCATGTTCAAATGTCCAGTGTGATTGTAAACGTAACCCGCAATCGCAATGGCTCTTTCAAGATTCCTCTTAATCGTCTGGATTTTACCAACATCCTCTAACATAAGATCGATGCAATGTGCCACATATGGAGTCCAATACAAGTGTGGCCTCTTTTCTTGTAAAAACTTGCCTACATAAAAATAGTAGGTTGATGTAACATTAATCTCAAATAATTCAATAGCTATAATCAATAAAAATAAATATATACCTACTAAGACATAATTGCTTCCATTGTCAGTTACGACTTATACGATATTTTTCTCTCCAATTTGCTCCACAAACAATCAAGAAGCTCATAAATCTTCTCTCATATTCATATAAGATGATACATCAACAGATTCCACAAACATCGTGCCATGAAACATTTCACCATAAAATTAAGTATGCGTATATTTCTCTTATCTATCCAAGCATCAGACATAATAGAACATCAATACTTTCCCCAAGTTTCTTTGTGTCAATCCATCAATTCAGATGTGCAATCCTTCTCAATACGAGGTAATGGGACTCTAAGCTCATGGTATGAAGGTGGCTTCAAGTTAGGACCATACAATCCAATAGCTCGAATTGTATCCTTGAAACATTGCAGCTTTGCAGCATTAAATGGTATACCAACACGGTAGAAGTGGGCTATATGTCGAATAGTTATGGGTCACATCCCTTTGTCATAAGCCTCTACCATGGAAGTTTGTCTCATTGGAGTTTTTCCTCTCCCTTCTGCCACTTTCATGGTCACAAATGAGTCCATCGATCCCTTACCATTTTTTGTAGGTTGTGAAATAGAAGTATTTTTGTTGATGGGACAAACCTTCTTCCCAATTCTAATTGCATTTTGTTCCTCGTATTCATCATCTTCAAAATTGATGTCATCCACATCAATGTTCCACCTTCAAAAGAATCTTTTTGAGACTTCCTCTCATTCATATATGCATACAATTCTTCCTTCACCTCTAGAGGGCATTTCTTACAAATTGCAACATTCTTGAAAGATCCTATTTGATGTTGTTTGGCTCTATAGATTTCTCTTTCAGTGGTCTTCTCACAAAACATGCATGTTACACTGTTCGGTTCTTTTTTATCTTTCAGATAATTGTACCTCCATGCAATATCTTTCTTGGAAGTTCTTTCTTCAACCATGTCATGTAACTCCTCGTAGCCATTCCTAATACATATGAACATATCTATACAATCAACAATCAACATTTTAAGAGTCTAACATAGACACTACGATAAATATCTATAAACATGCCGTAACTTTTTTTATAATTGTGACATACACATGTTATTGGCTAGTGAACTCAGCCGTTTAGCCCCCCCATGCCACCATACCCTACCAACACAGGGGTCTCGTTGCCCGGTCAGCGAGCTTGGAAGGATGGGGAGGCTAGGAGGGAGCATGTGCGCCCCCTTGTGGGGATTGCATAGGACAACGCCCCCGTCCCAAAACAAATTTTTCTATATGAATTTTCATATCCATCTGCATTCGGGATTGCTACATAAATAATATTCTTGCAGAAATCAGCTAAAAGGAGGAGGTGAAAACCTAACCTAAAAAGATTAGGGTGACGTCGTTGAATCCGATGATGACTCCGCACGATGGAAGGAGGCGGAACACAAAAACCACGGAGGAGGAAGAGCAACCACAAGACAGAGGAGCAAATGGTGATGAGTAGGGCGATGGAGATCACAAGAGGTTGCACACGTGGAAAGTATTTCGAAATAGGCTGCATGCGAGGGTTTTTGATACGAATGGTTTGAGGGTTTTTTTTAAATCTAATCGGATCTCCAAGAGATATCCGATTAGACCTTAAAGAGGTCAATTTTCTATCATGCGTTCGTTCGAGCGCCTCGCGTTTTCCATCAAGGTGCTCGCCTCTGCTGCGCATGCACCAAATCCCTTCGACGGACTCCAAGAGAGGTGCCAAGGCCTCGCCTTGCCTGAGCGCCTAGTCGAGCGCCTGGCTCACTTTTGACAATGCTGGTTGCAATATTGTGCTCTCTATATTGTAATGAATTGTTGAATACAATACTGCCTTAGCTTAAAGAGCCATTCATCCACGCGGTCAGGAAATTTTTATAGATCTGAGAGATGGCCATAAAAAATGATCTTTATAATATTTTAAAAAGGAATATTATGACAAATAACTAGATATACTCCTTTATAATATTTAAAAAGGTTATTCTTTGTAATGCGATGAGATGTTGAACATAATGCTCAGCTTAAAGAACCACCCATCCATGCCATTAGGACTTTTTTAAGAGTTGAGATATGACCATCAATAACATCACTACACACTTGTTGTCTCAACTGAGAAGGAACATATTACGTTGATTTTAAAACTTGGCATGGTAAATCGATCCATTCTAGAGCAATTTATTTACGTTATTGATTAATTGCATCGATATTTTAGGGTTCTTAGTCATTTATATGATAAACCAACATCTTTCTCTGGCGACCTTGACTTACTTGACTACTAAACGATTATTATGTTCATGTAGCAACACTTCTTATGTTCATGTAGCAACACCGTACCGCTGTTAATGTAGATGATTGGTTCGTCGATGATCTGATTATCTGGCATCATATTCCTTTTTAGAAGCCGAAGGATGAGCACCCAACATAGGTCTTTATCCGCACAATAAAAAGCATTACCATGGTTGAAACTCATACAGATTAAGGATGCCCGCAACATATATAATGCTTTCATGTTATTCACCGAATTCTCTACATAATACCTCCCACTTTTGAAAATCACAGTATTCTTCTCGTTCCAAATAACCCAAGGGAATGCTAACGACCATCTTACAACCTCTCATGTATACGTGCTCCCCCAATATGAATTATTATGAAGTCTGTTGGTGGGTCCGCCAAGGTCATAGTACTCTTGGACATCAAATCTGCCATCTGTTCCTCCGTGCACGTCTACCACTGGGATGATGAAGGAATTGGATATGTGAAACGGGTATCTATACTACAGATATGCCCCCCTTAAAACTGTTTCGTAATTATTACCGAGGTGAGCCAAGGATATTGCTGTGGTCATATAATGTATAGTATAATTGTGAAACTTTTTCGTAAAGGCAAACTAAATGGCAAGATCATATGCAACATCGACTTCCTGACAGGAACCAAATATTTGGTCTAGTGGTAGAGCAGTGGCTCCCACAGAGGAAAGACCAAGGTTCGAGTCCCACTGCCCTCACTTTCTACCAGAAAAAAAAATGGTACAGAAAGAATGGCGGTTAGGGTATTACAATCTAAAAAAAATCGACTTCCTGACAAATACTCATGTCATTAGAAATAGTATTTGTCGGTATAGGCTCGTGATAAGGAATTACCTTAGATAAATATGTAGGCTTTGGCTTAGAAGGGTGTACGATATTTATATTGAATCTTGAACCTGATGTGATCCTGTAAGTCTGTAATCTCAATGGGTGTTGGAACATGTGATAACAGAGGTATAGTCTTAAGGACATCCTCTATGGGACCAATCAAAGCCCTACTCTATGCAGTAGACAGCATAATAACCTTACAAAAGATCCTATCCATGTTGTCACGATAGCAACCAAGGTAACACCATTTTCTAATTCCCGGCATAATCTAGAAAACAACATACTTGATTGCTCATAGAGCAAGTTTGCCTCTCTTAGACTCCAACAACAACAAAGCCTTTTCCCACATTAAGTAGGCTTGGCCACATGGATTCTTTGCCTCCATTCAGATCTATCGTGGGTCATTCACGAGTTTAAATCTAAGAAACTAAGATCCCTTTGTATAGTTTCATTCCAACACTTCTTGGGCCTTCATCCCCTATCTTAGCCGGCTCAACATCTTAAAACTCGCATCTCCTAACCGGTGCATCAACTGACCTCCTTCGCAAATGGTCAAATCACCTTAAGGGTTTTCTCGCATCTTATCCTCGATCTGAGTTACACTAACTTTTCTTCAGATTGCATCATTCCGAATTCGATCTTAGCGTGTGTGTCCACATATCGACCTTAGCATTTTCATTTCTACTACCGCCATTCTCTGCACACATTTATGGTTCACACGCCAACATTCAGATCCATAGAGCACAACATATCTCACGACTGCTTTGAAAAAACTTTCCTTTGATTTTCAAAGGAATTTTCTTATCACAGAGAATTGTAGAGGCCCCTCTCCACTTTAGCCAACCTGCATTTATTATATTAGTAACATATCCATCAATTTCCCCATCATGTTGCAAAGTAGATCCCAAGTATCTAAAAGATTCTCTCTTCTGAATTTTATCGTCATCAATCTTCACTTCGATTCCTGCCCCATTAGGGATGTAAACAAATGGATATGAATATAGATATAGGTGTTACCATATCCTAGATTCCTAATCCATTTTAAAATACGGACATGAATACGAAAACGGATACATTGTGAATATTGAAAATTGCAAATCATATCGTTAAATACGGATATAGATACGGAAACAAATAATCACGATTCGGATGCAGATATTTTACGAACGGAAACGGATTATCCTGCGGATAAGAAACGTCTTATAACTTCTAATGCTTACATTTAGTATGATTGTTTGGTAAAGTTGAAACATAATAGCTAATTAAATCAAAATTAATAAACCACAAGATAACAAAATACAAAAAGAAACTATAGCAATATACTAAGTTTAGTAACTGTATAATAAATGGTTCAAAAATATAGAGATGTATATTTTTCTTCCCATATTTGAAAATGACTCCATATGTAATATATTACTGTTAGAAAATAAACATGCGGAAGCGAACATGGAAAAAGATAAAGAAATATAAAGAAGACGGGATTTTACGTGGAACCCTACTCCGTAAGGAGCGGGATGAAACCACGGGAGAAGCCCTCTAAGGGGCGGATATCATATTGAACTTTCTCATCTGTTACAGGAGGCTTGGGGCTTCTTATATAGCTTCCACAGGACCTCCAAGTCCCACCACTAGGCGGTATGGGACTAAACTCAGTGGTGGGGTAAATGGACCCTGGAGGGATCCATTTACCCACCTATTACATAAGTGACGCATGCTCCAAATACTCTAACACTCCCCCTCAAGCTGGAGCATGCAATGCTCAGCTTGGACAAACAGGAAGAAGCTCAACTCACAATACATGACACTACAGACAATATCAACCCAACGCGCACAGCTGCTGCAGTCGAGGACGTTGCTTCTCATGGCGTGCACGTGAGGAGGACGAACGGGGCTGGAGTGTCTATCTGGCTCAGAGAATGGTACTCTACTGTGGAGTCCCTATGATACCACATGAAAACCCTTGCCCTTAATGGCATAGGGAATAGTCCTCTGCTCTGGAGTCCCTATGGCTCACATGAAAGCTCTGGCCGACCAACAAGAATGATTGGCATGCGTCATCATCGAGTCTGAAATTTGTAAAGTCTGAACATCTGACCGGTCTGAAAAATCTGATATCTGAATCTTGGAACAAGACCTGTGACTCTACATATACTCCCCCTTTCTCCCATACTGGTCGGAATGACATTGTATGACCACGTTGGGAGAAGATAAGATAATACATAAATATGGAGAAAAAGAACATGAATATTATCAAAAAAATTCTCTTGCGCCTTTTTTTTTGTAATAAGCCGTCCATTTGTTGTCAAACATTATATATATAAGCCATTCCAAATTTTTTTTCGGCTTTTCAAATCATGAATATTGGCCGTTCCATTTTTTTACGGCTCTTTTTTTTTGCTTTTTTTTTAACCGTCAACCTTTTTTTATTTTTCAAATTGCGTACGGCTTTTTTTTCTTGTACGCGCCTTTTTTTTGCATTTTTTTAAACATTTTTTTTAACCTCTCAGCCCCCCTTTTTTTCTTTTTTCTTTTTTTTTAGCCCACTTGGGCCCAACTCATCTCACGGCTTCCTTTTAAAAAAAATAAACGAGGGGCCTATTAGGCAAATCCCCACTTTTACAAATAATAGGGTTCCCATTGTGGGAACCCCATCAACGTAGGAAACCGCCGCCGCTACTGGAGTTTGGGGCGCACGAAGTTGCATCGAGCCCCGCCTGGGGGCTTTGCTGGTGAAGACTCGCACTGCCTGGGGGTACCTGAAGGGCTGCGCACGTCTGCACCGCGCGGGGAGCCAATCTGGTGGCGCACGAGGTCACGCTTGTACCGCCTGGACTGGATCGGACCCTCGAGAGACGTGCCTGGGGGCTGGAGAGAACAGGGGCGCCGCCTGGAACCTTGTGAACGGAAGGAGGTCCCCTCGCGCCGCCTGCGCGAGGGCTCAAGGGCGGAGGAGTCGCATGGAATCGCCGCGTGAGGGCACCAGGGGAAGGGAGGTGCCGCCTTGGTGAACAGCGTTGCTGTGCGCGTGAGGGCTAGGGCTCCGCCGTACTTCCACCGCGCGGGGCTGCAGCGGCTGTTGCTTGGCCTGGAATGGAGATTCCGCCTGGAGAGGTCTAGGGCGGCAAGGCACACCAGGAGATGGACGTGGCTCCGGCAGAAGGGCTTCGTGCGCCAGAAGGTTGTGCGTGCTTGCGCACGATGGAGACTTGAGAAAAAAACCGGATATACATGTAGCGAAGTAGCAGAATGACTGGAGATTAGCATAGTAGGGTTTCCAACGAGAACCGTGGAACCCTAGAAAAAACAAACAGCATAACCTTCGCAACTCTCCATATTGAAATAATCCTTACACGATTCTTAAAGTCAAATAAAAATAAAAAAAAACTTGAAACCCTCAAGAATCGACCCGCTCTGATACCATGTTAGAAAATCGGAAGCGGAAGCGAAACATGGAATAAAAGATAAAGAACATAAAGAAGACGGGATTTTACGTGGAACCCTACTCCGTAAGGAGCGGGATGAAACCACGGGAGAAGCCCTCTAAGGGGCGGATATCATATTGAACTTTCTCATCTGTTACAGGCTGCCTGGGGCTTCTTATATAGCTTCCACAGGACCTCCAAGTCCCACCACTAGGCGGTATGGGACTAAACTCAGTGGTGGGGTAAATGGACCCTGGAGGGATCCATTTACCCACCTATTACATAAGTGACGCATGCTCCAAATACTCTAACAATTACAATTAATCCTATAACATATTTGGAGATATACACATACACAAATTGATGTATGTATATACAATATAAATACAGATTCAGCAATACGGATATCCATATCTGTATCCGTCAAAAAATATGTAACCATATCTGTATCCATAACCTCAAAATATTTGAAAGCAATATCCATATTCTTATCTGTATCCACAAAAAAAATAAAATCTCATATCCATATTTGTATCTGTATCCGCTAAAATAAAAAATGGTTGAAAGGAAAAGACACCAGAAAGGGTCATTGCGAACATCTGCAGGAGACGATTTCTGATCGAGCATGTAAGCAGGAAGGGGAATAGATGAAGTTTTTCTCGCAAAAGCGCCTGGGTACAGAGGCATGCGACTAGGAGTCACTGCAGAGTGAACTTAACCGAGCTTTGTCAGAAAGGGGTGTTGTGTTAGCAATGGGGGATCACCTTGGAGAGCAGGGGGATCAACCAGCATTGACAAAGAAGTAAGAGAAGTCACCTTGCAGGATCAGAAAGTAGATCACAGGTAGTGCGACACAAGCATGGCAGAAGGGGACTCAGAAAAGTCAGCTTTAGAGGTGGTGGCACATGTAGTTGGTGTAAAGGTGATGGGGGCTTCCCCCACAATTTCCAAATAAAAATCTTATCATGAAATGTGCGGGGATTGAGTCAACCAGAGAAGCGGTTGACGATCAACTCTTTGATGGTTACATGGAAGGTGGAAGCGGCGTGCTTACAGAACATCAAGATTGCATCGTGGGAGTCGGTGATATGAAATTCAGTTTTCAAACAGCATCTCAGTGATTTGTGCTTGCTAATGATAGCTCTGGAAGGGTCCTGGTTGCACGGAATGGTGATCTATTCACCTTGGTGGATGAGATTGTACTGGCTCACTCGACTACAGTGGTTCTTAGTTAGCAGGACGGGCAATCCAGCTTCAAGGTCACATCAGTTTATTGCATTGAGGGGGTGTCGTCGAATACAGACTTGTGGGATGAGATGAGGGAGATTAGAAGCAGATTTCCTGAGGAGGTGTGGTTTGTTGACGACGACTTTAATGTCACTTTGTTTACAGAGGACAGACCATGAGACAGAGGTATATAGGTTCCTGGCTCCAGCCTTTTTGCAGACGTGGTGGGGGAGCTGGCATTGAAGGTTGTTGATGCGGCTAACTACAAATACACATAGAGGAACTCCTCGTCTTGATCACGCATTGACTCTTTCTTGATGCTTGTTGAGGCCATTGTTCATGAAATTGGTCGTACGGGTCGTATATGCGGTCGCATATGTCTGTATTTTTTTTGAAAGTCTGCGAGGGAGGGGGAAACACTCGATGGTGTCGTTAAGTAGTCGATTAATGGTCTAGTGGTAGTACAGTGTGTCTACCACACAATAGACCAGGGTTTAAATCCCACTCTTGCAGGGGTTGCGTTAGGTAGTCGACAGCCAGCGTAAAAATTAGTCGAATCTTTCAACATGGATTTGAGCAAGAATCCATGTAGCCGACCCTACTTATAGTGGGAGAAGGCTTAGTACTTTTTTTTCTGCGAGGGAGGGGGAAATACTCGATGGTGTCCGCCCCTTCAAAATTTATTGATAATCAAAAGCAGAGTTACAAAAGGATAACGCTACTACACCCAAAAAAACGACTGCAACGCTGAGAAGAACAACTTAAAACACCCAATCATCCACCAACCTTCTAGCCAACAACCCCACATTTTTCTTATAAAACCTATGACCCGAAAACAGCAGGTCATTTCTCCCCCTCCAAATCGCCCAGAGAACAGCGAAGGGAAAAAGCCGTTCGTGCCTTGGTCTGTCTCAATTATCGTGCATCGAGTTCCAGAAGGCCTGGAAATCATCAACGCGACACCACGCCACATCCGCCTCATGCCAAATCTGCGCGACCAAAGGACAAGAAAAGAAAAGATGATCCACCGTCTCAATGTCGCAATCACAAAGGAGGCATCTGTTCGCAATCACGCCCAGGAGTCTGACGCAACGATCACGTGTCATCAATCTCTTTCTCCGAAGAAGCCATAAGAAGAAACCAATTCTCTCAGGAAGCTTTGAATTCCAAATAGACTTGCAGTCCATGTTCAACAACTCCGAATGTGCCAGCGGCGGTCTGGAAATAGCACCATAAGCCCCCCTGACCGAGAAAGAACCGTCCTTCCAGCACCAATGATCTCTACCTGCAGATGGAGCCCCAATCTCCCTCAGAGCGTCAAGCAAAACCAAAAAATCCTCAAGTCTTTGGTCAGAGAAATTTGCGGAGAAAGTAGGCCACCAGGAGCCGTCCACCCAACAGTCCATGACCGAGCAATGCTTATTTTCCGCCAAGGCATATAGCCGTGGGAAGCGAGAGCAGAGGGCCCCCGCCCCGGTCCAATTGTCTTCCCAAAATAAGAAGTTGTCCCCTCTCCCACAGACCGGTCTGAATAGCTCAAGATTTGATACAAAAGACTTCAACACTCCCCTCCAAAACGGCGTCATGGAAGCCTGATTAATGGGTTGCCGATGGGGCGTGTCCTTCACACCAAAGATGCTGCGAATCACCATGCACACAAAATCTTCTCCCAGACCCCAAATCCTACTAGCCCATTTAAGGAGAAACGCTTCATTCATCTGCTCCAGAGATTTCACCCCCAGCCCCCCTGGTCTTTGCGACACACGACATCCTCCCAGCCTACTAGATGGATCCCCCCACGCCCACCGGAGTTATTTCCCCATAAGAACGTTCGCATCCTCTTCTCCAACCTCGCACGAATTCCCTTTGGGATCTAGCGATTATCCATAAAATAGGAAGGAATGGAGGAAAGCACAGCCTTGAGAAGAACCAATCTGCCCCCCCCCCTCGACAAGATAACAGCTCTCCACCCCGCCAAACGCGTCTCCACTTTCTCCACCACCCTCAGCCAATCGCGAAGCATCGTCCTCCCCAGAGCCAGCGGCATGCCCAGGTACTCAAGAGGCAGAAAAACCTGAACAGACGCCAAGGCCATTGCCAACCCCTCAGCCATCTGCTCCGCAAGACCAAACGGGACGAAAGAAGATTTGTAGTCATTTTTGCGCAGCCCCAACATCTCCGAGTAGATCTCCAACGTCGTAGCCATACCAGTGGCCGCCTCGGTACCCCCCTCAATGAGGAAGAGGGTGTCATCCGCATACTGGATGAGCGGGACCTGAAGTCCGTCCCTACAATAGCCAGAGGTGAAGCCACGGCTGATCACCCCCGACACCATATCAGCCAACACATCAGCCGCAAGTATGAACAGCATTGGCGCGAGAGGGCAGCCCTGTCGTATCCCCCTACGAGGTTGGATCCAGCCCCCCTCCGGTCTCCCATTGATCAAGATCGAAAGAGATGCCGTGGTGACACAGCACCTCATCCACGAAATCCAAACATCCGGGAAGCCCAAACGACGTAAGACCGACCACAGGAATCTCCAATCAAGGCTATCATAAGCCTTAGCAAAGTCAACCTTCCAGAGGATACCGCTCGCACCCTGCCTCCGCCAATCCGCAACAATCTCAGATGCAAGAGTGGTGAAATCAGAGATCTTGCGACCAGGAACAAAGGCAGATTGAGCCGGGGACACCAAGCACCCAAGAATTCCATTAAGTCTCCTCGCAAGCACCTTCGTCGTGATTAGATAAATTGCATTAGAGATGGCAATGGGGCGAAAATCCCCGACGGTGGACGGAGCAGAGCACTTTGGGATAAGAACCACGAGAGCCTGGTTGATACGATCAAAGCCCCTGTTTCCCTGGCAGAACTCCGACACCACCTCAAGCACGTCATGACAAAC
Organism: Ottelia alismoides; assembly: GCA_037367405.1. Lineage (NCBI taxonomy): Eukaryota > Viridiplantae > Streptophyta > Magnoliopsida > Alismatales > Hydrocharitaceae > Ottelia > Ottelia alismoides. The sequence goes on along the minus strand of JAZKJV010001413.1, from coordinate 427,085 downwards.
GAGATCCCAAAAGTCCCTGTAAAAGACCATGGGGAAGCCATCGGGACCAGGTGTTGCATCAGCGTTGAGGTCCAAAACAGCATCCTTAATCTCCTCAAGGGTGACATCACGGATAAGGGCATCGTGGTGGTGAGACTCCACTAATCTAGAGTTCCGCCCCAACCATTTCCAGCGTCTCGTTACAGTGGTAGAAGTAGCCTCTCTGAAATGGTTAGCAATTGCCTCGCCCATGTTTTGATTCCCCTCCAGCCGGACCCCATCCACGAGAATGGAATGTAGGACGTTGGATCTGAGTCGACCGCTAGCGATACGATGGAAATAAGCCGTATTCGCGTCTCCCTCCCGCAGCCAAGAGCTCCTCGATCTCTGTCTCCACTCCGTAGCCCGCTTCTTATCCTCCAAAGCAATCAACTTTTGCGCCGCCGACCGCGATTCCAACTCTGATTGCAAAAGAGCCCTGGTGTCCTCCAAACCATCGAGCAAACGAATTTCCTCCTCGGCAGCCTTCCTAGCTGCGCATCTAGCAGCCCTAGTTTCTCTTTTGAACGCCGCCAATCTAGCACATATGGTGGAGAGCTTCTGATTAAACCGAAAGGCGGCAGAGCCCGAGGCACCCACCTCCCCCCAATGCGCAGAAACTGTCTCCTTGAAACCATCCTCCAGTAGCCAGCACTTCGCGTACCTGAATATCCCCCGCTGGGCCGGAGCGGACCCAGAGCACCACAATATAGGTGTATGATCCGAGTAGGAGCGTGGCTGGGACGCCACCGTCGCCAAAGGAAAGGCATCCAGCACCTCGTTGGAGACAAAGAAACGGTCAAGTCGCGAGCGCGAAATGGAATTTCTCCAGGTGTAAGCGACATCCCCAACATCCATCAAAACGAGCCCAAGCAGGTCAACAGTGTCAGCAAAATCCGATGAGCCCAAGTCCTGGCCCCCCTCCCCCCCGGTCTGTCTGTGGATAGGAGGGTGACGTTGAAATCACCGGCCATCACCCACGGCGTCCTCCCCACCACCCTACCAGCCTCTAGCAAATCTTCCCACAGCTCACCCCGCAGCCCACCATCACAAGGCCCATAAGCACAGGAAACCGCCAAAAGATGAAGCGGGGACGTACCAGCCAAAATCACCGTAAGGACATGCCTGTCGCGAGTGACCGAGACGAAAGACCACGACAGCGATCGCCACGCCACGAGTAGCCCACCCGAAGATCTCGAAGCATTCAAAGCTCTAAATTGATCAAGACCACCCGCGCCCCACGCCTTCCAGGTGGTCTCCGACACGGAATGAAGTTTTGTTTCCTGAAGCATTACAATGTCGCAATTCCACTCAATGAATCTTGATCCCATTGCTTTCCGCTTATCTGGATCCCCAAGCCCACGGACATTACATGAGAGAATTTTCATTTGCGGAAGTCAGAATTTCCCTGTAGCATCGCAACTCCGGCAGCCTCCGCCACAGCAAGCTTGAACGAAGAGCACGGAGATGCCTTTGGTCTTGGAGTTCTGGCCTTGCTTCTCCTTCTGTACCTCTTCCCGCTCCTTCTGTCTGCACCCCCGCTCTCCGCAACAGTAGAGGGCAAGGCTTCATCTTCATGGATCTCATCGTGGATAACCACCGAGGTGGAAGCGGCCTTTAGGGGGGCCGGCAAAGGCTCGCGGTTAGGGAGAGAGAGCATCTGTGGGGCACCCAAGAAGGCATCGCAAAGGGTCAACGAGGGGCGAAGATGCGTTGGAAAGCCCGCACGAGCCGAAGCCCGCACAGCCTTGAGAGGGTCCGAGATAAGCCAAAGAGTATCCGGGTCCGAATTAATCCAAGAGGGAGATCCTTCTCCCGAAAGTGAGCCCGGATCCGATAAAGCAAGCCCAGTACCCGAGAGCACGTTCACCTCCGCAAAAAACGTCTCCTTGGGGTTATCAGAAAAATTCTCCTCCACGTCACCGAACAAACGGAATAAACCTGGCGTCAGATACGACTGTGAAGGAGGGTTCTCGAAGCGCCGCATGCCAGCAAACAACATGGCCCTTCCTTTGCATGGGCTTCTTGGGAAACCAACCGCCAACGTAGAACGCAAAGCACCCTCTGGCCTTTCGGCTTCCGCCGTCTTCGTGAGCATCACCGGCATCGGAACCATCGGTGGAGGTGGAGGAACATCAACAGCAACCTCAATGATGAAGGAGAAACATCCCACGACCAGCTCCGCAAATTCGCTCTGTCCCCCGATCTGATCGAGGAAAGACTTTGGACATTCAAAAAGGATCTTCGTTTCGTTCGCCGCCGATCCCAATCGGAGGCCATCATCAAGGATTTCCCGGACATAACCCCAGCGGCTCAGAGCCCGCCGCAAGCAAGAAGTCGTGCGGGAGAGGAAGGGGACACCCTTTACCGTGGCCAAGCAAATCTCCATCTCCCTATTGGACCCATCAGCGTACCTTAGAGGTTTCCGTACAACATTGGCAACGTCCCCGTTTCGAAACAAACGCTCCCTCTGCAACTCCGTTAGGCCACGAACACAGCAAGTTTTAGCGTCCAGCATCACGACGTCTCCCAAGAAATGCGGGCCGAAGAAGCCCTCCAAATGCGATGAAACCAAGTCGAAATCAATAGAATCCCTCAGCGCGTGACCGATAGCTTCGAAACGCACTGAATTGCGCAATTTCCCCGATCTCTTGCCCTCCCGACGAACTCCGCCATAGCTTGACGTATCAGCAGCAGGCCTTGCACCCCCATGGCAAGTCGCAGCACTCCCCGAGAAGGACTTCTTTACCGCTTCCGCATACGTCGCTCCCCCTTGCACCACGTGAGAAGACCGACCTGACGAGGAGCCAGCGACGAAGACAGACTGCATGGTTGTCGGCCTCGCCTCCTTGGTAGACCTGGAAGACAAGCAGGAAGCTTGTCGATGCCCCACACGACCGCAAGAGAAGCAACACGGTGGTAGATGGCAGAAAGATGCACCATGGCCCCTCTCCCCGCAGCGAAAGCATCGACGGCCCAGTTTCTTGTGGGAGACGAACGTTCACTCGCCATCTCTAGCTTTTTCGTCCTCCACCTGCATGTGACCAGCTTGCCAAGCAACCTCCTCTCCATGGAGAACCTTCTTTCCCTTGTCCAACGGCTGATAGCCCCTACCGCCTTCTTCCCTCTGCATTCTTCCTTCCACAGTCCCCCCAACCCCCTCCCATACCCCAGACCTCTCGCCGAACACTTGTGCATAGGCATCTCCTCCCCCAGCAGCATTCGACACCGTACCCCCCAGACGAGGATCATGCTTGCTTTTGAGCATCTCGCTGCCCTTCGTTACTCCTTTAGAAAACGCCATCGCAGTCGCCTCCTCGAACGCCTTCTCCGTCACCTTCAAAGTCGCCTTCTCACTCGCCACCGCAGTCGCCTTCTCACTCGCCTTCACACGCCACCAGCGCTCCATCTCTCTCGGGAAATCTCGCATATGTATGTATGTCATGCAGACCGAACGATTTCATAAATCTGTGCATTATGCGTCCTCCCAGCATATACCCTACATATGCCCAGCATATCCCGCATATGCCCCGCATACTACGACAATATCTCCAACTTTTCAATCCTCTCATTCAGGTGCTTAATTCCGTAGATCTACCTCTTCCTACATCCAATTGTAAGAATATGGCATGCATTTGTATACTATTGCAATGCATTACACCATTATATATGCAATATTTTATGTTTATCTCACGTATTGTTTTCATGAGTATATGCAATGTATCGTCAAATATTTTAATATATACCGATTGAGGTTTTGCTCATGTAATGCATGTATGTGTAATGAAGTTTTGTTATTATGAATCTTCTAATAAGTGAAGTTTTTCTGGCTAAAAGTTTTTTATTAAATGTTAGGTACTTAAAAGTATATACTCAACCATCTAACATGAACCATTTTTCTTAATTCTTCATTCACTCCACTAGATACATAAATTCAGTAGTACTGTTATTCATAGATATTTATTTATTTTTAAATTAAAAATTAAAAAACCGTGTAGAATCACGTATACCTCGCATATGCCCCCGCATACCACTTATTCGCTATTCGGTGGCCTGTCTGAACGTATACGCATACCGCTTTCTTGAACCTTGGTTGAGGTAATGGAGTAGTTCAACTTGGCGACGATTATCTCCCTTCCCAAATCTAGATCAGACCATACAATACTATGACAGGATACTTGTAGTGGGAGAGGAGCATCATCTTATTTCAAGTTCGAGTGTTGTTGGATGATGGATGATGGATCTCGCGAGATGGTCTTTTCATTCTGGAATGACCTTGAGGTAGAGGAGGCTACTGTTAGACTCACCTTAAAGTTAGTGGTGCTTCGTTGGCTATCGATGGGATTTAGGAAGGACTCTTGTACGGCCCATGAGTTGAGGAGAAATGAACCCAATAGAAGGTGGTAAGACAAGACATATTGGAAGACTATATGGAGCTGGAAGAGGAAGAGTTGACGAGTAGGGGGGTTGTGCAGAAGATCCTTGAGGAGAAAGATAGATAGAGAGTTGGAATGGATACAAAGGCCGTATCAGAAGTGGTTGAAGGAGGGGGAAGTTAACATTAATTACTTTCACACGGTGGCAAATGGAAGGCGACAAAGGAACTTGATTCACTCGTTTGAAGTTGGGGGAGAGGTGATCAGTAGGGAGGAGGAGATCGTGATGGTGGTTACGGGCTATTTTAGGAGCATGAGCAGACGGTCTACACACGATGGCCCTTAATGATTGGGACTTGGGGTAAATCATATCTCTTCATAGGAGTTTGAAGCTTTGACAGGACCCTTTACTTTGCAGGAGGTGAGGAAGGCGGTTTTTGGCCTGAATGCAAACGGCTACCTTGTACCAGATGACTTCAGGGTTTTTTTCTTCAGAGAGTTTTGGGAGGAGATTAGTGGGGAAGTGATGGAGGTGGCAACGGAATTTGCAAAAGGAAATTATGGTTTTGAGCAAGGTTGCAAAAGTCGGTAGTCGATACTCGATCGGTTGGGTCACTGATTAAGGATTAATCGGTAGTCGGACGACTAATCAGATTTAGTCGGACTTTAATCAGCTTTGAATTTTATGATTATTTTAAATATATAACTCATTTTTATACATATATTTACATAGATTTTGTACATTTTTATACTATCATAATAAAATAAAAAAGTAATTGAATTTAAATAAAATATTGAGCATATTATAATAAGTTTGCTTATAAGAAAAGCAAAACATATAAAAATATGGTATCTCCAAGTAAAAAATCGGTCGACTAGTGTACCTAGTCGGAATTAGTCGGTACTCGGTCGGCCACTCCACTGATTGGACTAGCCGGACCTACTAGTCGGTCCAGTCGGGCGACTTCTACAACCTTGGTTTTGAGCGACTCGACAAGTCCTTCATTTTCTTACTTCCCACGAGGGATATTGCTATAAAAGTTGAGGACTATCGTCCGATTGCTCTTTCAAATGCGATTTATCTGATAGTAACAAAAGTGTTGGCGAATCGGCTGCGAGGGGTGCTTAGCAGAATTATTTCACCTGTGCAAAGTGTCTTTTTACCGAGCAGACAACTCATGGACAATGTGGTCTTGGCATCGAAGATTGTTGCAAATTGGCGTAGAAGGAAAACGAACGGAATTTTGTGGAAGGTGGATTTCTTGAAGGCATATGACTGTATGGATTGGCGCTTCATGTAAGCGTCACTCTATAGGCGTGGCTTTCCAGACGTATGGATAACTCGGATGAAGAGATGCATTACAACTACATCTTGCGCAATCTTGGTGAACGGTCAACCAAAGGGGGGGTACTTTTAGCCATAACATGGGGTTCATCAGGGGTACCTATTGGCCCCTCTACTCTTTATTATTACAAGTGATGTTTTAACAGCCATGACTGAATGCACGGTGATAGGGGGCTATGTCATGTCTAGTCAAGGGAGGAGATATCTATATCCATCCCCCAATATGTGGATGACACGATTCTATTTGCAGAGGGGGGCTCGGAGAGTTGCAGGGGTCTGAGGATATTCGAGGTTGTCTCTCTACAGTGCTCGATCTATTCGGGGTTGTCTCTGGTTTGAGGCTCAACATGCAGAAATCAGAGTTCGTATCCTTCAACTTAGACGACGCAGAGGTGGAGTGGTGTGCGGCCGTGCGGGGTACCTTAGGTCTCCTCTCAGGGAGCTTCTGATACGATACTTGGATGTGCCACTAGCAGGTGGGCAAATGCGCTTGTCAGGTTCGTTGTCGGTAATTGAGAAATTGGAGCGGAAGTGTGCATGGTGGAAATCTATGTGCTTATCTAGAGGGGACAAACTAGTGTTACTGCGTTCGGTTCTGTCAGGGATTCCCATATTTTCCCTCTTGTCCAATACACTACCAGTTGGGATCTAAAGGAGGTTAGAGGGCATCATGAGATGTTTTTTGGTCATCTTCTGGTAGTACAAATGGGCTGCCATAGCGGAGTGGAAGATCATTACATGCTCAAAGGATGATGGTGGTATGGGTGTGCGCAACTTGGAGGAGATGAACAAGGCTTTACTCAACAAGTGGATAATATGCATCTGGGGTGGATGTAATAGTTTGGTATGTGTGTTGATTAGGAAGATCCACGGCTCTGGTGCCACACTCCTTGGTCCCGAGGATGCTGGACACGCTCCTTCCTTCTTCTGGCATGGTATCTGCAGTGTGGTGTGGGAGGTCCTCCCTTTCCTGAGACTAAATGTGGGGTATGGCAATGATTTTAGGTTATGGACTGATGACTGGAGTGAGAACGGGGTGCTTGGGGAGAGGTTCTCGCGTCTTATGACGATGGCTACCGATCTGAATTGCTTGGTGGCTGATCTATGGGATGGACACTCTTACTACCCCCATTTTAGATCAGATCTTTCTGATCAGCGGTTGGAGGAGCTTCTAGTGTTGGTGGCAGAGTTGGATAAGGTGACTATGCCTATTGAGGGCAGGGACAATTGGACTTGGTATGATGGGAGTTTTTCAGTGGGCAAGGCGTATAAGGCGTTCAATGCCCCAACGATCTTCGACCTCGGGGGGTGCATTGCGGACTGTAGGGGCATATAAAGCCGGAAATATCCTGTAAGAATAAAGGTCTTTCTGTGTTTTGTTCAGGAAAGGGAGACGTCTTACGACTGGAAGACTTGCATGGCTTGTTGAAGCCGTCGATCTCACTTGTTATCGGTGATGGGTGGACACTGAGGAGGTAGATCACATGTTCTTCAGATGTGCGAGCTCTATGGAGGCCTGGAATCAGACTATCTCCCATAGGGGTACTGCGGATTTTTGGGAATCTATTGGCAAATTTTGGCACAGCTCGGAGAGAGAAAGATCAGAGTGCTTTGATTTGGTTTGGGCGATTTGGCTGGCCAGAAATGGCGTCATCTTCCACCAAGAGAGTATCTACGTTGAGAATGTCGTAGCTCACGCTAGGGCTTTAGCTGAGTCTTTGACCATATTGTAGTGTTTTTTTCTTTTTTGTTCAAGTAACTGTAAACAGACATGCATTTTTTATTGGTGATAAATGGTAAAAAAATTTGAGCACACACCTATACAGTAGAAGCCCTTTTTCTTAAAAAATTCATGCTAATGGTTGTATCTAGGACTCTCCACATGTTAACTAAATAATGGATACTTCTTATGAGCCTAGCCAGACTGGTGAACTATCTATATTAGATTACTCTCGGATAGTGCACCACCTATTACTCTCGACCAATGCACCTCCTTCAGAATAATTATGCTTTTAAACATATACCTTATGAGAGTCTTGGTACGATCTTAGGTATTGTAATCTACATTGCTTTTACTGGTTATTTTACATGGATTATTGATTGGTTAATGGGGCTTCCCCAAGGGGGGAGTCTATTTGGCTACCCCCACCCTTATTTTGTTATTTCTTAAGGTATAATCTGACAACACCTGGGTGGATTTCAATCACTGCATGACACCATGCTCTCATTCAAATTTTTACTGAATGCAAAACTCCTATCATATCTTATCCATCAAGCCTGTCAAATTTTAACGGTCTCAAAATTGTTGAAATTGGCCCCTTATAGAGGGATTGGTTAGGAATGCCTATCTTATACGAATTTTGAATGAGAACATGGTGTCATATAGTGATCTGAATCTCCCTAGGTGTTTTCAGAAAACACCTTACGAAACATAAAAATAAAGGTAGGTGTAACTAAGTTGGCTCCCCCTAGAGGTAGCCCCATTAAACCCTTATTGATTTTGGTGCTTCTACATACCTGATGGTGAATGTAGATTTTTGTCCTCATCTTAGCCACCTAGGGCTATGAGATTAGATAGATTGATGAATGATGCTCTTTCTCCTATTACTATGAGATTGTAGACGTTTCTTGAACTGACATATGTTTGTAGACATCGTAAGACTATTTATGACCTAAAGCAGAGTTCCAGAACTTGGTTTGATAGGTTGACTAGTGAGATCAACTCCGTTAAGTTTGATAGAGGCCACTTGTACCATAAATATGGAGGAGTAAGGGGTTTTATCTCAAGCAGAGTCATAACCATTGTGATTAACAATAATGGGTAGATAATAATTTTGTATGAGGTCTACTTAATCATTAATAAGGTTCATGGGGGTAGATATAACCCCAAAGAGCCTTAAAGTATCTTGTGAGTGCTAGTAAGACCTAAAATCTGATCTACAAAGTTGCAAACAACCGAATTTTGCTCATTGTTCAATTGGTTTGTAAAAATCTAGGATCTTGAATGTGCTCATGCACCCAAGAAGGTACCACAAAGGCGAAGGAGGAGGCTCCATGTTCTGAGGTTTACTAGACTCAGTGTTCGGAAAGTCGACCGCATATACGGTTGCATATGCGGAGTCATCCCCCTACCGCACTGAGTATGCTATACTCATTCAATATGCGGGTTATGGGATATACCCGGTCGCATAATACGCATATGTGATCGTATATGCCACCTTCTCGACTTCCACATAGGTTACTCCTCCATCATCTTTTTTCTCCCCTGCCAAGGTTTGTTGATTGCTCCTTTTTTTAGAGTAAGCGGGGTGGCTTCCCAAAAAGGGAACCACCTCTTATTTATTAAACTAGAAAAGTAAAAGAAAAATATTACATGTACATGTCGCTACATTGACCACACTCGACACAATGCCTTACAATGTTCCAACACGTTTTGAGATATAAAAACATTCCCCTCAAAGATGGATCCATTCTGCGCATACCATATGGCCCAAACTACCCCAAACGGAAGGGCATAATCCTTATTGGAATTCCCACAGACATTTCGAAGAATTCCCCAAAAACTAGAGCAGTTGCTAGGAAGGAGCCAAGTAATGCTAATCTTCGCCCACACATCAGCCGAATACGGGCACGAGAAAAACAAGTGATACAGATCTTCAATCGCCAATCTACACCTATCACACGAACTGTCTTTCCCTCCCATAATCCACCCATGCCTCTCCTTCGTGAGAGTCCTCCCAAGCCTGAACATCCAAATAAAAATCTTGACCCTGGCAAGTACCTTGCTTTTCCATATAATGTTCTATCCATTCTCTCTACTTCGTCAATCCCCTCCTCCTCCCGGGTAAATGTAAATATGCCTTCTTGACAAAGAATCTACCTTCATCCCATACGTAGTGATCCCTACCCCCCGAAGGCGCCTGCTCCATAGCCAAAGCTGTCTGCATCACCATGAACTCCACCACCCTCTGGTCCGAAAGCTCCGCCACAAAAATATGTTGATTACTCTATTTAGCGTTAAATCTCTCTATTTTTTAGATTCAGCAGCAACGACTCTATATTTTTTTAGATTCTCCAGCAACAACTCTATTTTTTGCACTATCTCGTAAGTCGTAACTGCATGAATATAGAATAAATTACATGCATTTATCTTAGAACTTTGTAAGGATAAAATGAATATAGATGACGTATTTGCATGGAATTTTATAACTGCACAAAACAAATTAAATATATTTAATTTAAATAGTTGATTTTTTAATATTTGACTTTGAGTAGACAAATACACCATTTACTAAAGTACAAATGTTCATAGTTGTGTTTACTAATCAGGTTACACTTCCAAAAAAGATTACCTTCCAATTTGGAAAAGGATATCTACCATTTTTTTCTATCCTCAATCAATTTATAACATTTTTTACTTTCTCCACCATTAACTTAACATCTTTATCTTTTGGAAATGGATGACCTTTGGAAATGCTTTGGTTGATATCACATTGTACAAAAAAGTCTTCACTTCATATTTCTTCCATGTTATATTTTTAAACATAAATATCTACTTTCAAATTATTATTATATTTTTTATTAAAATAATAGAAATGTATGATATGTGTATACTTCCGCATATACTTCCGCCTACCTGCTTACTCGCTCTAAACCGCCTAACTAACCGAATGAATACCGCATACTGACTTTATGAACCTTGCTAGACTTATGTCGAACTGGTCCTTGATGCCGATCAAAATTGAGTAGTGGCATCGAGCCTTACTGGGGCTCATGTGATTCATAGACGAATGTCGTCGCGGCTAATCACTACTGGAATGTTGCTATTGAGTGTAACCGCTGCTTATGCTTGTCTTACCATTCGATCTTGCTTGGGTGGGGGTCGATGTTGTTGAGGGGAATCCAGTCATGTCATTTAGATATGATGGTCGAGTGGGGCGAGATCAAGAGGCTATTGAACAATGGTTTAGGATCAGTGCTTTGATGTCATGTGGAAAAGAAAAAGGATTTCGTAATAAAAATGGAAGGTTATGGAATTTTTATATAAGGATGAAGTCCTAGAGCCAATAACTGAAAGTACATGATTTCTCTTAAGCTTAAATAAAAATAATAAAATAGCTATAAGTACATCAGCAACATCAATATGAAGTTTCTCATCAATGTGATGACAGAACACTTGCCTAAATAAGAAAAGTCCTAGCTTGATCGAGTATATGATGGTGTTTGTGTTTATCGACACTGTTATGCGGTGAGTTATTGGTATAAGAGGTATGGTGAATAATCCCCAAAGAATTATAAAAGTCTCGTAACCATAAAGAGCGAAGCTTATAAGCATTATTAGACCACATAGTTTAAAGACAGGCAGACAAAATCATCTACAATGTCTAAGTAATAGCGATGACCAAGGTGATTCAGAGTCCGACTGAGCCTTCTAAAATCCATGTGAACAAGATCAAAAAGCCGATGAATACATGTGATCAAATTTAGGAAAACAACTCCATAGGTGCTTCCCAAGCTCACAAACCTCAGGCTTCAGAGTGGTTTTGGGCAAGCTTATAAAAATCGGTCAACTAGGTCGACTAGTCGGCCTGATTGGTCGAGTCGAGGGGGGGGAGCTAGCTCGACTAAGCCTAGTTAGCCAATAGTCGGTCATCTGACTTATCGCACCCATTGTTTTTAAAAACGCGCCTCGAGGCGCTGAGGCGTACGCCTCGAGGCGTTTTTCTAGGAAAAACGCCTCGAGGCTATAGCCTCATGCAGTCTCAGTGAGGCTTAAGCCTCGAGGCTTATGAGGCGCGCCTCGAGGCGTAAGCCTCGAGGCGTTGCCTCGAGGCGTAGCCTCATTTATGTGTTGATTTTTTGAATTTTTTCTGCAATATTTTTTTCTTTTCTTTTTGATTGTGGGCTTTTCATCTTTCATAGACAAGTATGTTCAAGTCCTTAAGCTCACAATTCACTAAAATGCATTTTTTTAGTTTATTAAAGTATTGAGCTTATTTTTACTTTGTTATGCATGTTCTTTATATATCAACATGAACAAAAATTTGGATCTTGAGATATTAAATCTAATGCCTCTACTCTTAATATGCATCTTGTGTTACATCTAGCCCCTTTAGTAAATTTTATTCAAGACTTTAAATTTTGCAGAGAGTTACCTATTATTGTGCTTGCATATTTATATTTACTTGACTCCTTACTGATTTAGAGTCCAAAAAAGAGTGTTATATAACAACTTCAATGTTTAAACCATGATATTAGCCTTAAAATGTCATGGAGTTATGTATTTACTCATAACTATTAAATTTCTAGAACTTGAAATTTGTAATTATGGTTAATTATGATGTTTTATGAAAAAATTTCTTCCACGAATGAGGCTTACGCCTCAATACGCCTCGAGGCAATACTGGGAAAACGCCTCGATACGCCTCACGCTTTTTAAAACCTTGATCGCACCGACTAGTCGGCCTATTGGTCGATTTAGCGGCCGATTTTACATACAACTTTTTTCTATGTATTTTTTCATTCTATCATGTTGCTTATTCTTGTATATTTTGTTGTTGTAACTTGTTTATTTTGTATATTTAGTATATCATTGTTGGTAACTTAATTATTTTTATGCTATCATGTTGTACTAGGGAGTTTATATACTACTCTCATACAAACATAACATGAAGTGAGACCCCCATTCTGATAGGGTATGGTGGCACAAGGGGGACATCATGCAGTTCTTTAATTGGGTTCAGCCGAATAGATGGTTAGGATGCATGCATCTCAATAAGTATTCTTGTTATATTTTAATGAATGCATTATAGTGTTGAAAATGATCAAATCTATGCAAATATATTTATAAAAATTTATTTTTATATTTAAAATAACTAAAAAAACTTCAAAACCGACTTGGGTGAATTCGATTAATCTCCAGACTACCGACTAATTCTTGTCAATGACCACGCCGACCGAGTACCGACTACAAACTTTTGCAACCTTAGTTTTGAGAGATGATTGATGGAGATGTCATACTTTGTTGACGGGCGTATTATCTAAACAATGGTGCCATACGAAAGCTAGAGCGATGAACATCTTTTGACTAGTAGTAGAAGAAACAAATGGAGACCGAAGAAGATGGAAAACTTCTCAAACTAATGGAGACCTAATCGTCTTCCTTGTCATACTATCATGAAAATCAAAGACACGGTATCTTTTTTTGATGCAAAAGGGGGGAACACTCTGGAGGTGTTTGCCCCATATATATTAATAAGATATCAAAGACGCGGTATTCAAAATAGATTTGTAATGCATAACCTTGCAAATTCGTCTAACCACTAACAAGCTAATTGGAAATTTGGAATTTAGTAGTACATCGGGGGTAACAATAATAAACCCTTGTCTTATAACATAGGATATACATCCATTTACCTCATGAACAGTCCTCCCTGGGGGAATGTGCACGATGTTGTCAAACTGCTTCCTATTTCCACAAAGATACCAAGAAGCGTCGGATCTATTAACCAATCAAATTCTATATAATGAATAGAGTGAATACGAAATCCTAATACGATTGTAGAGTATGATGCATATATAGTAGCAACCACAACGGTTTCATGTGGCATGTCAGTGATTGTGGAAGGTGTCTGACCATAGTGCATGAACATGCCATTGAGATCAATGCAAGATAAGGTAAATGCATCGCCATCTGTAACCATATTGGGACAATGGGGCCTCCAGTGCTTGGTCCAACATGTCTCCTCAATGTGACATGTCTAGTTACATAGTGTACTGGACTTTACCTTTGTCGTTGAGCTAGTGGGTCAGTCTGACTAATTGAACCACTCCAAATCTAGTAATAAATATGCCACGACCTCTGCCATGGCCTCTTCCATATGAACCTCGTCTTCCACTTTCAAATGTCATTGCTGGGCAGAAGTCTAGGACTCCAGTATCTTCGAATGTTAGGCGATACTGCAGCGATTGAGTCGGTTGGTCTGCAATCCAAGGAATGACCCCGCTTCAACTTAATAGCCATATACATGCTGTCCTTGTCTCATCCCGCATGACATAATAGCCTGTCCTACTCTTCAGTTTTGACTTAGGAACTGGTATGACCATCTGGCTTAATGGGACTCGTCCATTTTGACGATTTGATCATAGAACGAGTGCCTCACGCTACCCATATCAGTCGCTGATGATGTCACCTTGGATTTCAGACATCTTTTCCTATGGTAGATTCTTAAAAGTCAAATAAAAGTCATATAATTATCTAGTTCATATCTTCAAAGGTGAGCGATGTCGGCAACCTTACATGGATGGAGTAACTAGCAACCCGGCAAAGAGTCGATATTGTTGCGACATGCGAGAGGTTGGTGGTGCCACAAATAGACATCGAATCTGCGAGACGATGATGATGTCGTGTAGGAGGTGGTGGTGCTTTGCCTGGACGATGAAGGTAATCCCGTTTGAGCGGATGCGACGAGGATCCGAGAGATGAGACTTGGGGGTGGGGAGGGGATTAGGACACATAATAGTGATTTAGGATTGTTTTTATGATACAGTGTGAATGATAATAATTGATATATTAAATGGTGTTCCTTAGACCGCATTGTATGATTAGGGGTAGTTTTAATGTAAACAGAAGAAAAATGCATAACTATCCCAAATAGGGTGGGGATTGGAACACATAATACTAGTTTAGAACTGCTTTTATGATACTGTGTGCATGATAATAATCGAAATATTAAATAGTGTTCCTTAGCGCGCACTGTATAGAGAGTGGTTAGGGTTAGTTTTAATGTGAACATAAGAAAAATACACAACTATCTCAGACAGGGTGGGTACTCAAATCTTAATGTAAGCATGACAAACTATGAAAGTATGAAATGATAAAAGACGGAATCAAGAACAATAGAAAACTTGGATTTGCGTGGAACTGTACTCCTTAAGGAATGGGCTGAAACCACGAGAGAAATCTACAAAGGGTTGTATCTTTTATTCGGTTTCTTAAGAGATTATAATGGGTAGGGGGCTATTTGTACAACCCCGCCAACCCTTATATAAATGGCTAGTTGGGAGTGGATAGGCTGGAGTGTTGATCTGCATGATAGTTGATGAGCATTATCAGTATGAGATGATTCCGAATAGTCATAGTAGAAGTCCATCCGAAGTAGTTGATGTCGAGCATCAAAAGTAAAGTGGCCCTATCCCATGAAGATAGAGAGGTAGCCTCTCATATACAGAGATTCTAAGAAAGGACTTCTCCCACATAGAAGTCATCATTGCTTCTCTCTTGTAAGGACATCAAAGATTGAGTCTCATACAAGGACCTCAAGACGTGAGTGCACATATAAGAACCTCGAAGAGGAGATCTTGTTTTGGGTGCTACGAGCATATGAGATGGACAAGAGATAAATTTTGGTTGGGCACAATCTCAAGTAGGAGAAGAATATGCCTACTCTTTCACTCCTTTTACCCCATTTTTCGGAAATATGAGGGTAATTGACCATAGACATGTGCAGAGAATGGCAATAGCGGAAATGAAAATGTTAAGGTGGATGTGTGGACGCACACGTAAAGATCGTATTCGGAATGATGCCATCAGAAGGAAAGTTGATGTAGCTCCGATCGAGGATTAGTGCGAGAAAATCGCTTAAGGTGGTTTGACTATTTGCAAAGGAGGTCAACTGATGCAACGGTGAGGAGGTGTGAGTTTTGGAATGTTGATCTAGCTAAAAGAGGGCGAGGAAGGCCCAAGATGTGTTGGAATGAGACTATACGAAGGGATCTTAATTTTTTGGATCTAAGCCCAAGAATGACCCGAGATAAGTCTGAATGGAGGCAAAGAAGCCATGTAGCCGACCCTACCTAATGTGGGAAAAGGCTTTGTTGTTGTTGTATGAGGGTAATTGAACAAGTTTTGGAGAAGGTTCTGCCATATTTTTATGAGGATAACTGACAAATTTGGAGAGCAAGTGGGGTGAACAAATTTCCTTTCCTTTCTTTTCCTACTTATTCTCATTTTCTCAATCATTTATTATGTTTCAATCATCATATTTTTTTCAACCATCTACCTATTCGAAAGGTACCACTTCGTCATCCATTACATGCTACAGGTCATTTCTTGAACCCTAAATTCTACTATGGCAACCCATCCATTGCAGTTGATACAGAGATTATTGATGGATTATACAAATGCATACAAACATTGGTTCCTGACGTAAATGTATAATATAAAATTATGATTGAATTAAGCTCATATAAAAATAGTACGGGAATTTTTGAAATCCAATAGCCATTCGATCAAGAAACTCAAAATCTCCAGGTACCCATTACAATTTGGTGCACTCAAATTGATTCAATTCTTGATGTTAACATCTTCATATGATAATGTAGCGGAATGATGGAGCTCTTTTGGAAGTTTAACTCCAAACTAGCAATGTCTAGCAATAAAGATTTTGAGCTTGGCATGCATTCATCTGGGTGTGAACGTAATTGGAGTGTATTTGAGCACATAAGTAATTTTATGTTAATTTCATAATTTTGAGCATTAATTTTAACCCTAATAGATGCGAACGTTTTTACATATTGATTCAAAGAAAAGAAACATGCTTGAACATCAAAGGTTGCAAGATTTGATGTACAAATATGACCAGGCTTTGAAGGATTATTATGACTTACGAGACACCATAGATCCGATCGCTCTTAGTGAATCGATGATGCTAATGAATGGTTGCTAGGTGAAATGGAGATGAATAATGCATAGGAAGATTTTATCTTTGAAGATGATATATTGACATGAGGAGATATACCAAGAGCATCTGGAGTTGCAGAGGCACAAACATATACGCGACAACGTACAAGGCACAGAGCACCTATTGCGGGATATTTTTCAAGATGAGTTGTTCCTTCACAGGACAATGAAGAAGATGAAATGGAAGAGATTGAGGGGGGTGAAGGTGGAAATGAAGACGATACTGGTGATGTCAATTTTGGTGATGATGAAGATGAAGAACTTACGGATCCATAGACATTTCAATCTTTAGTTACTTATTTCACTTTTGTTTGTGTAATTTAAACATTCAAACTATTTCTAGAAGTGTTTGGAGTTTTGTCTTTTCTAATATATGTTTGAATGATCTTCATTGCATGCTATTGATACACTTGCGGTATATTTTTATTTGGTATAAGTAATATAAATAATTTAATGTGTATATATTATATATAGAGGCAATATTTCTTTAGTATCTCGATTGTCTCAGACTCTCAGGCGAGCGCCTAGCTCCTCGGGCATTTTGGACCCGTAGCGCCTTAAAGTGCCTCGTGCCTTTGACAAAACTGATTGCTACACACGAATACAATAATCATCCCCATGTCAAGTACGATGGGGTCACCAAACGAGGATGCCGGTTTATTC
This sequence comes from Ottelia alismoides, assembly GCA_037367405.1. Classification (NCBI taxonomy): domain Eukaryota; kingdom Viridiplantae; phylum Streptophyta; class Magnoliopsida; order Alismatales; family Hydrocharitaceae; genus Ottelia; species Ottelia alismoides. Next base: position 409,942 of record JAZKJV010001413.1, on the reverse strand, counting down.
AATAGAGGACAATGAACCCAAAAATATTGATGCAATTAATCATGAACATAAATAAATCATTCTAGAAAGAACAAACTTACCAATGCAATGTTTTAAAATCAGCATGAGATGTTCCTTCCCAGTTGAGATGACAATTACTTAGTGTATGTTGAGATTGTTGAGATAATTATGGTAGTTGTTGAGATAATTATGTTAGTTTTCTATTTTTGGTATGTCTCTCTTATGTAATTAACCCAGGGCTTTTCTCCTATATAAGAGAGCCCTAAGGTCTCTTCTATCGTATGAAAAACGTTTCTCCCAAAATGGTATCAGAGCAACGGTCCTAGACCGGGGTTCCCGTATTCCACCCAAAACCCTAACCCTACCCCCCTCCCCCCCCCCCCCGCCTCCTCTAGACGTTGTCGCAGCCTAGCTAGGGCCCTTCCCCCGCCGACCGCTGTTGCCCTAAGGCGGTCCAGCCCTTCTGCGTCGCTGCCTGGGTTTTCCCCAGCCACCTGCGTCGCCGCCAGGGCCCCTCCAACCTCCTGCGCCGCCGCGGACCGACCCCTGCCATCCCGAGGTGCCGCAAAAGCCCCCCCCACCCTCCTGTGCTCGGCTGGGGTGTCCAGCAAGTGCCGAGTGCGCTCCGGTTGACTTCCCGTGATCTGAAACTGGTATTCTAGCCCTTGTTTTGCAATCTATTGGTCTGATTTGGTTGTCGGTGGTGTTTTTGGTCTTCCATATCACATCTAAACGCCACTAGACCTTAATAAACTGCATAGGAATGGTTGTATAAGTCTACATATACAACCACTCCTCTTCATGCTTGTGTAGACATTATTCGATTGATCTACTCCTCAGTTGTCCGAGGTTCATTTCATTGATACAATGTCTGACATTAAAAGTGACGTGTTCTCTTCTTCTGGTGCATTCAAAGGACCTGCACCAATAGTCAAGATGGATGGGACCAATTATGAACTATGGTCCATGCAGTTTTGCACTCTTATGCAGTGCCACAACAAAGAACACATTATCACCGAATCCGAACCGACAGACAAAACTGGGGCCAATGCTTCGTGGAAGCAAGATGATGCTTATGCTCGTATTTGGCTCTCCAGGACACTCACCACGGAGTTGCCAACGATATTGTCAACCAACCCACCGCAAAGGCTATGTGGGATATATTAGCAGCCACATATGGGCAAGCCAAGAATGAGAGCAAGATTCTTCAGTTACAGTTTGACATTTTCTCGACCAAACAGAATGGTCGCCCGCTTCATGTGCATTTTTCTCATCTTCGCGACATGTTTGAACGTCTACACAGCTTCATGCCTATCACTGCCAGCACCGAGCAGCAACAACAGTGTCGGAACGCCACTATGACAGGGGTGTTCCTATCCTCTCTTGATTCTGAATATGATGCAGCACGTACACAGCTTCTAACTGGAGAGACGATACCCCCTATGGAAGAAGTATACAAGCGGCTCAGTCGGATTACCACTACTCCCACTACTGTCGCTCCGAATCCTTCCGCTATGGCCGTCTCACGGGGAAGGGGAGGATCTTCCCAGTTTCGAGGACGTGGTCTTCGTGGTCGTGGTGGTGGCCGTCAGCGTGGCCCGTGTTCTTATTGCCATAATCCTGGTCACTCTGAGGAGACATGCTTTCAGAAACATGGATATCCAGCCTCTGCAAGGGTTGCTGAACAGACAGAACCTACCTTGGCTCCATCCCAGGATGCTCGCCTGGATGGTATAGCAGGGTGATTGGATGTGGTGGCGTGAGCAGCGAGGATTGTACAAGCTTACCATACCATCTCATGATGGGATCGCTACTACTCCTTTTGGATCTGTTTCACCGTTCATGTGGCATCTACGCTTTGGACATCTTCCTCTTCAGAAGACGTGTCATGTTCTACCTCAATTATCTACTCGTACTACCTTGGATTGTGAAGCATGTCAGCTTGGAAAGCACCATCGCTCTTCATTTCCGTCTCGTCAGACTCGTGACAGTAGTCAGTTGTTTGAGTTATTTCATTTTGATATTTGGGGTCCTAATCGTGTTCCTGATCATCAGGGACATCGTTTTTATTTGGTTGTTGTTGATGATTACTCTAGACTATCTTGGGTGTTTTTGTTAAAACATAAGTCTGAAGCTGGTGCTCTAATCAAGTCTTTCCTTATTGAGGTCAAAAACATTTTCTCCGCTAATGTTAAAATTATTCGTACGGATAATGCCTTGGAATTCTCTACCTTACAATTATCTGCATTTCTCAGATCTATTGGTATTATTCAACAGACCTCTTGTGTTTATACGTCACAGTAGAATGGTGTAACTGAACGCAAACACCGTCACCTTCTAGACGTCACACGGACGCTTTTGATTCAGAGTCGAGCTCCCCATTCTTTCTGGGGAGATGTTGTTCTTACAGCCTGTTACTTAGTAAACAGGATGCCTTCCACCATTCTAGGAGAAAAGGTTCCCTTCTTGATTGCGTTTCCCGAGAAGAACCTATTTTCTCTCACTCCCAGAGTTTTTGGTTGCGTCGTCTTTGTCCACAATTTTGCTCCTGGTCGTGACAAGCTCTCACCCAGAGCGGTCAAATGTGTTCTTGTTGAATGTTCTCGTACCCAAAAAGGGTATCGTTGTTTTGATCCTGTAGGACGGAGATATTATGTGAGTGCTGATGTCACATTTTTTGAGTCTATTATGTATTTTTCTCCTACAGGTGACAGATTGTCCAATGGTAGTTCTGAAGAAGATGTGGCAGTTCCTCCACCACCTCCTTCTCCTCCAACTCTGCCTACTCCACCACAAATCTCTCCACCTCCATCTCCATCTCCACCTCCACCTCCACCTCAATTCTTGCCACGTGTTTACACTCGTAGGTCTTCTACTCACCCCGCTGCTCATATGCCCTCTACATCATCTAACACGCCTCAGGTATGTCATGAACATATTATTTCATCTGATGGTCTTTTGGATGGATCACAGGCTGAGACAATTATACATAACAGTGTGGATGATGACCTGGAGGTTCCCATTGCTTTGAGGAAGCCTCGTCGTCAGTGTGCTACTTACCCTCTTGCTGCACATGTTAGTTTGGATCATCTTTCAGAAGAGTACAGGCGCTTTGTTGTGGCCCTATCTGCAGTTACTGTCCCACGAACATATCAGGAGGCGTTACAGGACAATAGGTGGCGTATGGCCATGGAAGAGGAGATGGCAGCCTTGCAGTCGCAGGGTACATGGAGTCTTGTGCCTGCTCCTTTGGGTGCCTCCGTAGTCGGCTGCAAGTGGGTATTTACAGTCAAGCACAAAGCAGATGGCAGTGTGGATCGCTACAAGGCGAGACTTGTGGCACGTGGGTTCACCCAAACCTATGGGGTGGACTAACAGGATACCTTTTCCCCAGTAGCCCGACACTCTACGCTTCGTATCCTTCTGTCAGTTGCAGCTTCCAAGGATTGGCCTCTTTATCAGCTTGATGTGAAGAATGCATTCCTATATGGGGATCTACAAGAGGAAGTTTATATGCAGCAGCCACCAGGGTTTGCTACTGAGGGGGAGTCTCAGAAGGTATGCAGGCTCCATAAGGCGATTTATGGCCTTAAGCAGAGCCCTAGAGCTTGGCACCAGAAGCTATCGGAGCTAATAGAGCAACAGGGATTTGTACGGTCTACTGCAGATCATTCACTTTTTGTCCAGAAGACACAGAGAGGTACCATTGTTATTCTTGTCTATGTAGATGATATCATTGTCACAGGGGATGATGAGCAAGGGCATTCAGACTGCCAAGGAATTCCTTGGTACGCAGTTCGTGACTAAGGATCTTGGCACTCTTCGATACTTTCTTGGACTGGAGTTTGCAAGGAATCAGCGTGGTCTTGTGATGACCCAGAGAAAGTTTGTGATGAATCTGCTTTCTGAGACAGGTATGACAGAATGCAAACCTGCTACTACTCCTATGGATCCAGGTGTGAGATTGTATGATGATGATACTGAAGAGGTTGACAGCATGAGATACAGAGAGCTTGTTGGGAAGCTCTTATATGCCACCATCACCAGACCAGATATTTGCTTTGTAGTGTGCAAAGTTAACCAGTTCATGGAGCAACCCAGGAAGGTGCATATGGATGTGGTTCAGATGATTTTGAGGTATCTGAAGAACTCACCTGGTACTGGTCTTATCTTCAGCAGGGATACATCCCTTGAGGTGACTGCATGTGCAGATGCAGATTATGCAGGGTGCCCCAAAGACAGGAAGTCTACTTCTGGCTTTGCTGTTTTTGTAGGCAACTCCCTTGTTTCATGGAAAAGCAAGAAGCAGACAGTGGTTGCAAGATCCAGTGCAGAATCTGAATACAGGGCCATGGTACAGGGAAGTGCAGAGATGATGTGGGTTAGATCCGTATTGACGGACCTTGCTGTTGAGGTTCCTCTTCCTATGCAGTTGTTATGTGATAATCAAGCAGCTCTGTTTATTGCCAATAATCCCGCTTTCCATGAACGAACTAAACACATAGAGGTGGATTGGCATTACACTAGAGACATGATTCAGAAAGGTCTCATATCCACCACTCATGTTTCTACTGGAGATCAGACAGCTGATATCTTCACCGAGGCACTTACTAGAGGTCCTTTCCAGAAGTGTTGTACCAAGCTGAGCATGATAGATATCTATGCTCCAGCTTGAGGGGGAGTGTTGAGATTGTTGAGATAATTATGGTAGTTGTTGAGATAATTATGTTAGTTTTCTATTTTTGGTATGTCTCTCTTATGTAATTAACCTAGGGCTTTTCTCCTATATAAGAGAGCCCTAGGGTCTCTTCTATCGTATGAAAAATGTTTCTCCCAACAGTGTAATATTACTGATGGTCTCATATCTCTTCAGCTCTATATAAATTTTCTAACAGCATGGATGAATGAAACTCAACCATGGCCGGTCCCAAACCCGGGTAAATTGAGGAGGGTCGCACGTTAGGTAGCCAACAGCTATCGCATGAGAGATAAATTCCTAAATAGTGTTCTTTTAAGAAGACTATTGAGAAGTTTGTCTCAAAACCGTTCGGATAAATTGCTAAGGAATTTGTCTTGAATTCGTTCGGATCTTTTAATCATGGATTTAAGCAAACATCTAGATTTTGTTGGGTCGTTCCCTACTTGCGACGCGTTGCATTGCATGAATGCAATGAGAAGTTGGCAAGGGCTGCTACATCGCTGCCCGGATGTAATTCAAATTTTGCAAGGGTTCTCGCATGAGGAACGCATGTGAGTAAATAAACTAGTTCTATTACATCACCGTCCGGATGCAGTCCAAAATTTGCAAGGGTTCTTGCATGATAGACGCATGCGGGTAAAGAAATTAGTCCAAATGAGGTTGCAAAGGAAGTTGTGGATAGGTAGTTGGAATATTGGCACTTTGACAGGCAAATCGATGGAGATAGTTAATGCGATGGAAAGAAGGAAGATTCAAATATTATGTCTACAAGAGGCATAATAGGTTAGAGAGAAAGGAAGGGGATCGAGAAGACAGGTTTTAAGCTTTGGTATTCGTGTAAAGATAAGGGCAGAAATGTTGTTGGAGTGGTTGTTCATAAGGATTTGAAGGATTGTGTGGATGAGGTGCAGAGATCTGGGGATCGGATTATATTGCTAAAAGTGGTGCTCGAAGAAGAAATTCCGAATATCATCTCAGTTTATGCATCACAAATTGGTTTAGATGATAGGATTAAACAAGCTTTTTTCGAGGATTTGGATAAAATTATGCAAGGAATCCCACAAATAGAGATGATTTGCCTAGGTGGAGATCTTAATGGACATGTGGGAAAGGATGCTTCAGGATATGCTAGTGTTCATGGAGGACATGGCTTCGTGGATAGAAATGAAGAGGGAAAAGTTTCTCTGGAGTTTGTAACAGCTTATGATCTTTTTATTGCAAAATACTCTCTTCAAAAAGAGGGAGGAGCATTTAATTACTTATAAGAGTGGCTCGACTAGAACACAGATAGATTACTTTGCGTTGAGAAGAAGAGATCGCTTGTGTTGCAAAGACTGCAAAGTAATCCCAGGAAAGAGCCTGACCACCCAGCATCGATGTAGTCATGCATGTGCAAATAAAAGGGCTAGTAAAGAAAAGGAGGGTTTCCAAGATCACTAGAACCGGATGGTGGAATCTTCAATTGAAGCAATCAAGCTTCAAGGAGATGGTTTTAGAAGACTTATCTTGGGATTGTAACGGAAGTGCTAATGAGAAGTGGGAGGCGGTAGCATCTTGTATCCAAATGGTAGCCAAAGAGATGTTAAGCGAGTCAAAAGGAGGATCTCCAGGCGAAAAGGAGGCTTGGTGGTGGAGTAGAGGGGTGCAAGAGAAGCTCAAAATTAAAAGAGCTTGGCAGCTTGCTTTAAAGCTATGTCTAAGGATAGAACATATGAAACTATCACAAACTACAAAATAGCTAAGTAGGAAGCAAAGAAGGCGGTAAGCGAAGCTAAGTCAAAAGCTTGTGAAGTTTTGTACAAAAAATCTCGAATACAAAGGAATGAAAGACCAAAGATCTTTCTCAAGTGAGATGCATTTAAGATGATGAAGGTCACGTGCTTGTTACTTAGAAGGATATAGAGACTAGATGGAAGCAATACTTCCATAAGCTTTTCATTGGGGAAGAAAATAGATAGATCACTTTGGGAAATCTAGCTAGTAGTGAAAGTTACTTGAATCGTGCAAGCTACAGACGAATACAAAGGAAGGAAGTAGAGGAGACTTTGAAGGTTATGAGATATGGGAAAGGTGTAGGACCTGATGACATTCATGTAGAAGTTCGGAGAGTTTTACGTGAGTGTGGTTTGACTTCACTTACAAATTAATTCAATGTTATTTGGCGAAGCAAGAAAATACATGAAGAATGGAGGAGAAGCATCGTGATGCCTCACTATAAGAACAAATGAGACATTCAAAATTGTTCAAATTACAGAGGTATCAAGATGATGAGTCACGCTATGAAAATTTGAGAACGTGTGATCGAAAGAAGGTTGAGGTAAGTTTCTAAAGTAAAAGAAAACCAATTCAGATTCATGACAGGTCATTCAACTATTGAAGCCATCCACTTGTTGAGGACATGGAAGGACATATCGATATCGACAACATATCGATACAACATCGATACCGATATATCGCCGATATATCGACGCATATCGCCAAAACCCGGTATCCATTAAGCATTTTTCTCCTGTCGATACCCGATATATCCATATCGGCGATATATCGGTGACCTGTCGATACCGATATATCGCCGATATATCGACGATATATCGCCGATATATCGACGATATATCGCGATATGGCGATCCATGGTTGAGGAAAATAATGGAGATTTACAGAGTTAAAAGGAAGAACATCCATATGTTATTTATTGATTTAGAGAAGGCTTATGATTCTGTCCCATGGGAGATATTATGGAGAGTTTTGGAGAAGAGACAAGTACCTACCCTATACATTAACCTCATAAAAGATATGTGTGATAGGGCTTCAACTTGTGTAAGGATACAGTCTGGAAGACTGAGGGCTTCATCTTGTGTAAGGATACAGTCTGGGAAGACTGACTATTTTGACATCAACACTAGCATGCATCAAGGTTCAACTTTGAGTCCATTCCTTTCTACTTTGATTATGGACAAGTTGACAAGTCACATTCAAGATGAAATACTTTTGTGTATGTTAGTCGATGATGATATTGTGTTGATTGATGAGACCAAAGATGGAGTAAATGAGAAGCTTGAGGTCTGGTGACATGCTTTGGAGACTAAAAGAACTCGTATAAGTAGGGCTAAGACTGAATATATGGAGTGTACTTTTGATGGAAGCAATGGTGAAAGAATCGATATTAATATTAGTGATGATAACATTCAGAAGAGAGATTATTTTAGATATTTGGGATCTATTTTGCAACATGATGGAGAAATTGATAGAGATGTTATAAATAGAATAAATGAAGGTTGGCTAAAATGGAGAGGAACCTCTACTGTTCTCTGTGATAAGAAAATTCTTTTGAAAATCAAAGGAAAATTTTACAAAGCAGTTGTGAGACATGATATGCTCTATGGATCTGAATGTTGGCCTGTGAACCATAGACATGTGTAGAGAATGGCAGTAGCATAAATAAAAATTTAAGGTGGATGTGTGGATACACACGTAAAGATCGGATTTGGAATGATGCCATCAGAATGAAAGTGGGTGTAGCTCCAATCGAAGATAAGATGCGAGAAAATCGCTTAAGGTGGTTTGGCCATTTGAAAAGGAGGTTAGCTGATGCATCGGTGAGGAGATGTGAGTTTTGGAATGTTGAGCTGGCTAAAAGAGGACGTGGAAGGGCCAAGAAGTGTTGGAATGAGACTATACGAAAGGATCTTGGTTTTTTGGATCTAAGCCCGAGGATAACCCAAGACAGATCTGAATGGAGGCAAAAAATCCATGTAGCCGACCCTACTTCAAGTGGGAAAAGACTTTGTTGTTGTTGTAACATGGATGAATGAACGGTTCTTTAACTACGGCAGTATTATGTTCAACAACTCATGACATTATAAAGAGCGTTCTTCTAAAAAAAATGTATGAAGCAGTGTATCTGTTTATTTATATTAAATATCAACTTTGGTTACCAAGCAACTATTTTTATAGATACCATAACCATTAAATCTCGGGTTAGGCATGCTATATACATTATACAGTATTATTTTGTAAGTGAAGTTCAAAATTTGCCATAATTACATTTCGGGTAGGAAAAAAGAATGAAGTTAGAAGGATCGAGAAAAGCACCACGTTTTATCTTACCCAGTCAAACAAATGGGTATTCACCATTGGAGACAGTTGACATACGAAGAACCATGAGACATTAATGCATACCTTTTCCATCCATTGTTTTACAAATTTTTTATGACCATCCAATGCAAAAGGCTTCATTCCGAGATGTTTTTCTAATACTCTTCGAACACCTTCAAGAGTCAATGAACTGAAAGAGGAACCTCAAAGTAAATATTCATAAAAAAGGACTGCCAAATGACAGATTTCATAAGTTAAGGTAACAGTTACTATCTAAAAATAATAGAACAGATTCTTTAATGCGGTCAAATATATCTTTCTTCGAAGTGTCAGAAACGACATTTGGCAAAATCAATGTTACATGATGGTCCTCTTAGGGTAAAAAAAATATATATCCACTCTGAAACAAAGGTAGGAACATGTGGCCTCTTTAACTTTATCAAGAGAAATGGTTTGTGACATCGTATGATAAATATATCTTCTTCTTTCTTAATCCAAAAAAGGGGGAGACGCGCTAGGGTGTTCCATCCAAATATATTAAAAAGGTGAGGAAGAAATACTCAAGGAGAGTCTTGGCGTGAGAAATTACATTTTCAAAATAAAAATGTTGCGAAGCAAAGAGTGCACCATTTCTAAAAAGCCACAAAACCCAAATGGTTACTACTGGTAGAAGACACAGCTTTGGGACGATTCTTAGTTGCAACTAAAGAATCCCAAAACCCTTCACCCCAGCTGGTAGGAAGCACGTAGGGAGGAAAAACACCGAGATAGCCGAGAGTACCGCCTTTAAAAACACAAGGCGACCACCTCTCGACAGACACAGCTCGCCAACTTGCCAACTTATTCCCCGGCTTCTCAATAACCGAGTGCCATTCAGATTGTCGCAACCTCCCGCCCACCAACGGCAATCCAAGGTACGTAATAAGGAGATCCCTACGCTACGTTCGTAAGGCACTTTCACAAGACGCCACCTCCTTCTCATCTATCCTAAAAGGCACAAAAGAGGACATAACATTAATTTTCAACCTCAGCCAGCTTCTTCTCAAACTTCACCACTACTGGTAACCAATCAATCTACCTAAGACGACCACACATGAGTGTCCGACCAAGATAATTAATCGAAAGGCTCCTCTGCTCTGTATCTAGGACTTCAACACATGCCACCTCCTCGGCCCGGGAAAGATTAAAGGGGACGAAAGAAGACTTTGCCCCCATTAAGCTTCAGTCTGGAAACCTCAACAAAAATATCAAGTACCGTTTTTATCGCCATGCTCTCTGCCACCCCATCTTCAATGAAGAAAATGGTGTCGTATGCGTACTGCAAGATTGGCACATTAATATTCTACCTGGAAAATCCCCTGCAGAAATGACTGGCTTATGTCAACCCCGACATGACATCCAGACCATCCGCCACCAAAACAAAAATAGCGGAGCCACGGGGCATCCCTGCCGCACTCCCCTCTGTGGTTGAAAGAAACCACCTTCCTGGTTCCCACTAATCAACATCGAGAGCGATGCAGTCATAATGCACCTCTTCATCCAGTCTATCCAGATGTCCGAGAAGCCTCTCCTCACCAACGTCGCCCAAATAAACTTCCAGTTCATACAATCTTATACCTTGGAAAAGTCCACCTTCCAAAAGAAACCGACAATGTCCCTTCTTTTCCAGTCCGAAACCATCACATAAGCCAAGACCACACCCTCTAGTAATTATCGCCCTGGAATAAATGCCATCTGAGCCAGCATCACAAGATCGTCCAGAACACCCCTGAGACGATTGGTCAACACCTTCATCGCTATGAGGTAGATTGCATTAGAAAGCGCTATGGGTCTAAACTCATCAACCCGCTCAGCACCATCCATTTTCGGAAGAAAGAACAACATTGACCTATTGAGCTTTTCCAAGCCCTTATTCACATCTCTAAACTCCATCATCATCCCCATACATCCACCTCCACAGCATCCCAGAATTCTTTGTAAAAGAGGGCCGGAAAACCATCTGGGCCAAGACACCCATATGCATTGAGATCGAAAACCGCCGACGCACCTCATCCTTTGTGAAATCCGACACAAGCTCCGTCTGCTGCTCAGGTCTCAACATTCTACAACCCCTTCCATTCCACTTGACCCCAGAAGAAGGCATCCTCTTGCTAAAGTTTCGGAAGTGGTCCACAACTGCAACACCAATCGTCCCATCACCATGCACCCGCCCCTCCCTCTACCAGCAAGTCATGTATCATATTCCTTCTCCTTCTGTCGATTACCACGGCATGAAAGAATCTTGTATTCGCATCTCCTTGTCAACCTCAGCCATATTCTTTTGTTGCTCGTCGTGAGCCTTTCTCTCCTCTGAATCAAGCTCGTGTTCATCCTCTAGCTCGTCCAGTCTGGCTAGATCACTAACAGCGACTTCTCATTTTTCATTCCTACCTCTGTTTACATCATCGTTATGCTTCATCAACCTCTCTCTCAAAGCCACAATCTTCTGCGTCAACATTTGAGCAGCTAAACCCTCCACTTGCACAGATCTCCAGAAACCGGACACCATCTCCTAGAATCCATCATCCAACAATCAGGCTTTCTCATACCTAAACATAGATCTCGGGATCAACCCCATACTCGAATCCCAATAAATCGAGGTGTGGTCTGATCTCAATCTAGGAAGCGCATGCACCGAGCAAAGTGGGAACCTCTCCATCATTCCTATCGACACCAGAAAGCAATCCAGGAGCGATCTTGATGAGTTGTTTCGCCATGTGTGAACTTCACATTCGCAGCATCAAGGACCTCCAGCTCCTACTCACCAACAAAGTCTATGAAATCCTTCGATCCCATGTCATAGGCCCCACGACCACTAGGGCGATCCGAAGCAAGCAGCGTTACATTAAAATCTCCTCCAATAATCTACGGAAATTTTTGAAAGTCCCTCCCAGTCGCTAGGTCAACAAGTCCTTAGGGACTACGGGCCAGCTCACCCCCTTTCCTCACCGCACGGGAATATACTCTTTGTTTGTCCCCATCAATTATGACTCATCTCATGAATCGACCACTGGTAATAATCTAAGCAATTGGTTACCAAGGAGTAATCTTGTTTTTTAGTCTGCAAGACCACATAATGAGAATGTGATATACCAAATTTCCACTATTGTACTGGAGTAATTGGGAATGGGAGATGTAACTTGTAGTAAGCTCGAAAGTGTTGATCTTTTAATGAACTGCGACGTGAATGATCATTGACATCTAATGGTCATCCTTTGGCTATATAAAATAAGATCTCACCAAGGCATCGCTTGAAACAATGCATCTCACTTGAGGATAAGACAAATGACATCATATTGGAGAAAGATCTTTAGCACGTAAAAGTTGCTTACCCCTCCCTATGCACACCTATAACACACAAATAGTTTTGTTTGCCAGAAAGTGTGACACATGAGGAAACGAGACATTTCCTATCAGGGTTATGGGCATGAGAATAATTCCCATAAAGGGAACGTATGGAAAATATTGATAAGAAGAGACATATATTGGCAAATGATTTGTCGTTTGGTGAGGTGGCACGGCAAACCATTTGTCGACTAGCCACAACATCTACATTTGTTGCAGCAATCTAATCTCCTCTTTATTTTAATTCCATGCCCATGCACGTCCAACCTTACTCCTCCCCCTTCTCACCTCCCCCTTCCTCCATGCATCCAATTTCAAGCAACCCATAAAGCATGTAGTGATCCTAGTCACGGAGAACCGGTCCTTTGACCACATGCTCAATTGGATGAACTACTACTCTCCATCTCTTGATGGCCTCGACGACTCCCAGTGCAACCGCATCTCCATCGTTGACACCATCTTGTCATCCCTCTGCGTCTCTGATGACTCCCCCCTCATCGACCCTACCATGCCCACTCTTTCCCAACCGTCACCTGCCAGGTCTTTAGCTCGTCCTCCCTGGCCCTGCACATGTCCGGCTTCGCCGAGCAGGCCACCTTCCTATCCCCCGACCTAAGGATGAGCAATGGGCTAGGCCGGCCCGACCCAGTCTGAAGCCCAGTCCAAAAGACCCGGGCTAGCCAGCTCGAAGCCCGATCCAAAAGGCCCAGCTCGAACCAAGTCCAAATGTACATTGGGCTAGACTTTGGCCAAAGATTTAGGCCCAAAAGTTTTTGGGGTCGAGCTTGGGCTTGGCTCGACCTAGCCTAACCTGGCCCAAGAGCCCGGCTCGTTGTGGGTCCGAGAGCTTGGCCCAATGTGGGCACGTTATTTGGCCCGATTGAAGACCCGCACCCCACCCCCATATCGTTCCCCATCTTTCCAAGTTGTGCGCCCCCTACCCCTCCGCTCCCCAACCCAACTCCAGGCGATGGGATTTAGGAACCCTAACTTTACCCCGACGGCCTGCCAACCATGCTCGTGTGCGACATCACCACTCCTTGGCAATCCATCTGCCATGAGGACCGCCATGTCGCCCCTACTCATCGGTTGTGGTGCCACCTTCACCTCCCCATCTCCTCCTATAGCTGTGAACTGTGAAGACCCATTGAAGAGGTGATTTTTTAATACCATTGTTTTTTACCTTTTGTCATTGCAAGTTGCCTATTTGTGTGTTGGAAGTATTTTTCTGGAATCATTTATTCTCTAGAATTATTTGTTGCAATCATTCTTTGGGTTGAAATTGTCTTTGCTTGTAGGTTCCCTCATTGTGGGTTGCAACCAAGTTCCATTCAAGGTGATCCATGACTGTAGGGGCCAGCTTAAATTATGTATTCCCCACAACAAGATGCAATCATATGGTCAGTGTAATTTTGTGGATGACTTTATCTGGGAATCACAGAGAGAGGTAGATGTGACAGATAAGACCCTGATTAAAGAAACCTGAGATGGATTTATCAAGTTTATTCGAAAGAAAAAAGTTTACATATGTAAGGCCATCATGTTGGTTCCGACATCCAATTAAATATTCCTCTCTACGTTGACTTTTGATCTTTCAATGTATTTTCTAGTGTCTTTGGGTCTCTGATCCAGCCTACAAGAGGTACCACAGCAAGAGATGTTGTATCTTTTGAGTCCTAGTGTCATCAATGGAAGGCTTGTATTTGACGGTGAAACTATCTGATTTTATAAAAGAAATATTTACAAAATCAATGATTAAATGTTGAACTATAGAGAAGTTATTACAAAACATGGTTTGTGGGAGAATGGAGATGGGTCGGCGCAGCCTAATCCCGTCCCATAGGAATTGGGTCGGTTTGGGCCTGGGTCAAACCCAAAAAAATGCCCTGGAATTTTTAAATGGGACTAGGCTAGGGCCCTTCAGGGCTCGACCCATGCTCATCCCTACGCCAACCTCGCTTCTGTTGTGATGCATGCCTTCCACCCCTCCCACTAAATTCCTCGATGAAGGAGGAGTAGACAGGGCTCTGGTTCGTTCAAGTTCTAGATGTTGATTGGGGAGTTTTAGTTGGAGATGCGTGATGTCTTCTATTACAAGTACACTTAAAGAAGTTCTACTACTCTATCATATCTAGACATGTTTCTTCTTTCCACGAAGGCGTTGTCACAATTTTTTTGAAAGGAAAAAGGGTCGCCACCGTATAGGTGCTGGCCCAAAAACTTCATCATTAATCACCTTTTAAGAAAACATTACGAGACCTTTCAAGGTACAACTTACAGGCCCTCATCGGGCGGACCTAGAGGAAAATGAAAAAGAACAATTGCATTAGCCAACCGCCAGAGAGTACCATGGCAAGTGCCACAATGCCCCCTCCCGAAATTCAGTCCCTACTGAAAACGACATCATTTCTAGCCAACCAAATAGACCACAGCGTCGCCAAGTTGTAAGTACGCTCCCTCTCTGTGCCTCTCCACCTTTCACCAATGGACTCCCAAAGGTCGCCATGTCTCTAAAGTATGCCTCATGATTCCCGCAAGTAGATTACGCATCCTAAGAGCTCCTACTATGGAAGAATAAGTGGTCAGCATCCTCAACCCCTCTCTTGACATTTTGTACGCGAATGGCTGGCATTTTCGAAGAACCGTGCAAAATGGTCCCCAGTAAGAAGTTGACCCCTTCTGCATAACCACAAGTGACCTTCACTCTGGCTGGAATCTTCCAACCCCAATCCATTACAAGGTCGTCCGAAACAGTTTTGTCACATTATCAGTTGTCCTTGGAGAGGTTTTCAACCAAACCTTTGTATGTTCACAAGCCACTGATTGGGAATCTAGGAAGGGTACACAATTTTTCATACTTCGAATTCAAGAGATCATAGATGTTTGAATTAGGATGTAATGCAATTGGTAAAACTAAATGTTGATGGATTTCGTGCCTTTCTTTTCAAAGAATTCTAGAAGTGATTCACGGCAAAAGCGATGCCAGGTGATAGGGAGGCGGTCTGCTTGGCGAAGCCGGACATGTCTAGGTTTGTGGAGGACGAGCTGAAGACCTACAGGAGGATGGCCGAGAAAGAGTGGGCAAGGTCGGGGTCGACTAGTTGGGAGTAGTCAGAGATGCAGAGGGACGACAAGAGGGAGTCGACGATGGAGAGGCGGTTGCATTGGGATCCGTCGAGGTCGTCGAGAGATGGAGAGAGTGCTTCATCTAACTAAGCATGTGGTTAGAGGATAGGTTCTCCATGACTAGGATCACTACATGCTTTATGGGTTGCTTGAAATTGGATGCATGGAGGAAGGTGGAGGTGAGAGGGAGAGGAGTAAGGTTGGACGTGCATGGACATGGAATTAAAATAAAGAGGAAATTAGATTGTTGCAGCAAATGCGGACATCGTGGCTATTTGACAAATGGTTTGCCGTGCTAACTCACCAAACAGCAAATCATTTGCCGATATATGCCTCTTCTAGTCAATATTTTCCATATGTAACATTTATGGGAATTATTTTTGTGCCCATAACCTCAATAGGAAATGTCTATATGAGGAAACACTCTCTAATTACCTACTCTCCAACTGAGCTTGAGTAGAAGCCAATTCTTGTTGTACAATAACCACATCAAATACACTTCCCAAAAAGTGCACGTTTCAATTTTTTGCCTTAAAGGCAATTAGGATTTGCAAGTAGGCCCGCCCAGCCCGTCCAACCCGCTCATAGGCCGAGCTTGGACCAAGAGATTTCATGAATGGATGGTCCAGCCCGCTCTTTGGCCCGCCCATCAACTGGGTAGGTAGTGGGCACGTGCCACAAAACCAGGCCTGGCCCGCGCATATAAAAATATGGGTTTAAAAATTATATTGTAGATGCATTTAATATAATATACTTCAAGTTTTAAGCTTCAAAAAAAATATACTTCAAGTTTTTGTTTTACATTATCAATATTACATAGTATTTAGAGTTTACATGACGAGAAATACATATTATGGTTACTTAAATTTAGTAAGATTAGATGATGTTAAAAAATTTAATTATGTCTGTAAATTAGATTAAAAATAAGAAAAAAAATACTTTACATTTGATCCATGGGACGGCCCGGCTCAGACCTAGATCGGGCTTGGGCCTTGAAGTATGGCCCGTGGGCTGGCCCGACCCGGGCCTTGGACAGGGGATTTTAGAACCCTAGCCTGCACTTTGGCAGGTCTAGTTAGTTGCAGGTCATCCTGCTGCCTGCCTTGTCCGTTTCACAAAGTATGTACGCTAAGTTTCAATTACCCAGGAACACGCATCTCCTCCGCAAACACAAAAATCGAGTAAGCAAGAAAAGTAGGGTTTACGTAAAACTAACTTCCTCGTTTCCTCCAATCACTTCCACGAGAAACATTACCAACCGACCATCAATTCCTAACTAAAAAACACAACAGCATCCATTCCCAGGGTTTTCACCATTCATATTCCCTTTATACGTCGCCACCATCATCGCCCATCGTATCTTCATATTGAAGCCATCAAAACCCAAAAACCGCGCCTACCATCATAGCATTTCTTCTCAAAAGCACGAAAGTCGATGTCTTTAAGACAGAAACTAGAAGCCTAGTGAAGGTCGCAAAGATGCACACAAAATGCATACAGCACCAATGCGAAAACTACGAGGGAGGGGAGACGAGTTCGTACTCGGCCTGGTCTTTGAAATCGGCGAGGCGCTCGTGCATAGCGTGAGAGATCTTCTCCTCGATCGCCTCCTTGCTCTCGTCCATCTCCGTTCGATCTCTCTGTCACTATCGCTCTCGCTGTCTTCACGGGCAGAGGCAGAAGGAATAGCGGAATAGCGCCACGAGAGACGCAGAAAGGGATCCTTCGTTCGCGCAGAGGGGTTTATGTGACGGGGTTGATTGATCAGAGATTTAAGAATGTGCTCGTTTGTGGTCGACCAGATTGGTTGATTTTAAGATTCGGGCCCGTTTGGATCGCCTTCGGGGAAAATAGTTGGGACAATTTGCAAACCGGCCGAGTATAATAACGAGAAGTTTTAAAATCTTTTCCAGAAGATGGTTTAAAGTGTAAAAGAAATAATCAATTTTCTGATGAGCAAATAAAATAACAACACATTTTTTTCAAAAGTATAATAAATGAGATTTTACAAAACAAGGACTGACGTAGCTAAAAGAAGAAGAGTGATTATACAAAAGTCTTATAGAAATAATTCAATGTTGTGGGTGAACATGAAAAACGCGGTAATGTGAGGTGCAGTCTCAAAGAACGTACTTTACGGGTAACAAAATTATGTTGATCTGGTCGTTTTTTTTTCAACCTTAAACTACAGCAGTATCAAACTACATGGAAACAAATCTTAGAGATTGGACAGTGCATTATTGGTTTTTAGGGGTCGTTCGTTTGAGGAATAAGAAGAGATATCTCCCTTTATATCATGTCAATCTTTTGGTTGTAGAGTCAAAATGGGGAATAAGGTTTCCCTCACTATTCTTCTATCATAGGGCTCTCCTACCAAAAAATACAAATAACTACCACTTATCTAACATTATCTTTTGTGTATGACATTGAACTTGGAACTATACCTCAAATGTCTAGTTACTCGAAAAAAACACATGGCACATGCTTTTTCACAATGATATTTTAGACTCGTGCTACTATAGAATATTGACTCTACCTTTTCAGAATGATATTTACAATATGACTCCTATTAAACTTATAATTTGCATGTTCACTCTTAGTGGGGTCTAATGATCAAGGGTTAATGGTAAAAGGCTTTTATGTATTATAAAGTAAATATGAAAATTGTATTGAGAACACACCTTAGTCCAAGCGTAAAAATATAAAATGTATGGAAATGATGAATTGACTCAGAATTCAATGAATTTCAAACAATTCATTTTATTTCTGTACTTTATATTATGTTTACTTTAGGAGTGTCGAACTCATGGATGCTCTACGTAGGTTGAGGAATTCGTGGGGCTATTCATGCAAGTATGGTTGATTCAATGGTCGGTTATTTTCCTTTTGTGATTCCATTTTCTTTTTAGTGTTTTTGTGTATTTTATAATTTTTAAGGATATTTTGAAAATATGCAAGTTTTATGTTTGGATGACAAGTACTATGTATAGATGAAAACTAGGGTGCATACCCACGCTTCGCAGCGTAAACTTTTTTATTGTAAAATTTTTAAAGATATATATAATATATGAATAATATTCTTAAAGCGTGATGGGTGAAAATAGAACAATAAGATATCAGGAAACATTTGAATAATTAATGAGGTTGTATAAGATAAAAGAAGAAATATTGAAAGACTTAGAAGTAGTGGGATGGACCAAATTTATTGATGTAATCTTTTTTCTATTAAATATAAATTACTTTAACTATTACAGAGATTGATGGGAGATGGGCAACAAGCTGCGCCGCCCAATCCCATTTGAATGGCAAATCCAATTCTTCGAAATACAACATCTATAGATCTGGGAACCATGACATTGTTGTGCATAATTCTTTGGACCCTTTTGAGAAGTTGTACTGCTTCAGTAGCCAAAAATCCGAAGGTGTCAAAATCAAAAGGAATGAATACATGTTGATTGTCAATACATGCCTTCTCATGCTTAGCAACTTTAGCTGAGGCAGCTTTCTATGCAGCGTGTCCCGCAATAAAATCACTTCTTATCGGACTCACCAATGGAGAAACTCCAGTCAGATCAACACATGCATGCTTCCCTCTAGCCCATCCAAATATTAAAACATCTGCTGGTCTGAGTGTCGATCTCCCCTCCTGAGGATCCGTCAAAAAATTCACATGTGCTTCTTTCTTTGAAGCAACTCCAGCATGTCTGAGTACATCATAAAGGACATCCCTTACAAAATCATGTCTATATTTAAAACCTGGGAGTTCACGACAATGAACTGCATGCTCCCCAAAAGCGTCCAAGCATGATTGTGGCATATTGGACAAGGCTCATCGGCTGGAAAAAGAGGAATCATAAGACGATACTTGAGGATGGTGTGAAACTCAATAGGTGGTATATGCATCCAAAGGCCCTCAATAGGAGTAGCAAGGAGGAAGTCTTGAGCATGGTCAGCCCGTAAGCAACGAAAAATTGCTTTTTGCCTAACAGACATCTCAAACGTAATTTCCATTTCTTCGACAATTTTGCTAAAAAGATAACTCGTCAAAGCATTCTGGGCTTTAGGGGGGACGGTATCCTTGTTAGCAAAACATGTAAGATCGAGAGATGGAAGTGTAGTGTGTAGGCCCTCCAAAGCATATAGAAAGTCAGAATCCATACCATGTATTCCACTGTCTCGTAAAATGTGGTCTTGGAGCACCCATGATTGAGCTCTAGAGGCCACGAAAGCATATGAGGAAGCCTCAAGAGCTGAATGAAGACCGAAACCACCAAGTCTGATGGGTAGTGATGCCACCCGCCATTGAAGGTCGCCAAAGAAAGGGCATCCACAAACCACAATATCCTCAATAGCTCCGCGAAGCCCTTTGTCAAACCACATAGCAGCTCGTTCCATGTATGCAGGTTGACATGTCCTCAGGCCAAACATGAGTTTGGCAGTGCCCATACAAGACCGTAATAAAAGAAGCTCACTTTGTAGATCCTCCAATTGAGGGAGTAAATGCATTAAGTCAACAGCTTTTGTGGCCCTCATCATAGCCAAGTCTTCAACAAAGTCCTTGTCCCTACTCATTGCACCTCCTAGTAACCTCACTTCCAGCACAGGTCTTCCAATATCCACGGGAAACAACCCTTTGCGGATCTTCTGTCCATCACACAAAGGCCAAAAAAGTTCATTTTTTTATATTCAGCATAAGCCCCATCTCTGGACCCTTGCGATGTATAATGTCAAGCACCTTGGCTACCTCCAAAGTATCCCCGATGATACTCCCATCATCAAGATACCAAGCATGGAGAAGGAGCTTACAATTATCTCGAATCTCATGAATAAGGGGGTGCAAGACAAGAGAAAAAAGAAGTGGACCTAAAGGATCACCTTGCTGCACTCCGGTAGTTGACCATAAATGATTATCTCCAATATATAATCTGGCTGGTTGAGCATATATAAACTCCACCCATGAAGAAATAGATGGGCATCTCCTCCTAACTTCAGAAAGCATCAACGATATATCTATCATGTTGAAGGCATTAGAGAAATCAACTGTAAGCATGGAGAGAGACCCGTCACCGTGAAGCTTGCTCAAAAGTCGGTTGGAGCTGTGTAAGATGGCTTCTGCTCCTCCAGATACGCCAACTCCAAATTGAAAGTCATTGAGATACTTAGACGTCTCTTTTCCCACATCCATCATGGCAACTTTGGATACAAGACGCCTCCAGATCGTACCTACAGCAATAGGACGAATGTCGTTGTCTGGTTCGAGCAGTGGAGTAAGAGGTGCAGAGGCTACAAACTCAGCCATACTCAATGGGCATCTCCCACCTAACCATAGATTAACCACCATGGATATAGCATGTAATAGATCAGTGGCAACTGCCGATCCCTCCCCACAAAGGGCATCTAAAATGTGTTGAGCTCTCAGCCCATCTCTGCCACAGGATATCCCTTTGGGAAAGGATTTGATAGACCGCAAAATAGCATCTGCATCAACTGTAAGAGGAGTCGCTGACATCAAGGCACCTGGCAATGAAGGAGACGGCTTATACGAATGTTTAGCTTCTAAAGTCTTCATGGTGTGTTCATTAAACGGAGCCACTCCTGAAGAGCACAAAACCTTTAAGGCTGCTGAAAAGTGCCCATCTGACACTT
This sequence comes from Ottelia alismoides, assembly GCA_037367405.1. NCBI lineage: Eukaryota > Viridiplantae > Streptophyta > Magnoliopsida > Alismatales > Hydrocharitaceae > Ottelia > Ottelia alismoides. Next base: position 388,992 of record JAZKJV010001413.1, on the reverse strand, counting down.
TACGAAGACACTGCATGATGTTGGAGCTTTGATATTTATTACCCTCTACCGAGTTATTCTGACTATGAAAAGCCTCAGGTAGATCGCTTTTCAAAAAATCACCTACCCATGTGGTGAAATCGTCTGCACTGCCCCACTTAGTGATCGGGCTCAGAATAAGTTGTTGTTGCAAGAACTTTCTATTGCCAGATCTTCTATCCCGTCTATTCAAAGGCCTAAAAACCTGCAGGGTGCAACATGGAAGAAGTAGCAATCTCACTCAAGCATGAATGGAACCTGGCCCAACAATAACTTGATATAATGTTGTTTTTAGAGCTTGAGAGAAAGCAAGACGACAACTGTGAGGAATGCTCTTAACTGTGGTGATAGGAACTTTGAAAATACGATCAAGGAGCATAGCATCAATAACCAATCCATTTGTGACATCAGCTACAATATGTAGAAGAGGTTTCAAGATGCCGACAATGTGCTCAGAAACCACCCCCGTGTCATCTGTGACTCGAGAAAGATCATCGTCATGATGGCAAGCACGACTCACTGCTTGTATCTTCATGCACCTCCCACAAAACCACTGACCAAGGGTCTGATGAATTCGTGATTCATCACTCTAAAAGTTGAAAATAGAGTCTTGTTCCCGAGTAAATAGCAGCATATTTCCCCTTATCTTGCAAAATTAGCATTCATGCATGCAAGCATAATATCTGCATTTTAGCATTCATATTTGCATAAAATAAGAAGCCAAATTCACTTGTAAAAATCACCAGTATATACACATATTTCACCTATTTGTATATATTTTATACTAATTCTGAATCCAATAAAATCAACTCCATAGTGTATATATTACTAACACTAATTAAAGAAAAATATCAAAAAAATACTAACTTGTAAAATTGACCAATAAAATCTCAATCCAAGTTTGAGACCATGAACCTTAAAATACACATATCTCTCTCATACAACCTCTGAAGGTCTACTCACTTTTAAAGTAATATACATTCAAAGACCTTCAAAACAAGACCAATTTCATTAAAATCGGAGCTCGTATGCAAAACTTGGGTTTTGGGCCCCTTTTGTATATTATACATAATATTGACCGTTTTGCCCTTCATTTTATCTTTTTGTTTTCTTAATTATTAAAAATCCCAAAAAATTTGAATAAATTGTAAATATTTTTTTATATTTTTTCTAACTTTATTTTGACTTCTCTTAATTAAAATGACAAAAAAATTACAAAAGATAAAATGCGGTATTTTATATTTATAAGGTACCACCCAAAAATACATGTTGCACAAATAACTTCTTTTGATTTTCGATCCTTCACAAAAGTTGTAGATCTCGTCGAGACGAGCAACTTTCATGTTGATTTAACCCCTTTTGTTATTTCTTTTTTATTTTTGTTTACATTTAATTTTTGAATTTTCTAGGAGCGACATATGGCAGCTCCTGGAGCCGCCACATGTCACCCCTTTATTTTATTATTTTCCGATTTATTTTGTTATTTTCGGATTTATTATTATTATTATTTTATTATTATTTTAATTATTTTTAGTAGCCTACTACTTTATTTTATTATTATTTTTTATTTTATCTCCCTTTTACCTCTTCTCCCCTTACTTGTCTTCCACTCCAAGCCAATAACTCCTCACTACTCCACGCTCTCCATCTCTTTTCCAACTTCCTCCTCCTCTTTATATTCTCATCTCCTCCTCCATTGATAATCATCCACCATTCTACGAGTGAGAGAGGTTCGAGCCCCATTTTAAGTCGTGAGGTGACAGCTCCCCTTAGACGTTGAGCGACGACGACCTCCAGGCGAGATCCGCGGTTAATCTCCGCGTAGAGAATTTCCCGTCAAGATCGCAAAGCTTCTCCGATTTTTCGTCGAACCGGATCGAGGCAGTGACGAGAGCCGCACATCGCAGCTCCATCCGACGAAACCACATGTAAGTATTCCCTCTCCTTTTCTTTGTCAAAATTTTTTATCTAACATTGTTCGTTTATCTTGTTTATCAAACATTTCACAAACATCACCACAATCACAATCACCATCACACACACACACTCCGCTTCATTTCCATTCATTTCACATTTTCTATTTCCTGTTTACAAAGAAAATCACAAAAAAAAACAAAAGAAAAAATAATAAAAAAACAAGCAGGACGTGCTCCAAGTCCCCCTGCCTCCACGCCGCCACCTCCCGCGGCCGTTCCACCTCCGCCCCTGTCGACCCTCGCCGGCGGCAGCAGCCCCGCGGCTCCTCCAGAACCAATGCTGGCCATTGTCTCTTCACCAGCTAGCGCACCACCGCTGCGCCAGAAGCCGCCCCGCGCCCCACGATCCTCCCTCCAAGGCCGTTGCCGCCGCCCCTCGTCACCTCGCATTATCTTCCTCCCGTGCATCCCCTTGCTCTAGACACCGTCACTCCTCCTCACCGTCCACGCATGGCCAAGCCTGCGTGCCCCGCAGCCCAGCCGCACGTCCCTGCTCCACCTACACGCACCTCGTGTGTGGCCACCGTGCGGCTGCCACCACCTCTAGGCGCACCAACCTACCAGCCGTAGGCAGCCCAGCACCGTCCTTCACGCGCGCGCACCACTGGTGTCATGCCGCTCCAGCCATCGACGCCGCCAGCGGCTGCCAGTTGCGGCGCCTCGCCCCCGCGCGGTGCTTCACCGCCCGCGCGCCGCCTCCTGCTCGCGCCGCCTGCCACTGCCCGCACGATCGAGCTCCGCCTCCATCTCCATGCATCCCCGGCCGCGCGCGGCTGCGAGCCACTCAGCCCCTCCGCCCGCGTGCACACGGCTGCCTACCGTTGTCGATATGTTGCTGCACTCGCCGTGCGCCTCCGCTCGCGCGGCCCTCTCGCGACGCGCGGCCGTACGCGCCCCAGCGTCGCCCTCGTTGCCTCCGCCTATCTGTGCGCCGCCTCCTCTTGTGCAATCAGCCCCCTCACGTCTTTTGCCCTAGCTTGGGGTAAAAGAGAAGGTGATTTTATATTTATTTTATTTTGTGAAAATTGCACGTTCATCCCTCTATGTTTCCTAAATTGCAAAAGTGCCTCGTGCACAGTTGTTCATTTAATTTCAATTTCCTGTATTGCGAAGACACTCCTGCATTTGAGTGATAATTTGGACATTATTTTTGCATCAATTTTTTTTATCAAAAAATAGCACTTTGAGGAGCAACCAATTCTTTATCTCGTGACTATTTATTTGCATTTTTGTGATTATTAAATTATTTATTTAAAATCAGAGATAAAAAATTAATGGTATTTTGCCTATTTAAACTCAGAAATTCGCACAATCATATTTCTTACTCTAAAAATTGTGAAAAAATTGTGAATGATGCCTCTAAGTGTGCTTTAATTATATTTCAAGTTTCATCCAATTAGGAGCTGTCTTGTGCATAAAATAAATTCTTGAGTGATTTCTGTAATTGATTTTTAGTTAATTCCACAAATATTATTTTGAGAAATTTAAATTCTCCTAGATTCCTTATTAAAATATCTATCTGAGATAATTCATTCTCTAAATAATTTAACTTCGTGGATTTATTAAGAATTAAATACCCGTAATTGCTCTATTTTTAGTAAAAAATTCATAAAAAAATCATAAAGTGTCAGAAAATTCTAAGAAATTAGTGTAGCTTAATTTCATCATTTTTCACTTCCACTAAATTTTTCATAATTTTTTGTATATCATTTGCATGAAAAATTGCAAAAAAACCCAAAAAAGTTTACATTTTTCATTTGTGCATTTTAAAGCCAAAAATTCCAAAAAAATATATATTTTGCACTCGTTGTTGGATTAGGTTCTTAGAAAAAAATATCACTTGGTTTATTTGAACTTATTTCACATTAAAATTAAATTTGGCTAAGTCAGTTCTTTTCGTATTAACTTAATCCAATTCATATTTTGCATTTGACATTTTTATTGCATAAAAAATATAAAAAAATCCCACTAGGAAAACCGTAATCTAATCCCTCTAACTTGATCCTGAGTTGTTCTTTTGCCTCCTTGAGTCGACCCTGGGGCTTGCCCAGGTTAAAAAAACATAACACCGCGCGTTAATTCATTCGACGATTAATCGATTTGTGCGGTTAATTTTTGATCGATCCGTATTTACCCGACTACAAAGAAACGTCAATTAGACAACATCAAAAGGGCAAGTCTACGATTTATCAGGGTCTTCAAAGTCCTTTCTAAGGCAAGATAAAGATCAATATCATTCTTAATGGCATCCCATAAAATAGTAGCACGCTCGTCACTGCAAAGATGTATCCTCTTGATATGAGATATTAAGCGCGAAGTCCCTTTACTCCCTTCCCTATCGTCCGAACAGCAGTGAAAGTTCCAAAATGGACACAACAAACCATATGTACGATGAGAGCTTAAAGACCAAGATTGAGACTTCTCACGATGTGTTTGAGTCACCGAGTCACAGGTGATAGGAGGAAACTCTTCTTCCCCAACGTCAGCCATCATCGTTGGGCGAAGGAGGGGCGTTGGGGGAGAGGCGCTGGGATAGACGTTGAAGGGACATCCATGAGATCCTGAGAGGACGTTGGGACGCTGAAGGAAGAGGTTGGAGTGAAGGTGGAGGTCTCAGGGAAAGAGGGTCACATGGAAGGGGGCTGGGAAGGATGGGGGCAGGGCGTGGGATGGTTGTAGGGCAGAGGGAGGTCAGTGGGCGCAGGGAAGGGCTGCTGGGCAAGGGCGCTGGGAGGGGCGGGTGAGGTCACGGGTGAGGGAAGGTCCGGGGCGCTGGGCACGTGGAGAAGTCGAGGGCGAGGTCGCTGGGCGAGGGGAGGTCAAGGGCACGGGGAAGTCGAGTGTGAGGTCGATGGGCGAGGGGCGGGCGGGGGAGGGGCGCGGGGAGAGGGGCGGGCAGGCGAGGGGCGCTGGGCGCGGGGAGAGGGGCAAAAACACGATTAAGAGGTCAGGCACAAAAGTGCAGAAGGAAATATGGGCTACATAATCGCCACTGTATTTTTCACTCTCTTAATTTTGTTGTAGTTGTTCTTCATCAGACCTTTGGTTCTTGAAGTAAAGTTATGTTTTTTAAAAGAATAGAAGATAAGAAAGGAATATAAGTTAAGTTTTAATAAGGAAAAAGAAGTAAAATCAGAGGAATTAGATGAATAAATGTTCAAATATTGAATGCAGTTGCTATTGTTGTATACATGTCATTGTAATTAATTTGCAAATTTCGATAGGAATTACTAAAGAATTAACATAAATACATTACATCGGTAAATGATTTTATATCATATATGGAAAATGTGAGAATTTAAAATTTTCCCTTAGAACTTAATACGTGAAATTGAGTTTAACTCAAAAGCTTAATACTATTACCATTATATTATCAAAGAAATAATTAAAATATTATAAGTTCAACATACATCAAAATAATTATAGATAAAATAATTGCTATTTTCATTATTAGCATATAAACCCATGCTTCACTACTGCAAACCTTTTATCTCATTTTTTACCACATTTATTTAATATCTTACAGGAATGTATTCACATTATTATATTTTTTGGTCATTTCGCAAAAAATAGATATCTTTATAGTATTTACAACCATTAATATCTAGATTTATGAAATTGCTATTATTGATTTTTAACACTTCTATAATATTATTATATTGATTTTAAAACTTATGTCTAAAATGAAGTGATTTCATCGAGCCATTTTAACTCATGTATTTACAATATAATCCATAAATTTAAATTACTTATTAACTTTCAAATATTTAATACATAAGTATTAAATTTTAAAATAATAAATTAATTATGTTTTATAGATGATTTTGAACTTATTATCATATATCAATCACAAATCAATAGGATGCTATAAAGAATAATATTCATACGATAAAATATTTTAAATTATTTTATTCATGATTCATTTGATATGAAAAACTATTTCTTAAAAATTATTACAATGAATGGAGTCAAGATTAAATATGAAAAATTACATTCAATGTTTCCAAAATAGTAGGTTTAAAAGTAAAATAGCACTTTAAAAGGAAAATTCTAACTTATATTTTTTAAAATTTTATAATTTTTTATAAGGAATATAAATAATATATAAATAGTATATACTTTTTAAATTTAGAAAGAAGTGAGAGAAATAGGATGAGAATTAAGAGGGGAGAGAGAGGAACGAATTGGTTGGACTATTTATGGGGGAGAGAGAGTTAGTGGGGGAATACAATTTGAAGAGAGAGAAATAGAGAGAGCGGGGGAGAATAATGGGAAACAGCGAGGAGAGGAGGATCGCGGAATGGAAAAAGGACATGTTGCCACGTGTTTCATTTTCAGATGAAGAGTTGAAAAACCCACTAATAGTATATGTAATAGATATCTGTGTATGAGTTATGATATAGTAGTAGATTTTATTGAAAGTATAGCGAGGAAAAGTGGTAGATTTTTATCTGGGAGTATGTGTTTAATGGAATAGCCGGCCTACTAGGCTAACAAGCTAGCCTAGCAGTCTCTGTGGTGAACAGCTACCAATTAAGCAACAAATAACCCACAAATAAATGATTAAACGATAAACGTGTAGTGTGAGTTAAAATTTATTATAACTCTACTATAAATGTGTATATGTGTAAGTATGGTAGAGTATCGAACATAGAGAAAATGGTGTGGGCTAATTATTGATTAATAATTTCTAATTAAAAGTAATTATTTTGTATTTTCCTATTTTTTCTTACTTTTGTGCGGAGTTTTTAATTACATTTTATTTTTACAGATTTTATTATTATTTTATATTTCATTTTTATTTTTATTTTATTTTTTTTGTAAATTTTTAACTTCTTTGTTAATTTTTAAAAATATATTTATGTATTAATAATATCGGTATTTTAGATAATATAAGTAATGTATAATGTATATAGTATATATAGGGTATTATATTTTTAAATATACAAAAACGTAGTCAAAATACATGAAATAAAATATTTTGTGAATTTTATGTTTTCTATATTTTTGGTATTTTTTATAGAATTTTTGCTAATTTATTGTGTATTTTTAAAGTAATAAATACATCAAAATAGTGCACAGAATAATACCCAAGATTGTTTTAGGCTTAATAAATATAAATAAGTCTAAAATTAACCTAAACCTATTTTTGATATATAGTATATATTTTATAGAAAATTCGAAAATAGAAAGATATTTAGTTTCATCAATATTTTTTCTAATTTCTATAAGGTTTTTTGGGTTTTGTAATTTTTAGGTTTTTATTTGTATTTTTTAGTGATTTTTGGATATGTTGTAGATAATGTTTTAATATAAATAATATATTTTGGGGGTAATTTTTGGAGTATTCTTTCTATTTTTATGGATTTTAATATTTAAATAGGATAAATTACGTATTTTTAGTTTTTTAATAAATAGAAAAATAACTAAAATATTAAATTAAAATTAAGATAAGCATCATATCAGGCACTTAAATCAATTTTCCTATTATTTTTGGAGTGATAAAAATATTTAATATGACAAATGCTCATAAAAATAAAAATACACAGTTCGAAGGAACCTAAATGCAGTTTTCAGAAAGTTTTAATGTCTTAAATAACATATCCCTCAAGTACATGATCTATAGTACAGTTTTAACCATCCCTCATGTGGCTTATACATGAGTCGGGAAGACCTAAATGAAATTATTGAAAAACTTGGGTCCTTCCTGCAAATATTCCTAAATATTTTACACATGTTCTTTAATTTACATAACTAAATGGAAATACAAAAAGGTATGAGCAGTCTTGCACTATTTACCCATGACGGTACATGGCTTGGTGCATACACGGATATGGACAGTTATCATTGCTCCACTTTAATATGGACAACGTAGAAGAATCGTTGTTTCACCTTTAATCAAGGGCCCATATTAGATCCGGGTCCGACTCCTGATCTAAGGGTCATGAGGGTCGGAGGAAGAACACGCTTCCATGTCTCCTTCGATCTTCGATTCTAAGCGACTCGGGCAACCTGCAACTTGCTGATGGGCTCTTCACACTCCTGGGAGGTCTCGGCATCTGCAGGGAAGCTCCATAACCTCTGAGCCTCGCTGGAGGAGGCATGGAGTCATCTATTTCTCTGACGACATGGAGTCAAAGATAGAGTCGATTTGAGCTCGAGGTTTCTGTTCAGAAGTCCAACCTACACCAAAATGTTAAGGGCTCGAAGGCGACTTGCCTCGACCCATTTTCAAGCTGATTCACACAGAAAATGAAGGGGACAGCATGTCTTCGACAAGCGACAGAGGGAAGACACTATTCGTTGATCTGAGGAGGATCAAGTGGATCTGGGTATATGGAGTTGATGGAGAAACGATGAGGAATGAAATGGGGCGCTCAAGGGGTCAGAAATATGGTGGATCATTGTGAAATAAAGGGTCGAACTGAAGCTTTGGCGAACCACAATTTGGCTATTTTACGCTAAATGATCAGAAATTACGCTAAACTAAGAATTGATCTGCATCAAGGGAATAATATGCATGATAAAAAAAATATAGTTAACAGCTCAAAACTGCCCAAAGACCGGGAGCAGAGACCTTCAACGGAGCTAGAGCTCGACGACAATGGATCGTACCTCAGACATTCTTTCTCCTCATCGACACCTTGACTGGCTTCTTGCAGTCACAAGGTAGCTCGAGCTCTATGAGGATTTGGGTTACAGAGGACTTAAGGGGACCAAACTTCAAAATGAAGGAGGGGAGGTCTATTTATGCACAAGATGGATGGCAATCTCATGACTGAGATTGCATGAAGAAGAAGAGTGTTTGGTGGAGTCTATGGGGATGGCAAGAGAGAGGGATATGGGAGGATCAGAGATGTGAGGAGCTCGAGGTGGAAGAAGACGTGGAGGAACCGTGAAAAACGTGGAGAAGTTGGGGGGTTCAACGCTTTGACAGAAGTCACAGCTACAAGCGGTACAGTTGACCAGGAGCTCAACAAATGAAGAGTCCTCATTAGTCCATGTCAGACCAATAAGGATAAAATATAAATTGAAATTAATATTAATACAATAATAAATAGTAGATGATTTATTAATTAAAATTTAAAATATAAAAATAATTCTTTTTCCAAACTATTTTTTGGTGATTTTTTATTTTTACAATCATATTTATTAGGTGTTAATTTTTACAATTATATGCATAGGTATATTTACCTGTATTTTGGGTATTAGATTTTTATTTTGTATTCTTAGTAATCATTATCGTGTGTATATATTTTATACATTTATAATTTAATTAAATATATATATATATATTACATAATTTTATTTTATTTTTATTATTTAATTTACATACACAAATATATGTATACACACATTATACATATAATATACATATATATATATATATTATTGTATCATCTATTTTAATGCATTTTTATTGATCTTATTTTGTACTTATATTTTTAATATATTTAAGATGATATATAAAAATATTTAAAATAAAAAGAAGAGTAAAAATATAAAGAATGAATTATATGAATAAAATATACATATAAATAGTACAATGGGACTCTAGAAAGCTGGCTTTTGCATCTTAACTTAATTTTTAACGAAACCATTTCGTTAGATAGATGATTTGATTTTAAATGCAATGAAGGTGAGTTTGGTGAATTTGGAGTTCATGTGGAAATTATATTGATATGTGAAGTTCGGTTTACGGTCTTTTCATCTATCTGTCCCAGTTGTACAGTGCATTATTTTTCTTGGCTATTACTTTTGTAATTTTCTATGTATTTTTACGTACAAGTTTTATGCAGATCATTTTGGTATTTTAGGTGTATAAAAGGAAGAATAAAGTAGAGCAAAAATGGTTATTCTTTGTATACAGAATTAGGGTTTATGTAGTATATTTGACCCTTATCTCCCCCTACTTTATTCCTTGTCAGCCTAGTCAATATTGACTCGGTCTTGGGTTTTAAGATCATTAGGTATCTTTGATACTTTATTTATTTCCTTTTCTTTACTCTTGTATTTAATAAATACTGTTAATACATATATTTATGTAGTATTTAATAAATACTGTTAATTTGTACAAGTTAGTTGTATTTACATGTATTTTGATAATGATTTAAATGCAATATGGAAGAATAAAGGTAGATGAATGGCTATTCATCACCCCCCTTACCTACCTTTCCTAGTCCCTAGCAAACACTTATTAGAAGAATAAGTGATGCAAAAGAGAAAAATAAAGAAAGTAGAATGATAATGATTTTTAAACTTGTCTTTGCAAAATCAAAGTTTGGAGTTCGACTAATACCTTTGGATTGTTAGTTTATTTGGAACCTTAGTGGGAATAGGACTTATAACACAACATCCCCCAAGTTCCTCAATCCTCTATTCAGGTCGCCTCAATAGCTAGGTCAGAATAAGTCTATCCAGACACAAACCCCTGCGACTATGAGTCCTACTTGTATAGTGTAAGTGAATGTAGCTCTTCTCATCAGAAATAGCAAGGACGGTCTCCCTTGACAAGATAACCCTAATTCCCCAATCTAGCTACCATTTCCTCGATGACAGAGGTATTCCCTTCTAAGTTCAAGTACACTTGGCTCAAGTAGAGGGGGTAGAGAGAAGAATGGATAATGACCGATGTAGTCACATATCTATGGAGCTTGGTCAATATAGCCGAGTCTCTTGTTGCAGGCAACCTTGATATATGTCTTTGAAGCACAATGCCTTACTTATTTTCATACATACTCTGACGGGATTGAATTTTCAATGACTTTTGCCCATCTATTCTTTTTAGAGTTTTTGATTTTGCATTGTTTAGTACTATATAATGTAACATTTACACAAGAAATTTTTCCTCTTGAACCATAGACTATCCCTCTTTTGAAGCTCTATTGCAACCCACAACATCCTGTCAATAGACGTCTATGCCACTAGATCAGGTTGGGGGGCACTTACCACCGATGGTGACTACGTATGTTTTTACACCTGCGCTTCCTCTAGCTAAAGAATCTTTCCCTTGCTACCTCCTCAGAGTTGAGCTAAGTGCAGTGTGTGGTGTCCAAGTTAGGTCATTATCAGCAAGAGTCGTGCGTACGCTTCAAAATACTCTAGTTAGACTAGCCAAGATGACATGTGAATATAGTCTTGTGCGCTCAAAGAATTAAGTCTCATTGGCCTAAAAAGTCTCAATCCCAGTTCCTACAAGGTTCCTGCGAAATTAAGTGATTGAGGTCTAGACCAAGTTCCAATCATCAGATTTTACTTAGACTTGTTCAATTGTCAAAATTATTCCGAAAAATGCTCATGCAATGTAGGGAAAATATTTTTGTGCAATCATTTCTGATTTTGAACTTTTTATGGATTTTGAAAATATTTCATAGATTTTTTTGGAGTTTTGAAAACATTTTTCAATTTTTTAGGATTTTTGGAATTTTGAAATTTTTTATAGAGTTCTTGAGAAAACAAGGAGTCATTGAATTAGATATATTCACAGGTTCACGTGAAATCTATACATATTTATAAAGATTTTGTGTGCAAGTTATGTCCAGGTTTATATAAAGGTATATAAAGAATTTGGTAAAGGTATATACATGTTTTATTTGAAGAATTGTTGCAAGGGTGTTACTGACAAGATTTTCAAAATAATCTGAAAATATTTTTGCAAACATTTGTCAAGCATTTTGAAAACTTATTTTGTAAAAAAAAACACAAACCTTAAAAATAAATAATTTTTATAAACTTTTTTACAAACATTTATAGAGAGATTATTTTCAAATGGTCTAAAAATATTTTACAAAGATTTATCAAAAGTTTCAAAAGATTTTGCAAAAAAATTACAACCATTTTCAAAATCATTTTGCAATATTGTTTCAAAATAATTTTTATAATAAATTTTTCAAAAAAATTTATACGTATTTATAGAGTGTATTGTTTACAGTTGATTTATTGCATATCCTTACCCACTATAATATAATATCCGCATTATTGACAATATGAAAGTATGAGTTATGGCTAACGTGTATATATATATATCATATATATAATACCCTCTATACTTAGCTCGAAATATGTCCACATAGTGGTCAAAGAAAAATAAAGAATGGCATAACTCATGCTACGTATAGAAAAGTCTATACTACAACAACTGAAAGTGGGAAGTCGATCATCCCTCCTATGCTTAGGATCAACTCATCCTAAGTATAACAAACTGTACACAAAGCGGGGATGATCGAGGATAAGAATGTACAAAATAATCAATGACTCGACTTGTCCCCCTATACATAGGGTGAAATATCCCCAAGTATAGACAAAATTATCAACAAGTTAGAAGACAAGCGAGAGAATAAATGAAGAATAACCCACATGCACTCATCCCCCATATAGACCTGGCCAAAATGAGGGTCGGCCAAGGTTAAATAACCTCTCTCCAAAACCCGTCGTGGGGCGGCCCATGGCCAATTCATTCTTTTTCTATTGATTTTTTAATGGTATTTAACATGTATAAATGATTTTATTAATACCATTTACCTGAAGCATGTCATATTAACACATGTATTATTCAAATATATCCTAAGTACAACACATATGAATGGGATGAATAAAATAATGGAAGAATGAAAGGATTGAGAAAGAAAGAAAGAAAGACATGATTAACGAAAAATACTTCTGGATGCATCATCCGAATCTTACGATGTTGCGATTGGGAGATATTTATTAAACATAAGAATCGACAGTGGATGAGAATGTATCATGCTTTAAATACGGCTTTAGCAAATGCCCATTGACTACAAATACGTCGGATGACAATTCTGATATGAGGATGCTTCCATTGTCATGCACGGTTCTCACAGTGGATGAGCCTGTCCAGGTTCGAAAAGTCATTCATTTGATGTGATTGTCATGCCAATGTTTGACTTTTTCATTATATATAAGGTTGTTATCATATGCGGACTCTCTGAATTCCTGGAGCTTGTTCAGATATGTCCTCTAGTTCTGATCACCTTTTTATGACTCTAAATTGCAGTTGTTTACCGCCAATAAAGATTTGTGAATTAATCCAACTGGGAGATGGCATAGCCTTCCATAAACCAGATGATAGGGAGACATTCTTAATGGAGACTTGTAGGCAGTCCGATAAGGCCATAGAACTGAGTCAGGTAACTGAGACCATCTCACCCTATCCAGCCTAACAAGTTTCTGCAAGATTGCCTTGATCTCCTTATTTGATAACTCGACCAAGTCATTCAATTGTGGGCGATAAGGAGATGCGACACGATCGATGTCGTACTCCTTCACAAACTTTTTGACTTCCTTATTCATAAGATAGCTACATCTGTTTGAAATCAAAATCTTTAAAATCTCGAACTGTGAAATAATGTTGTCCTTGAGAAAGTGACTAGCGGTACAGCTATCAACAGATTAAGCAGGAATAGTCTCCACCCAGCGACTCACATAATCAACGACAAGCAGGATGTATTCAAATCCTTAACTATTAGGAAATGGGCCTATAAAGTCAATGCCCTAAGCATCAAAAACATATGATATCTGAATAAACTTAAGAGGCAACGAATCTTTGAGACTGAGAGTTCCTCCCATTTTTTGACAATCAATGAAGCCTTTCATATAAGCTGGATGATCCTTGAATAGTGTGGGACACCAGATTCCATACTGCAATACTTCTGTTGCCGTTCTGCTTCCAGAATGGTGTCCTACATATTCGAGCTTATGACAATGCCTGAGAATACTGGTGTACTCCTCCTGAGGAATGCATCGATGCCAAATACAATCCACACCTTTCCTGAAAAGGTATGGATCTTCCCACTAGCAGAAATGAATATCGGATAAAAAATTGTCCTTCTTTACTCTCGTCCAATCTTGTGGAACTTTTTCAGAAACGAGATAGTTCACATTATCAGCATACTAGAGGAGAGAAGCAACACTTACAATGGATTCATCCGGAAAGGTCTCTATAATCGACACACTGCTCAAGGAAGTATCTGTGCATTCAATTCTGGATAGGTGACAACAACCACATTCTTAACTCCAGGTTTATCTCTACTTTCTAAATCAGATTCTTGGAGGAGAAGGATCCATCTGAGTAGGCGTGACTTGGCATCCTTCTTTTGATGTAAATACCGGATAGCGGAGTGGTCAGTGTAAACAATAACCTTCGAATCGAGAAGATGATATCTGAACTTTTCAAGGTGAACACAACTTCCGGCATCTCTTTCTCTATTACTGTATAATTCTTTTGTGCATCATCAAGTGTTCTATTGGCATAATGGATGACATAGGGTAAATTTTCTCTTCTTTGTCCCAACATAGCCCCAATAACAAAAACAAGCATCTATAATGATCTCGAATGGGAGAGATCGATCGGGTGGTTATAGGATGGACGCCTGAGTTACAATTTCTTTCAATTGTGTAAAGGATTGGAGAACCTTCTGATCAATAATGAAGTCAATCTCCTTGCCTATAAGCTATGTGAGAGGTCGGGCAATCTTGCTGAAGACCTTGATGAATCTTATGTAGAATCCCACATGCCTCAGAAATAACCTCACATTTTTCATTGTATGAGGTGGCCCAAGTTTAGCAGTCACATCCACCTTCTCCGTGTCAAACTCCATGCCTCGCTTGGAGACGACATGGCCTAGCACAATTCCTTCAGCTACCATGAAGTGACTCTTTTCCCATGATAAAACCAAATTGAGTTCAGGCATCTCGTAAGCACTCAATCGAGGTGTGCAAGACAAGCATAGAAACTATCACCATGGACTCCACCCACCATGTCGGCAAAAAACCAACATGCACTTTGGAATGTAGCAGGCACATTATATAATCCAAAAGGCATCCACTTGAAAGCATAGGTACCGAATAGACGGGTTAAAGTGGTTTTCTCTTGATATCCAAGAGCAATTGTCACTTGGTTGTACACCCAGAGTACCTGTCCATGAAGCAAAATAACTCTTTCCTTACCAACCTCTCAAGCACTTTATCAATAAAAGGTGGGGGAAAGATATCCTTCTTAGTCACTGAAGTCAAGCATTTGTAATCAACAAAGACGTGCCATGAAGTAGGTACTCGGGTAGAGATCTCCTCTCCTTGATCGTTTGTGACCATCGTAATTCTTTATTTCTTTGGAATTACGTGCAATGGGCTAACACATTTCGAGTCGGAGATAGGATAAATGAAACCATCCTCACACCAATTCATTATCTCTTTTACGATGACATTTCAAAGATTATGGGTTAACCTTCTCTAGAATTCGTGGGACGGTTTACAATCATCCTCTAAGTAGATGTGGTGTGAACACGAGGCTGGACTTATCCCTCGAAGATCCGAAGCACAAGCACCGTGTGGTTTTTCTCTAGAATATCTATCAAGCGAGATTCCTAATCCTTGGTCAAACTACTACTGATGATGACTAGATACATGTTCTTCTCACCCACAAGGAAAGCATACTTAAGATATGTCGAAAGCTGCTTTAATTCAGGTAATTTCTGAGTCGACTTCTCGGATACTTCTGAAATCGAACTGGTTGATGAATATTCCGCTGCTGGTATTGTGTTGTGCACCTTTGACACTCTTGGCTCATACATTAAGGTACCGAACAAATCTACAATTATTCCTTCTTGTTTGGTTTAATCTTCTTTAAATAGCTTGATTATTGCTTCAAAATCACTCTCAATGTTTGCAAAGGAGAAAGAATAGACTATGCTTTCTAGGGCCTCCTTCGGGAAGATGATTTCCTGTGTTAATATGTCACTCAAAGAAATGCATGGATCACTGATTTTGCTCAATGATATCACAATATTCAACATGCGATGGCGGATCTCTTTTGTCAGAGTGCTCTCTGCGGCCTTCAACTCGATGATCATGCCCATGGTGACCCTTTCACTGCAGGAGCGGAACGTAGTCTTTCCAGACCCACAATCAACTACCGCTTTGGTTGTTCGAAGTAACGACTGATCAAGAATAATCGGGGTTTGGAGTAACGGTACAAGGGAATCCATGTCCAAGACAATGAAATCCACATGGAATTCATATCATGTACTATTACGATAACATCCTCCAATAAAACTCTATGTCTCTTAATGGATCAATCAACAAACTAAAGGATTATCGTGTGGGTTTAAGTAGACCCATCCCGAATTCATCAAGCAGTGAGGAGGGCAGAGGTTTATGGAAGAATCACTATCAAGTAGATTCGCTCAAATATCTTATTAAAAATCCCACATCTAATTAAAGGTGCTCCCTTGTCTTTCTTCTCAGTCCGGAGGTCACAAATAGCATTAGTCGTTGCCATGGTGAGCATGTGCTTCTCTGCTCTGTTGTATCTGTTTTTGCGTGGTTGACGTTTTTATATACATGCCTCTACACGTGAAAAACCGATAGGTCCCTAAGTAAACAATCACTTGGTAAATTAGACTTGTATAATCTGAGTATCCAAAGAGTCGGTGTCATGTATTATTACAACAACAATAATAATAATCTCTCTCTTACCAGAAATAAAAATAAAAATTGTATTAATTCTACATCAATGCTAATATGCTCATCTCTCTCTTGATCTTCTTCATGCTCTCCCATGTCAGCTTGGTTAGAAAAGATGGCCTTCGCTTCACGTGGGTGCTTCGGCCTCCTAAGAAGTCCGCTCTCAATCCGTGAGCCCTCGCAGAAGAGTCAAACAAGAGAATGGTCCTAATAGATCAGGCAATTATTGAAAATAAGTGGCATGTATACAAGAAAATAAACATGTTATAAACACTAGCTATACTACACGTTACTCCTCGATAACGATGTCATTTGTTTAATCGAATAGATGGTCTACTTGGCTAACAAGCTAGCCTAGCAATAACTAGGGCGCCCAGCTATATAAGAAACAAATAATCCACAAATAAATGATTAAGCGATAAATGTGAGGTGTGAGTTAAAATTTATTATAACTATACTTGAGATGTGTATAGGTATACGTATGGTAGAGTATCAAACAAAAGGATTAAACGATCTGATTACTAAATAATTATTCTATTTAATAATGGTTATTTTGTATTTTCTTGATTTTTGTTGTTTTTATATGAGTTTTTTTAATTCTATACAGTTTTTATGTATTTTTAGTTGTTTTATAAATTATTTTTTTAATTTTTATTTTCTTTTTTATTGTTGTAAATTTATAATTTCTTTTTATTTTTAAAATAAAATGTATATTTATATGTACTAATAATCGTATTAATATACATAAATATAGTCAGAATACATGAAATAAAATATTTTTGTGAAATTTATATTTTAGAGATGTTACTGCTAGAATAAATATAGGTTGGCTAAAGCGGATAGGAGCCTCTATTGTTTTCTATGATAAGAAAATTCTTTTGAAAGTCAAATGAAAGTTTTACAAAACAGTTGTGAAACATGTTATGCTCTATGGAGCTGAATGTTAGCCTGTGAACCTTAGACATGTGCAGAGAATGGCAATAGCAGAAATAAAAATGCTATGAAGGATTTGTGGACACACATACACATAAAGAACTGATTCAGAATGATGCAATCAGAATGAAAGTCAATGTAGCTCCAATCGAGGATAAGATGCAAGAAAATCACTTAAGGTGTTTGTCCACGTGCAAAGGAGGCCAACTGATGCACTACTGAGGAGATACGAGGTTTGGGATGTCAAGTCGGCTAAGCAAGGGTGAGGAAGACCCAAGAAGTGTTGGAATGAGACTATACAAAGGGATCCTAGTTTTCTGGATCCAAGCCCGAGAATGGCCCAAGATAGATCTGAATGGAGGCAAAGAATCAATGTAGCAGACCCTACTTAATGTGAGAAAAGACTTTGCTGTTGTTATATTATCCTATGTTTTTGGTAATTTTTATATAATTTCTATTAATTTTTTATGTATTTTTAAAGTAATATATGTATCAAAACAATGCACAAAATAATATCAAAGATTTTTTAGGCTTATTAAATATAAATAAGTCCAAAATTAATCTAAAACTATTTTTGATATATCGTATATATTTTATAAAAGATTTAGAAATGGAAAGATATATTTTTGGATTTTTCAATAATTTTTACTAATTTTTATAAAGTTTTAAGGATTTTTTTTAGATTTTCTCTTTTGTATTTTTTACTAATTTTTGGATATTGGTAGATAATATTTTAATATAAAAAATATATATTTTTGGGGGAATTTTCGGAGTAGTTTTTATAATTTCTAAGGGTTTTAATATTTAAATAGGATTAAATTACATATTTTTGTATTTTTAATAAATAAAAAATCAACTAAAATGACAAATCAAAATTAAGTGTGGATAAGCATCATGTCAGACATATAAATCAATTTTAAATAATTTTAGAGTAATAAAAATATTTAATATGACAAATATACATAAAAATAAAAATGTACAGTTCAAAGAGATCTAAATGTAATTTTCAGAAAGTTTTAATGCATTAAATAATAGATCCAACAAGTATAAGGGCTATAATGCAATTTTGACCGCACCTCACATGGCTTACATGTGAAGCAAGAGGACCGAAATGAAATTACAGAAAATCTTGGGGTCCTTCTTCCAAATATTCCTCAATATTTTACATGTGGTCTTTAATTTACATGATTATATGGAAATACAAAAGGTATGGGGAGTCTTGCGTTATTTACCCAAGGCGGCACATGGCATGGCGTGTGCGCGGAGATAGACAGATGTTGTGGCTCCATGTGGCTCCACTTAAAGATGGACGACACAACAGAAGCTCAGTTTCTCTTTAATCAAGGGCCCAGATTAGATCTGGGCCTGACTCCTGATCCGATAGTCTTGAGGTTCAGAGGTAGAACAACGAAGAACAAGCTTCCATGTTGATGAATAAGTGATTCATCACTCTAATTAGTTGAAAATAGAGCTTTGTCCTGATCACATCAACAGTCTATTGATCACATCAACAGATATATGTCCAAGGCTCGATGTTAGATCATGGTCAAATGATCTTCATCCTCCTATTGAACTTTTAAAGGTTTAATTTCCAGTATTAGAAATGTCAATGAACCATTCATTAATTTTCTAATTTAGTAGAGTCATCTAGATGTTAGATTACTTTCTGAAATATATCCATCATAACTCTTTATGATAGATCTATTCCAGAATTAATGTTTATTCCCAACATTTAGAAACAAACAATGAGTGTATTCTAATATCTAGGTCATAGAGACATTCTCTAAGACTAAGAGCTCTTCCATTGAAAATATGAAGTTCATCTATCCAATGGAGATTGTTGCAACAATTGCATCAACATCCTTGTACATGACAATTGAACCTTATGATCAATTTTTTTAATCTTCTAAAACATTGGCAACCGATTGAAAGTGTTACTAGAAGAATGAGATTCAATTATTAGACTTCGATCTTATCTAATAAGAAAGTCTATTTTAATGATGATATGAGGATATAATATATTCCGATACACTATATGGGTCCTTCTCTAAGGATCCAAGATAGTCTAGATAGTCATACTATCAGAACATCGGTTTATTGCAGTATTGGCATTCATCTAACTCTTTGGATGTCATATGGAAGTTACAGAAGTGCAATCAACTATTTGACTTTCCTTCTTACTTGGGTCCAACCCATGCTTCCACTGCGCTCCCTTCATCTATAAACAACCATTGCTTAAGATAAAGGATCTCTTATATTGAATTCAAAAGATTTCAATATAAGAGTATTTCAACATTGCTTCATTAAATTCATAAAATAAGAATATTATGAAGTTTCATGCATGACTAGAGTACATATAGTAGAATGATGACACTCATCATATCTACATACATCGTAACTCTAAAAGACTTTGGTTCAAGTAGGTACTCAAACATTTTGAATACATCATCTCTTATCGAGCCACCATTCTGCATAATGCAGTGAACCAAGTCATTCACGATTAAATGTTGAGAGCACATATGTATGCCATAACATCTTCTTAGACTTTTATAAGGATTATTTAACAATTGCGATCATCATCGACATGTCACTTCTAAAGTACATTCGATGAGAGATCAAGACTATAGAGACATAAAAAACTTAGGGTTGTAGTCCTATTGTCTATTTAATTGTCATTCCTCATTATTATGAGGAAACTTGAACATTGCAACCACATACATTATGTGTCCAACTGCAAGTACAATATCTTGATCATGGATCCAATCCATGATATTTTACTAGTTATTATTAAGTATAATATTGAGTGGGTTTAATGAAGGATTATATGAAATAAGAAATTTTCATAAATGTATATAAATATATACTTTTCTTTGATTTAGGAATTTTTATATCAAAGTTGTCTTGTCTTGTCAACATTGAAAGTTCATTCCCTTAATCACTTGCAATTTAAGAGATATACTTACTATTATATCTCAAGCAAGATCTGGGACCTCCTTCCTTATCTTCATCACATCCCAATAATATGAGAAACTGTAACTCAGATAAAAAGAAGCGGGAACACATTCCGTCTTCTACGTCCAACTTGCATTACTCAATTCGCTCTTTAATACCCAAGCCCACCACCCCTAAGGTGATGTTGACCCATCATTTATTGAACCAAGGGAATTACAACTCTATTCATAATAAAGTATTTTAATTTAATTGGATTCCAATCAATCTAATCATATTAAATTAATGATTCAATTAGTACTCAACAAACATTCTTTATTGTTACTTGAATTATGATATTATCTCAAATACGTATTATTTCAAATTTTAATAATTATAAAATACATCATGATCTCTCTAGCATTATCTCTTCCCTACCCGTTGTCATGGCCAGTACCGACGGGAGTGAGACAGACCACACACGGTGCAACCTACTACCCCAATGCTCCCCGACTAGACACCATATCCGCCTCGGGTTAGGATAATGCTAAATAAATCATTATGTACTTGAGATGATAATCGATTTTCAACCGAAGTTATACCATATATTAATATACAAAACCATCTTGATTATAATGAAATTTGCTAAACAAATTCACAATCCTATTCAAGCAACTTTGTTTGTAGGAAAGTAAATCGAGTAACCAATTGTGATCTAGATCATATCTAAGCAATTATTGGTTAAGGCAATATCATTTAAGGAAATAATCATCATCAAATATTTCACAAAAATTTATCCATAATTATTCTAAGGAATTAAACCATTCAATTTCACTAATTGATTAAATGACAATCACAAGGATCTTGATTAGGAAAGTAATTTCCAGCAGTGATCCTCACTTACTAAAATTAGCATATCTCAATTAATTTAAATCCAAATCAAGCAAAACAAGTTTCTTAAGTTTGATAATTTGATTTACAACAGAACCTAAGTGATTTGCATGCATTTATAGGTGTTTAAAACAGTAATTAATTCTTTAATTACGTCAAGATTCGCAATCCCCGAAACAGTGGATACATGTTCACTAAAATGATCATAACTTGAGCAATCAGATTCCAAATCATGCAAACTCAAATCCCACGATTTCATTATTTGATGGGAAACAAAATGCAAGGTGATGATTATGTGTTTAAAGAATTAAAAATAGCCGAAAATATCCACAAAACAGGCTGTGTGAATGAAACGTGACAAAAATTTCGCAAACCGCTAATGAGCCCAAGTCATCCTAGCTTAATGGATCGTATCTAAAACCTCCGACATAAGGCTCTTATACCACTTAAAGGATATGGTGAAACCTTAAGCACATCACGGAAGCGTGAGGATCGCATCGTATGCGATTGGGAGCGACTAGTCGCACTAGTTGCTCAAGGCAGCAGAATTTTAAAAATTTTCATGCAATGAAATCACATGATCCACGAACACTTCTCAGATCGTTTCATCTAAATCACAAACAAGTATTAGGGTTACCTCTTGAAGCGTGGTTGCGATCGAGTCTCTGAACGAAGAGACCTCCAGTCTCAAGTCCGATTCGACGGAGGAGATGCTTGCGAGCACATTGATGAAATGCGTGCTCCTCACAATCCATGTTAATGATCTAAGAGGTGAATATCCTGATCTCAACACATGAGATTCGACATCTTATTCATGAGCGAGGTGCAAGGAAGGAGACGGAGATCCACGAGCAAACAATCCGGCAACATAACAACGACGCTGCAGCGATGGAGAGTCTCCCTTGGGCTTCCATGGTCGACGACCACAATGAGAGAGAGAGAGGACATGTAGAGAACGAGAGAGAGAGAGAGCAATAGTTGGTATATCCAACTTGTGTGTGTCTTGTAACTGTGAAGAGAAAGAGGTGCCCTTCTATTTATAATATTTTGGGAGTCCATGGATCACAATCCATGAACTATACAAAATCAATGGATGAGATTGATTTATGTTTCTTTCAATGGCCAAGATTTTTATTGTAAAAAGATAACAATAATTAATTTAATTTAGATTAAATATATATAAAAAATAAATATAAATTAATCCTAAATTAAATCAATCAAGCATGGAGATTATGGAATGAAGATTGCCTCCTTCCATAATATGGGAATTGGTGGCAATCTCATGTGATCTCATGAGATCTCATGAGATACATTATTCCCTGGAAATCTCCAAGATTTACACCAACACTTGTTGTAAATTATTCTACAAAAATAATTCATAATTATTTTGTGAACATTGCAATCTTGCCATTGGAAATTTGTGAATCAAATTCACAACCAAAAATAAAATACGATTTACATTTTCAATTAATTATCGAATGTGAATCCAATTCACATCAACATTTAATTAACAAATGTAAGTCATAGATAGCCCCCTCTTATATATTATAAATCACATTTATAACATATATGATTAATATGGATAGTGTTATCCACATTATTCATAACCATGATAATTAAATCATATTTAATCATCTTAGATCTTTATTCTCATGTGCCCAAATAATATGAATCACATTCACATTATTTACATCTTTTATAATTATATCACATTTAATCTTAGATAACTTGCCATAATATGAATCAAATCGATATTATTCATGATAATTGAATCACATTTAATTATCTATTTTCTCAATGCTTGGATACATATATCAACAATCAAATTATCCTGAACTCTTTCAAGGATAATGCACTTTCTCCGTGAATACTTGGAGATAAGGACAGGGCGATTGTATTGTTCCATGTATAGTTACTTGGATATTGAGATCACATCTCAAATCTAAATCTTGCGGACCTCCCATAGATGTTTGATTAAATCAAAACCGTAGATCTAATCTTCTCATTGCATTTGAATTACATTCAGATTAATGTCCAACATTTGGACGAAGATTAGATCACTTCTCTAATGAGATGAGTCACTAAAATCCAGACCCATTTCATCACTCTCAAGGAATGGAAGCGTCATGGTTATACAATCGTTTATGATCACATCACCCTCAGGTATTCCCAATACCTGTACATCCTGTTAACACGGAAAACTCGAGGATTGGTTATTAATGATGTAAAGTTGTCGTTGTGATCCCCAAAATTCCCGGAATAAACAAACAAAATTTTTCTTCTCTTGAACTGAAAAAATTATAGAAAATAATGTGGAACGAGAGAAATTTTTTTCTACTTATTTACCTGTATAGCGGACATGGTCGAACTCAGGGAGGCTACAATTCCCGAGGGTTATTCAAATAATCGGAAGAAATTCAATTAAGAGAAAAAGCAGGAATCTCAAAGGTAAACTATCCTTGGTTTTCGTGGATTTTTTTAACTTTTATCTTTTTTTTTTATTTTTTATTTTTCTATTTTCGGATTTTCAAATTTTTACTGACTTTAATTTAGTATTTTTTTAAAAATAAGGAACAATATGCACAAGTGAAAAATACATACACCACACTCTTTTTGTGTTTTTCAAAATTTTTTGGTCTTTTTCTGTTTTTTTATACAAGACATATGCACAATCAGGCCAGTTTAAAAGTTAATTCAAATAAGTGATCAAATCAAGTCCAAAAATTACGAAACTTGGCCAGATGATGAAATGCAATGAATTTAAGGTACACTATTTTTTTAGAATCTTCTGACACTAAATGAATTTACTGTGAATTAAAAATGAATGCAAGGTGATTTTGACTAATTAATTTAATAAATATCAAATCATAATATTTTTAGAAATAAAAATTATCCTAGATAGATCTGAAGGTGAGGAATCCACGAAAATTATTAAACCTAAATTTCTATGTGAAATAAACCTATTAAAAATTAATTAATAAAATCACTAAATGATTTATTTAGGCCTCAGGATGCGTGCAATTGAGATGAAATTTTTTATGCAATGTAAACCTAATTATCCTAGATCTAATGTGATTTTTGGGGATTTTTGGAGTCACAGAGCAATTACTATCACTTACGAGGCATAAATGGGCAAAGTATAGCAAAATTCAACCAATTAATTGATAGAAAAATCCACTGATATTACAAAATATGCCAAGTGTCACATATGGAAGAGGACAATGTCAGCTACACAATGCAATTTTTCAAATTGAAAAATGAATTAAAATAAATCCTAAATATACGTGCAAAGACAATGGCATAATTGCAATTACAGGAATTAAAATTGATAAAAATAAAACGTGCTGACAAGGACCAATATGCAATTACCTATAATGCTGAGGGGGTGGATGCAATTTTTCCGCAGAACACGTGCTCCTCACGTGGGGTCTCCTGGCAGGGACTGAAATGCAGATCTGGAAACCTTTAGGGGCCTCGATGCAAATAACACAGGACGCACGTGCGGATCACGTGGGGTTCCCAGGCTCGGTTGTCTTCAGAGGCTCGGAGCAAGGCTCGGGTGGCTCTAGAGGTTCGGATTTGGCTCGGAATAGCTTCTGAGATCCGAGCCTAGTGGTCGGGGAAGAGGCTCGGATAGGGCGATGTGGCCTGATCTGGACCGTGGATCAAATGACGATCCAACGGTAAGGAACTGCTGGCGCATGGCTTGTCCGGGTCCGTTAGATCAAGATCGATCCAACGGTGATGGATCGCTCCTGAGATGAGGACATGGTCGATCAATGACCGTTGGATCTAGATTGATCGAACGACACCTAGAGCGGGTAAGGGTGATGACGTGGCACGATCTGGACGCGTAGGATCCGCTTGATCCTACAGCTGTGGGGCGTGCGTGACGTGGATGGCTCCTGACCGTTCGATTAAGGGGATCGAACAGCTGGTGGTTGTCGTCCCCAACAGTCCTCTGCCTCCTGCGGCGGAGAGGACTGGGCTCCGACGAAGTTGACCTAGCTCCGCCTCATCCTCTCGTCGTCGATGAAGGATGCTGGAGGGTCTGGCGTAGCTCGGAAGGTTCGTGGAGGGGCGGCGGAGCGTCCGATAATGTTGGCTGAGGCTGGGGTGACATGGAGGCCACTGGCGATGAAGCTCGAAGATGCGCCGGTGAAGCTTCTGGCCAATCAAGGAGATAATACCTGTAGGGGATTAGAAGATGACCAAAGCATGCGAAATGTTTGTGGAGTGGTCGGGAATGAAATGCGAGGCCTGTGAAGCGGTGAGGGTGTCCGGTGATCGAGCTCCGCCAAGGTGGCAGAGCTGGCGTCTGTGAGGGGTGAAGTACGTCGTCGGATGAAACTAAAGAGCTCGCGAAGATCAGAGCTCACTTGCGGAGCTCGAAGGATGATTGGCGGAGCTGGATGAGGCTCGTGGATGGCGAATAAAATCGAAGAAGGAGGAAGAAAAGTAAGAAGAATATCGGGGAAGAGATGGAGGGATCTACCTGGGATCAGAAGCTCGGAGAGAGCTTCCAGGTCGTCGCTCAAAGGCCAGTAGAAGACCTGAGCTCGTGCAGTGCCTTGGAGGAGCTGCGACACGGCGGTGGAGGGCCGTGGATCTCGCCAGAGGTGGTTCTCGGTCTTCGCTGAACCTCAGGTCAAATTGCTGTCACCAATCTGAAGGTGGGAGCTCGGAGATACTCTCCCTGATGGCGGATGGGGGTGAAAGTGGTCGGAGGCGACTTATTTATAGGATGAAGGTGACAACATGGCTGGCGAGGAGGTGGTGTTCATGGGTGTCATGGAGCAAGGTTGAGGGTCGTCATGGAGATCGAGGGGGCTGGCGAAGATGAGGGACGAGTAGGCTATGTCGTGGTGGCGCTAGGGGTCGGAGATGATGGTCGACGTAGAGCCCAAAATAGAAAGGGGGCAGCCCCTTGCGTACGGTGGAGGACGTGGGCACAGGGTGTGCGGAGATATAAGACGATCCCTTGGTCGTTGGATCAGGCGATCCAACGGTCCAGACGAAGGCACGGATCGACGCTTGGGATTAGATCTAGGTCGCGACATCGGAGGGCACAAGATGTGCCATGTGGAGGACGCGAGGCGAGGCGCTAACGGGCGGTCTTGATGAGGTCTGGGTTTTGATCGGGCGGCTGGAAATAATTGCGGTGATGAACGGTGAAGATCAAGGCTCCCAGAGCGAGATCAGATGGTGCACAGAGCGCCACGTGGGGGCTTGTGGGCGAGGCGCTAGCGGACGGTCCGGATGAGAGCTGGGGATGATCAAACGGTGGAAAACCAAGGGTGTATGTGGAAGTCATTGGGCCGTTGGATCTAGATTTAGATCCAACGGTCAGGGATGCGGGCGGACCGGTCAAAGGGAGCGTGCCATGTGGCGCAATCAGAGAGCGCCACGTGGCCAACTCTGAGTGGCTAAAAAGAAAAATAAGATTAGAGGGAGAAGGGGGCCGAATTTGGAAAAAACTCAAAACATGAAAGTTGTAGATCTAGATGAGATTTACAAGTTTCATGTTGACCAAAAACGGGGATGAGGTCAAATGTGATACAAAAAATACAAGAATACACATATACATATGTATAGTATACAAGGAGGCCCAAAACCCAAGTTTTGCCTACGAGCTCCGAATTGAATGAAATTAGTCTCATTTTAAAGGTCTCTGGATGTGTATTCATCTGGAGGTTAGTAGACCTAATTCGGAATTTGTAGAAGAGAGATATTGGCATTCTAAGGTCCAGGGGGTTTGGGGCTTTATTGGGTATTTTACAAGATAGGAACTCTGGCCTTCTTCTTTATATTATTAACTAAAGGTGCACACATTATAAGGAAGGTGTTATTTTATTTTGGAGGGGATAAATAACAAATAAATAGGTGGATATTTTACAAGTGGATTTTACACATGGATTGGCTTGTGGATAAAATGCAAATATGAATGCTAAGATGCATATCTTGTGGATTGATGCATGAATGCTATTTATGCAAGATAAAGGGAAATATGATGCTAAATACCCGGGGATAAAGCTCTATTTTCAACTTTAAGAGTGATGAATCACAAATACATCAGTGATGCAGACCTTCAATGGTTAGAATAATTAAGCAAGCTCCAATCTGGTGTTTTTCTTCTGACGAGCCAACCTCGACTTCATCATTCAAATGGTCTCGCGTATTCTTCGACTTCCAGTGACATCTGTGAGCCAACCAGAGACCTTCATCTACCTTCAGAGCACGTCCAATAGCACGGTGGAGGAAGAAGGGGCTCTCCATAGCACCAACTTTGTGTAGCCTTACAAGGCAGAGAAGATGGACTACAATGTACAACTGCCATTGGATTACGTGAAATTGGGTGCGATCTAACGGCCTACAAAATGCCACATCATCGCCACCGAACCTGCAACCTTGGAGTCACCAAGCCTTCAGCCGAAGTGCCAGAGCTAATCACGTGGCCTGAGCTACGAGATGTCTACCGAACCTAGACCGCACGCGCCTCAAGCATGTGGGTCTGAGCAAATTGCAAGTCCATCATGCTGATTATCTCTATTTGTAAAAATACCCCTGTGCAGGGGGTATTCCATCATTTTACGAGCCTATTTTTAGTAATTTCAATCTAGTCCCTCGAGGGCCAATGTATAAGGATTACTTATGTTTTGTTTGCATTTATGCCCCTAGATCTATGTTGAATAACCTGAGCACCTTTTATGCGATTGAAATGATTTCAGTGGAGTTTTGATCCTCGTTTTATTATCTTTGATCTGATATAGTTTATTTTTATTAGATAATAAATGAAGGATTAATTTGTGAGAGTCTATTGTGTGCATCCATGCTTATTAAATGAAATAAAACTCCACATTGCATTGATCAATTGGACTTAGAATTAAGTTATATAATTGCTTAAGTTTGATGATTCATTCTAAGGCATATTTGTTAGTATAATTGCATTTGTTGATCTGTTCATTCTGTCTAGCATGTACTAATGTTTAAAATCACAATTCATCTAATTCCTGCATGCATTAGTGTTGTGCAATTCACCTTGCATTGCTTGTTCATATTGTTTTGTATGTTTTGACATAGATGATTTGTCGATCACTTAACTATATATTTTAATGCCTAAATAACCGCATTATGTCTCAGATCCTTGTGTTTGACCCTGGACTTCCCATGTTATAAATTAAATCCAAGAACCTCGTTACTGAGATTCTTCTCAGTTCTGTATGGAAAGCTAAGTGACCGTGCTACAATAGATCCTTATTAATACATGAATTTAGTGCTTCATCATATTGCGTTGTTGCTGGGGACATGGCTTCATTAATATAATCATTTAGGATTTTATATTTTTTGGTTAAGCTGGTTTTTATTTTATCTATGTCAATCCCATGATGTGATGTTTTCTGTGTTATTATGTTTTGATAATCTTTGAATTTTCTAAACTCTTATCTTCTGTGGTAGGGCCATTCATCGAGAACGCTCATGAAGAATGGAGGCTGGATGCTCAAGCTAGAGTTCCCATTGAGAAAACCGCAGAAGATGCTATTAAGTTTTTCAGAGATTATTTTTGTTGTTGATATTCTTGATGTATAATTTTGGACTGGACTTTATTATGTGTGTGATGAGTCTGTTTCACCCTCATGTGGGTGTGATTCATCTTGAGTGACCGATATTAGGACTTAGGAATGCGGCTTTTAGAGCTTCTTCCTTTTATATCCCTAAGTGCTTGAATCGTAGTCTAGGGCACGCTAACTTCATCTTATGAGATTCACTTATCTCTAAGATTCATGAGACGCACGTAATCTTCATCTAACCTGGCTAAAATAAATTAATCTACCCGCTAATAGATGCGTGATTAGGTGTGGATTTCCATCGACTTGCAAGCATTTAGTTAAATTGTATATTCAGTCTAGCATATGCATGAAGAAAGCTAGAGACACTATAAGTATTTCTCTTGAGCATGACATCATGATTTTACGTCTGCATGATTTTCCCCTTTCATGTTTTTTCACTTAGGATAATATGGAAATGGGACTGGATGGTAGACGATGATTTTTGTGTTCAGAGAATTATGATAAGTGATAACCTAATCTCTAAAAATGGGACTGTTAATGCAAGTTTATGTAAATAAAAAGGAGCTAAAATTCACCTTGTTTTTGGGAGAGAAGACCTCGCTTTACTTGCATATTTATGCATTCGTCAAGAGGTGAGGACGAATCCTCAAGGATAGAGTCCAAACCCTACTTGAGCCTGCTCGTAATGAACGTAAATTGTGTATTATCACCAATAAAAGAGACAAGATAATTTGACCATATCTATGGTCTTCGCTATGTGTGTTGGTGAAATAATCGGGTTTGATTGTTCTTGTTTGATTCTTCAGCCTTCCGAAAACCTTAGGCTCCTTTATTATCTCCAGAGATTCATCATCCTCAGATTTAGCTAACAATAATCCCTTCATCACATAGTTTCTTTCTCTTTATACTTAGGCTTATTTTCATCCTAAGTATAGGGGGGATCCTTTTGTCATTTTGACTATTCACCTCGGGTCACCTAGTTTTAATTCATATCTTTATACTTAAGATATTTCTCATCTTAAGTGTAGGGGGCCCGAGTCCAAGTTCTCATATAACAGATTCTTTTATTCATTTTGCACATGTAATTATATCATCAATTCTCGTATAGTCTTTTATATTTAGCATGAGCTATGGCTTCACATCACTTTGTGCTACGAGGACATAGAAAAAGCTAAGTATAGGGGGTCTACCATATATATTGCATATATATACATTTTAGCCACAGCTCATATTTTAAAAATTTTCAACTATTGGGGTTATGTGTATCACATTTTTGAAACTAATTTGTGTAGAAAATATTTTGGAAATAATTTTTGAAAATTATATATATATATATATTTGACATGATTTTCAAATTGTTTTACATGATTTGCAAAAATACAGCTTGACATGTTTTGGAAATTCATTTATAAAATATTTTGAAAACCTATATATTTATGTGATATTGTTTTGAAAAAATGTTTTACTAAGGTTTGAAGAATGGGATTTTATTTGTTTTGAAAAATCTTTGTAAAGTGTTTGGAAAAATTCTATATTTATGTGACATTGTTTTCAAAAAGGTTTTTTCAAAAATTCTTTTCAAAGCTAAGGGTGTAATTGAGTCTAATTAATTAACCTTCTAACTTAAAATAATATATATGTATATATTCAACTTACTGATTGGTGTTATTCTCTGACATTTTCACTATGCACTCAAGGCTTGAAATTGTCTTCAACACCTTGTTTAAGGAATCCCTAGACTTAGAGTTATCACGTATTAATCATTAGGGTCTTGGAATTAAAAATTTACACTCTCCTAGTTCGAAGATATGCATGCTATATTTTCATTCTTAATCTCCTTTAAAAGAATTTGACTATCACTCACATGCACGACTGCATTCATGATTGAGATGAGTCAAGACATCACAGAGGAAATTAGGATTGGAAGTTTGAGTTTTGACCTATTTACTATGATGCTCGAGGATGGGATAAAGTTAATGATGGCTTCATGAAAACTGAGCATCAACATCTTAACCAGTATGGGACTTGTTCTCATGCTATCTCTTGATCAAACCTAAAGTTCTAAGGTGTGATGACATTAATTAACAAGTTGATCAGTGTGTGCCAATCTTCTGGTAAAAGCAGTATAACTAGCTAAAAACAAAGAAAAGAAAGAAATGATGAAAGAAAAGCTCTCATTCTACAAAATCGAATATCAAAAGAGCTTCCACCAAAGGCAAGCACTCCCATCCATTTCAAAGTGCCCATTCGGACCACAGCTACTAGGTCTAGGAGTCAGACTAGCACCCAAAAAGGGCTCTGCAACGTAAATGCTACAAGCCTTGGTATAGAAGGTATATTAGATACTCAAAAAAGGTACTTCCCAGTGTATTCCCAGGAAAACAAGTGCAGACGACTCCAATTTCTCTTGATGGACACACTGATTAATGAAAATCAAAATAAAATTGTATTGCACATTGGCACTTGAGAAGAACCGTGTTCCGGTGAGAGGAAGAGAAAATAAGTACACAATCCTATATCCTCCATAATCTGGCCTTCCATCTATCCTTTTAAATTCTAAAAAACTAAAAAGAAGGTGGATTGAGGTAATACTAGATTTGTTCCCTTGAGTTGAGGGTTGGGTCCTTAGAAGAGCTTCCAAGATTGGAATTTTTGGTGATGTTTTGAAACTACTCTTTGATGTTGTCTACACTAAGTCAAATTCTTTATATTTATGTATACATTGAGAGTCTGACAATTAGAGGAGTTGGATTCCTTTTGATTAAATACTTGGATGAACTTAGAGTTTTAGGATTCCTAAAAGCTCATGTTCTAGGTCTAATCAAGCCTTGTAATCCCACAAGCACAAGTCAAGGAATTCACTAATTACTCTAATCAATTATTTATATATTAGTTTGAGTATGAGCTTAGCTTAAGTATGGGGGGTGATAAATCTGTGATTTATCATCTTAATTGAGTATATTTCTCTCTCTTGCTTAAGTTATTCACTAGATTCATTGACTAATTAACATCAATCGCTAACTATTGTGTTGTAAATAATTAACGCTAATTATTATATATTAATGTGGTGTAGTATTTTTTGTATGTATTTCTTATTAAAACTCAAATAAAAATTATAGTAATATTGTGTATAAATAAAATAATATAAAACAAAACAAAAATAAAAAATAATAAACAAAAGGAAAAATAAGAAATCTTTTTAATAGTATTTAATTTTTATCTATGTATAGACGACCTCTGATCTCTTTGACTTCTACATGAAAGTTGTAGATGTCATCGAGATCTACAACTTTTATGTTTACTACTTTTTCCAATTCACCTTATAATTAATTATTTTAGAATTAACTTTGATTTTCTAATTTAACTCCCTTCCTATTGGGCCATGTGGTACCTTCAGACCGTGCCACGTGGCCCACTCCTGTGCTACTCCGCATTCACCATTGACGGTTGGATCATTAGTCCTGTTAAATCTAGGCCATTCATAGGCGCCTACTTTCCAGCCATCTGATCTTCGATCAGATGAATTCTGAACCGTTCTGATGCGCGCCTTTTGCAACCATTGGATCGTATGATCCAACCGTCGCTAGATAACATCTTCCTCCAGTTGGTTGCAGCATTCACCAACCACCCATCTTCTCACCATTATCTCTCTACCATTAACCACCCTCAAGCCTAACCTCCATCACCAACCGCTAACATGTTCATCCACCTTCCATGACATATACTTAATCACCTTCAAAACCTAAACGTCTTGACAATGGCTGCAGTTGTAACCTCCACCAAAACAAACCACAGTCGCCGACTTCCTCTTCAAATACCCCTCCGCTGCCTTATGCGGCAGTCGTCCACCAATACATGGGCAAGGCCCAGTGTTTCTCCTCTTCTCCGTGACAGGGAGATGGAGGACTGATGACACGATGATGACCTTTGCGTAGGTGAAATCCATGGCGAAAATGCCATGCGACAACACCAACTTGGTTGATCGTTCGAGCTTCTTCCCTCAACCGCGGTGGTTAAGAGAACACTTGAGGATCGATTCGACCCTCAATCACAAGCAAAATCCTTCACCAAAGAGACTCTTCAAATTTTAGATAAATAGATGTACAAATTTTATTGGCATTCTTCAATTTTTATTATTCTTCAGATAGAACTAAACTTCGATCTATGATGAGTGTGGTCTTCACCATGGATCCCTGATCCACACGGAAGTCTATGTCATCTGTGCTTCCAGTTCCATCGCGGCCTACCACTTCAACCACCTTTCTTCGATCATGGCGGAGAAAACCCAGTAGGGCTTCACCTTCCTCATATGAACCAGCCCTTCATCTCGCTTCACTCGTGCATGCACACACCTTGCTTTGCTTCGGCATGCTCTTCTAGCTTCGTCTACCTTCAGAGCACATCCATTAGCACGAAGGAGGAAGAAGGGGATCATCGGAGCCCCGACTTTGCATGACCTCACAAGGCAGAGAAGATGAACTGTAATGTACAATTGCCATTGGATCACGTCAAATTGGGCGCGATCTAATGGCCTGCAGCCTCGGAGTCACCAAGCCTTCAATCAAAACGCTAGAGTTATCCATGTGACCCGAGCCACAGGTTGTCTGCCGAACCTAGACCGCACGCGCCTTGTGCATGCGGGTTTGGGCAAATTGCAAGTCCATCCTGTCAGTTATCTATTTGCAAAATACCCCTGCGTAAGGGGTATTCCATAAATTTATGAGCTGATTTTTAATAATTGCAATCTAGTCCCTCCAGGGACATATGTGTAAGGAATTACTTATGTTTTATTTGCATTTATTCCCCTAGATTCTATGTTGAATAACTTGAGCACCTTTTATCCGATTGAGATGATTTCAGTGGCATTTTGATCCTCGTTTAATTATCTTTGATCTGATATGGTTTATTTTCTGATTAGATAATAAATGAAGGATTAATTTGTGAGAGTCTATTGTGTGCATCCATGCTTATTAAATGGAATAAAACTCGACATAGTATTGATCACTTAGACTTAGATTTAAGTTATATAATTGCTTAAGTTTGATGATTCATTCTAAGGTATATTTGTGAGTATAATTGCATTTGTCGGTATGTTCATTATGTTCATCCCGTCTAACATGCATTAATGTTTAACATCACAATTTATCTAATTCATGCATGCATTAGTGTTTGCAATTCACCTTGCATTACTTGCTCACATTATTTTCTATGTTTTGACCTAGATGATTTATCAATCACTTAACCTATATATTTTAATGCCTAAATAATCATATTATGGCTCATGTCCTTGTGTTCGACCCTGGACTTCCCAAGTTATAAATTAAAATCGAGAAACTCGCCACAGATATTCTTCTTGGTTATGTATGGAAAGCTAAGTGCCCGTGCTACAACGGATCCTTATTAATTCATGCATTTAATGCTTCATCAACTAGGTCTTCTTTCCCCTCTCTCTATTCTTCTCGGCAGTCACCCAATACACAACACTTGCCTAGCTAACCTGGCTTAGCCCCATCGCTTAGCCTTTTATCAAGTCCTTCTTTCTCAAAGCTTAGCAACTCACACAAAAAGAGTGCTTATCAAATTGCTATTGGGATAGGCGATTTCTTTACCCTATCACTTCGGATATTGATGGCCTTTTTATGTCTGACCTCAACCTTATACAATGGCGCTTGAAAGTGGGTCTAGACTTGCAAGCTGACTTGATCTATCTGATCTATGTTTCCCAAGTGAAATATGCATCCAAGCATTCTGCTCTAATAGAAGGCTTTATATTTATAGATATATCTATGTATAGTCAAAATAAGAAAATAAAATCTTTTTGTGTTTTTTTATGTTTTTCTCTATTTTTTAATCTTCTATTAATTTTTTCTATTTTTATGTTTTTTAAATGATTAAAAGGTTAAAACATGGAATTATAATACTTGGCCAGATCATTTTGTAATTTAAAAATAGACAAATACCTCAAATTTTTACAAAACAATTTTTAAAATATAATATAAGCAAACTTCAGAAATAAGAAACAATATTTTTGGGTTTTTAAATAGTTTTTAATGATTTTTATAAGGTTTTAGGGTTTTTCAATTTTTAGTGTTTTTCTTTTGAAATTTTATTGATTTTTGGTATGAAATTACTCAATACAATAATAAAGATATTTTATTCTTTTGGGATTTTTTCAAAACATTTTATATTTTTTCTGTATTTTTAAATGTGAACAAATGAAAATTACACTGTTTTATATTTTTATAAAAATAAAATAATTTTAATGGCTTCAAGAAAATTATTTTGTGATTTAAAGTAGTTTCAAGCACTTAAATTAATTTTCCTAAATGTTTAGATGCAATATGCTATTTTTAATAATATAATATTAGAATAAAATTAATTATTCGGACAGGGATCTATTTATAATTAAAATAAAACTTTAATGCATTCTAGAAAACTTTACAAAAGTCCAGGGGACTTTATGAAAAATCCTTGAATA
Organism: Ottelia alismoides; assembly: GCA_037367405.1. NCBI lineage: Eukaryota > Viridiplantae > Streptophyta > Magnoliopsida > Alismatales > Hydrocharitaceae > Ottelia > Ottelia alismoides. Next base: position 353,716 of record JAZKJV010001413.1, on the reverse strand, counting down.
TTCAATAAATAATGTGATGGTAGGGGCATAAGTGCGATATCCAAAAAATTATAGGGACTATTTGCAATTTCCCCAAAAATATAACATTGAAATACAAAATCCTTAGACTAAATAATAACACAAACTTGCATTAGAGTCCTTGCAAAATGTCTTGCCCCCTGCATATATGCGCATGTGAGGTGACGTAGACATGACCTTAATGCAAATAAATTAAAGTCAAGGGTTGGAGTGCAAATATTACAAAACTATTTGAACTGCAGAAGAAAGTTTGTGGATTAAAAATAAAATACAAAAATCGGCGGTGTGATTAACAAAATTACCCCCTAAGGCATGAACAGACGGCTCTGATCTAGTTACTTGCCACGCATCGCCTTGCTGACGACCGATACCGCTTATATGCAAATGGGTGACATTAGATCGCCGCTCGACGATCCAATGGTCGGAGGTGCAGGGATCTGACGACTGTTGTAACACCCAGTGCAGAGGCATGATCAGACGACAGAGACAATGGCTAGAACAACTGATGAAGAACAAGTCCACGATGAGCTTGGATCTCAACTATTGGGTGACTCCATCCACCTGGAAGGGTACAACGATGCAAAATGGAGCTAAAGATCCTCCATGTTGGTTGGGCTGCTCAGAAGGGTCCGACAGGTTCCAAGTGTCGTGGTTCGGTCCGGCGACTTGAAGCTGGTCTCCAGCTTCTACTCAACCCCAGATGGGGTCTATTTGACTCAAAACCTGCAAGGTTAGCTCAAAAATGAAAAGGTGAAGATTCTTGTGGTCTTAAGCGATGAAATGGGTGAGGATGGTGTGTGTCAAAGGTGCTCCGACGAACGGTGAAAGAGGAGCATGGTCTCCTGATTGGGACTCGATCAGGGTGAATGGAGGTGTGGGGGATGTAGAGAATGCAGTGGGACAACTAATAGAGTGGTCAAGCGAGGCAGAGCACGGTGAAATAGTGGTCGGAGCATAAGCTCATGCGAATTATGAATTCGAATTTTACAAAATATCAGACATAATTAATCAAAACTAAAATCTAAACTAGGCTATTGCTAGTGCTAAGAACGGAAAGAGAAAGAAAAAATGGAGCTTATCTTCATGAGGACAAGGAGCACAGAATCTCCGCTGGGAGGTCCCCAGCAAGGGCTTGGATCGCCTCTCTTGCTCCTTTCGCGCACTGCAAATTAATGAGGAGCTCGTTGTCACCGAGCTCTACATGTATGGATAAGATCTGAGGGTTCAAGGTTCGAGGAAGGATTAAATTTGAAATGGGGTCAATGAGGGGTATTTGTATAGGGGCTGGTTTGACCAAGGGTGAGGCACGATGATGATCCTCCTGATCGAGGACACGTCTTCACGTGAAAGAGCTTCGATCGAGGAGTAAAAGTCAAAGAGGAATCATGCCAAGAAACTATAAAAACCTTAATCATGAAAATGGTGAAAAATGAGGCGGTCTACATTTGACAGAGGTAGACCTATAATGGGTGGGGAGTTGACCGAGATCAACTCAGACCCACTCCTCATTGGTCCACGCCTGCAAAAAGGAGACAAAAAATGGAGAAATTTTCCTTATTAAATCAATTTAAAATAATAAATGATTTTATTTTTTTATCAAAATATGAAAAATATTTATTATTTTATGTTGTATTTTATTGTGATTTTTATTAATTTTTACAATTAAATTTATTAGGCGTTAATTTTTACGTGTATAATTATAGGTATATTTACCTATATATTATGTATTTTATTTTTATTTTATATTCTATGTTTTATTATTTTATATACATAATTTATACATATATAAATTATTTAAATGCATATGTATATATTTTTATTTTATTGTTATGAAGTTTTGTTTATTTACTTAAATAAATGGGTGTATGCAATATATATGTATAACATAGGTAGTCTTTACCTATATCTTGAAGTGTAATTTTTATTTTATTTTTGATAGTTTTAATTTATTTTTATTATATACATATATTTTAAATACTATTTACATATTTATAAAAATAGAAGAAAATTAAAATAGAAAGAATACATAAATTGATTATTTTATACAGATATCTTGCAAAATGAGGGCCTAAGCCAACTTTTGCATCTTAACTCCAAATTGAATGAAGCCACCTTCACTAAATAGATAATTTAATTTTATGAATAATAAAGGTGAGTTTGGCGAATTTTGAGTTTGTATGGAGAAGATACATGTATGGAAATTTTTCTTTACGATTTTTTATTCTATGTTAGGGCACACTATGCATTATTTTTGAGTGAAATAAATTTTGCATTTTTTGATGTTTTTTATATAACTTTCATGTTCAAAGTTTATTAATTTTAGATATAAAAAAATAAAATAGGTCCCAAAACCTATTTATTAAAAAATAAAAATTAGAGTTTTTTTGTGGTTTTTGACCATTATTCCCTCTACTTTATTCCTTGTCGATGAGTCATCATGATGATTGGGTCTCTGGGTTTAGGATCACTCAATACTTTTGAAATTTGATTTCTTTTTCTTTTCTTTCCTTTATTCTTTTATTTTGGATTAAACCTATTTATTTACACAATAACTACAATATAAATAATGGGTGCTATTTATACAATTTAATGTTATTTCCATGCATTTAACTAGGGATTTAAGGCCAAAATGAGAGAATAAAGGTGATGAAATGGTGATTCATCAATATTATATTGCTAAAAGGTGATAACTAGTGTTTATCTACATGTGTTTTATTTGATAATTTAGCTTAAAATGAAAGAATAAATATGATGAATCATGGATTCATCACATAATTTATGAAATCTTTATTTTGTCATTTGGTGTCCAAAATTTGAAGATGATCATAAGAAGGCTAATAGGAGAATTGAGAAGTTAAATGACAAACATGTCATGACAAGTTTAAATGCTTAGATTTCGGGGAATCACCCTCTAAGATTTTTAAATTGGCCTATGATAAGAAATAGAAATATCTCACAAAAAATAGCCATGATGTCATTCATTTAATTGTAATAGAAAGGGTCATTTTAAAAATGCATGCCTATTTTCCTTCTTGCTAACAAAAGATTGGACATATATCTAGGTTTTTCCTAAAAGATCAACATTTGTGTTTCAACTCCCTTCCCTCCTTTCGTCTTCTTTCTCCCTATAGTCATGGCAGACAATGTTGGTGGTCCATATTTAAACTAGTTGAGATAAAGGTGTTGGAGGATGGTATAAGTTTTTTCATGTTGCTCTCCTTATCTGAAATCCTTAAGTGACATATGGAAATTATCAGTGACCTAAAGGGAAACATTAGCTTAATAGAAGTAAAATATTTATTGGCGTTGATAAATATAATGTATCTGATAGGCTTCTATAGTACAACCAATCCAAATGATTTTTGCCTATATAATTCCATGTTTTCGTGCAACACTAACCACACCCTTTTATCATGGGATCCAAAGTTTGGTGCATGTACGGATGAAGAAGTAAACTCGATGTGGACAAAAGTATTTGGAATCCTCATGCATTTTTGTGTTCCATTCTTTTCCATATATGTAACATGTGGTTTTAGGAGGTAAAGGTAGCTCATAAGATGCACATCACAGAAATGCAGAAATAGCAAATAAATACATTCATCGTATGAACATCGATGCAATGCATAAAAAAATTAATGCAAAACCACATGGTATAGGAAACCTTTTTCCAAACTATTTCATATAATCACAAGAGTATTTAGGAATACCTGTTGAAGCGTTAGTCTCAAAAGGAAGAAACCTCTTGAATATCAAGTCTGATCTGATGAAGCTTCTCTCATGGATGCGATGATGACTCGTGTTGTTTCCCGTGAACTGGATGTCTACTTCTCCTCGAAGTAGTCCACATAAATAGAGATCAAGTAGGTCGTTATCTTCTGATTTTGTTGCACGAAATCGAATCCTTCTTCACATGCTCTAAGCATGAAGAAGATTGTGTCTTCACCATTAGACAAGCGAACGTAGAAGAAAAAGATGTAGGGAAAACTAGGGATTGTTGGAGGAAATGGAGTGGAAAACCAAAAAAGAGTTTTCAACGCTCTTTTCTCTTTATTTCTCAAGGCAATTTTGCTGCTCTCTCTTGGAGATGAATAGTTGAAATGAATTAAAGGGAAAAAGAGGTCAAGCTTCGTGTTTTATACCATGGTGGAGGTCCCTTAAGAATTCCTACTCCTAAAGGGATGTTTATCATAATAGCCATTAGAGTTGATTTGAATAGGAAGGATTGATTCCTAATTCTTCATGTAATTAATAAATAATTTGTCGAGATTATCATTAAAAATTAAATCCAAAAATAAGAGAGTCCTAATAGAGGTTTGGAGGAGCCAACTAACTTGGCTCCGCCAACGATGGTAGACCCACCATGGAGCTCTCTTATTTCGATTCCAATTACAACTTGACATTTAATTTTAATTATGAATTAAATATCAATAATAAAATATTTATAAAAATATACCCCCAACAAATGAATCCAATTCATTAGTCCAATACAAAATGAAAATAAATTTACATTTGTTTGCATTATGGGAATCATATTCACATGTATCTTTAAAATAATATATAAATCATATTTATATAAATATTAATTATTATTAATCAATTCTCACATTAATTAATCTCTAATAATGTGGATCATATTCACGTTAACCCTTGATAATTATATTTGTGACAATAATAATTATTATATTTCCATACCACAATGTGCAAGTCCAAATCCAATTAGGACTGTGTAGCAATCGCGGATACTCGGAGATATGTCGGGGAGATCATACTATCCATGTATAGTGACTTAAATTTGGATATCCATCAAATTTCAGGGAATAAACCATTTATGGCGAAACATATCACACTCTATTTTGAGTTCGTTTGAGCTCATAAATAGATAATAATGATGAGATCAACTTCCATTCCATTTCTAATCATTGTCCAAATCATTTGAAGCTTAGAAATGAGATACGCAAATGAATCCATCTCCATTTCCATATCCAACATTTGAACTCAGAATTGGACATTGAAGTTGGAATTGGATCTATGATGTGAGACTTAATCCAATTAATTATCATATCATTAAGACATAAAATAGTGTCACTGAAGTCCATATGATTTCATCACTCCCTCTAAATAGAAGTGTCATGGTATATGATCTATTATGAAACGCAACACCCATAGTATTCCCAATACTCCAGCATCCAACATATTAGAAGAGCTTTATATACCGAAAGTTCAAATCCTTGTTTGTTGTCTCCTTCCAGGGTATATAAGTAGACTTCTCAATAGATAATTAGGTGACAATACTAATCATATACCTTTCCAAAATCATATAATAATATTTGGAATTCCTGTCTTATTCCATAAGCAATACGGCTATGCATGGAATTCTAGTTGACTCAAAATATCTCATGTGTGAGCTATGTCTCCTGATTCATAAAGAACTTGTATGATCCCTTTGAGAGGCCATACACCTCAAATGACCTTATATGCACATAAATTCACCGGTGTATGGACCTTGGTTAGGTTTTCAACCTAATGGTATGTCTAATGCACATACTTAGACATATAGATGTATATCTGTCTCAGATCAAAGGATGTATGCTTGATCATGATTGTTACGATTCAGGTCTTAATTTATCTCGACCTCATCAAGTCAACACTTTTATTTCACTATTCTAAGAACTCTAAATCTCTATTCCCATGTAGAGGATCCGCATCAAGAAGTCGATCAAAAATCAATCTTTAGAGAAACATTGCCATCTCCTTCTCAAACTGGAGATCAATCATGAATATCATATGGTGCTATCAGTTCTGTCCACAATATAACTCCTTGGATAAACAATTGCATGGTATTCAAGATGGACACAATACATACCCCTAATTGTATAGGGATGCCTTTAACTATTTGCAAACACAAACATTCAATTCAAATGAAAACTATAACTTTTATTGCATCAATGTGTCGCCAAGGGCTTACAAGTCCAACAAGAGGTTATTACGATTTGAATGCCTATAAAAACATTTTGGATATCACCTACATTCATTTTCATGTGGACGCATTGCACCTAAAAATCACTAAAAAGACTTGTTTCAATTTTTGAACCCCTATATATGATGTCACCTTGCTACCAAATAAAAAATCGGTATATATATTTATTTTCTCTAACCAACTGAAGATAGTGGTTACTTGGATCCTACTAGGCACAAGTTAAAGTTATGTAATCTTGGAGCATAGCGATACTTTGAGCCTAAGCACTAATATATTAGGCATCCTTACTTTTGTTTTCTTTAACTTTCAAGAGACAGAGAAAAAGATTTGCTCAAATATTTCTGGTCTTAAGTTTGGTATATGTAAAGAGGATGAATACTTTGTGCCTAATCACAAGTGCATTAATTAGTCTTTTCCCTCTCCTGATGATAAAGGCCTTGAGTCATGCATGTCAAAAAACCAATCAAACCACTCTCATTGAGACTTTGGGTTCGAGCAAGGTGCTTTCATCCATGAACTTCCCCAATCTAAGAACCATGGGAATGGAACCCTCCTCTCCTATTAAATCTATTATGGTATCATAAATAAGACATCATTGAGGTCAATGATTTTAGAATACCTACTTCTATTTAGCTGAAAAAAAGTAGGAATTAATATTGTTTAGAGGAAAAAAAGTGTATTGTGATAACAGTGAGGATATAGACACTTAGGGTGATGGATTATGCCCCATGTATCACGGAATCATAGAGATCGCATATTATTCGATCTTGGTTGACTAGTCATATTAGTCGATGGTACAACAGAATTTAAAAAAAAACCAATGAAAGCGCATGGCATGGGAACAACTCCCACGTAATTTCATCATGAGTATAAGGGTTACTTTTGAAGCATGATCATGATATCGAAGCCACTAAAGGAAGAGAACTCTTGTCTCAAATCTGATCCGACGGGAGAGCACTTGAGGGCATGTGGATGAGACTTGTGCTTCTTACAATCCAAGGTGACAATCCGAGCGATTAGTCTCATGATTTTGTCTCACAAAATCGGATGTCTTCTTCAAGAGCACGAGGCACCAAAGAAGGGGAGGAATAATGAGTAATTAGTCTGGCATCATGACGACAGCACGATGACAATTGTAGTCTTCACAAACCCAATGTGGACAGATGGAGAGGGAGAGAGGGTTGATGTGTGGTGAGGGAGAGAGGGGGGGATTTGTTGTTGCAACGATTTCATGAATTAAAGAAAGATAGGGTTACCCTCTTTTTCATATCATGATAAATGGTGGAGATGCACTCTTATTAATGATCAATGGTTGAGACTAAATGTAATCTTTCAAGGTTACATTTGTGCTCCAAGCACAATAAGATTGGAAGTTGATAAATTAATTCTCAATTAATGCTCCAAAATTTAATCTAAAAAATGACTTCTCTTATGAGTAAAGTGGAAAGGAGGGAGTTTCCTTCCAAAAATGTGGAAAGTATAAAGCATCATTCCATATTTTTCGAGACACCCATCATTGAGTTGGAGAGAGACTTTCTCTCTCCCATGTAATCTCCTTTCATTAAATCTTTATTCATATAATTATTTTACCAACAATTTATTAACAAATAATTTTCACATTATTCGTGTCAGTTGTAAATCGACAATTCACAATTATGAATCATATCCATCATACAATACTAAATGTAAATCAATTTAAATGTAATTGCCTAATGTGAATTCAATTCACATCAATATTTAAATTGTGGATCCTATTTCACAATTAATTCTCTCTATGATATTGTTGATCATATACACATCATTAAAAATTATCATGGATAGTATTATCAACATTAATTTCATTTATGATAATTAAATCTAATTCAATCATCAAATATGTCTCTCTACACTTGTCTAAATAATGTGAATCATATGCATATTACTTATGATATTTAAAACCAGTTTAATTATAACTATTTATCTTAATTGTCTAATGCTTAGATAATGTCTCTAACCAAACAACTCTTGAAATCTTTCAAGAATAATGTGTTTTCTCCGCTAAGATTTTGAGATAAGGACATGGTAACTATATATTCCATGTATAGCGACTTGGATAGTAATATCTAATATCACATCATGATCTAGAAGACCTCTCAGAGATGTCTGATCAAGTCAGACAGAATATCCAATCTTCTCCTTGCATCTGAATTACATTCAGATCAATGTTTAACATTTGGACCAATATTGGATAACTAGTTTATTAAGTGGGGTCACTCAAATACAAACCTATTTCATCACACCTTTGGAATGGAAGTATCATAGTTATATAATCTTTTATGATCACATCATCCTCGAGTATTCCTAATAGTCATACATCATGTATATACTAGAGGACCTTGAATAAACCTGCATTTCTGATGTTATTTGAATTATCTTCTTCAGGGTTTTATCATTAAGTTTCTCATTTGATCATTGGGAGTTGGTATCAAACATATGCTTTCCAAAAGCATATATAATACATACAAATCATAACATGCTTCCAAAGGAAGATGACCATCTAGTTGGTCCCAATATCTCATGAGTGAGATTACATCTTCCATTTCAGTAGTAAACCTATATGATCCCTTTGAGAGACCATATTACACATAATGCCCTTGTATGCGCACCAGGTTGCCGGTGTATAGACCTTGATTAGGTCATCAACCTAATGATATGCCTAATGTGCATACTTAGTCATATAGTAACACATATGTCTCTAGTAAGAGGATACATGCCTATATCATGACATCATGCGACATAGGTTTTTGATATCTCGATCTTGTTAAGTCAAATCTTTGACTTAATTCATCCGACACCTCAGAATCTCCATTCTCATACAGATGACCTGCATAAAGGGCTTGGTTGGATATTATCCTTTGGAGTAAGGAGTGGCATATCCTTCTCATGTTAGAGATACTTTCTTGATAAGCATTTGACGGTACTAGTTGAGTACTCAATCTAACTCTTTAGATATCATCTCAGTATCAACCTCTATGATCTAACCATTGGATCATCAGTGGTATGATTATAAAAATGGTCATGGTACATAACTCTAATTGTGATAAGGGACCTTATAAGTGCATGCATTCATTAATCTCATATAGGGAATGAAAACTAGTAACTTTTATTGATACATCAAATATACAATAATATTTATTGTAAAAATGGTTTTCCCTATAGTCACATGTCTAAAAATATCCCTCTAGCCCTCAAAATCATTCAGGTATAATCTTTAAACCCATACTAATTGCATGCTGGCCAAAAACCTTTTGAGATAAAGATTTGGTAAAGGGATTAGCAACATTATCGCAGAGGCTGCAATGGAGATGATGATGCCACCACACTTTTGTATCTCTAGAATGGTGTAGTATTTCCTTTGCACGTGTTTTCTCTTTTGATACCATCTGGGTTCCTTCGCTTGAGCTATGGCTCTCGTGTTATCACAAAGCAACGAGACAGGAGTATCCAAGGTAACACGTCCAACTCCAAGATGAACTTGCGCAACCACACTACCTTGTTTGCTACATCGATGCAACAATGCACTTAGCTTCCATCGTCAAATCAACCATGGTATCATGTTATTGCTTCTTTAGCTCACAACACCAATATTTAATAAGAATATGAACCCCAAAGTTGACTTTTGATCATCAATATCAGATCAGAAGTTTGAATCTGTGTATTCTAAGATTAGGATACCACTACCTCTATAGATCAATATGTAACTTGTCTGCTTTTTAGATACTTGAAGTTGTTCTTTATTGCATTCCAGTGTTGTTATCAATAGTAGGATCGGTAACAACTTACCATTCCCACTACATGGCGGATATATGGCTTTGTACACGTCATGGCAAACATCATACTTCCCATAGCTGATGTGTTAGGGCATCCATCCATAGCCTTCTTTTCCTCAATGCTTTGAGGATTCATCCCTTTAGATATGTGTATACCATGTCTTAAGGGAAGGAAGCCTTTCTTGGAATTTTTCATATGAAATCATTCAAAGATCTTCTTAATGTATCCATGTTGAGATAGTCTCAAAATCCTAATTTCTCTATTTCTGAACAATTTTAGACCCAAGATGTAAGAGGCTTCTCCAATATCTTTCATCTCAAAGGTATGGCACAACCAGACCATAACACTAGTCATCATCCATGTAACATTCCCAATGATAAGAATATTAACTACGTAAAGCATGATGAACACAATAGCACTCCCACTAAGCTTCTTGTATAGACATGGTTCATTAGGATTTAGAACAAAAATCATAACTCTTAATGATTTCAACGAAGCTGATGTTCCAGCTATGAAAAGCTTGTTTGAGGCCATGGATAGATTTCTTCATCTTACATACTTTGCCTTCCTCAACTATGAAGACTTGGGTTGCTCCATATAGATATCCTCCTCAAGGTATCCATTGAGGAATGTGGTCTTGATTTCCATCTACCAGATGGCAGAGTCAAGATATGCTCCTATAGCTAGTAGTGTCTTAATGGATTTAAGCATGACAATAGGATAGAATGTCTCATCATAGTTGATGCCTTCTCTCTCTATAGTCCTTGGCTAGGATTCGTGCCTTGAAGGTCTCTACCTTACCATCAGGTCCCCTCTTTCTCTTGAAGATCCATTTACACCCAATAGATTTTACCTCCTTTGGTGTATCCTTGATGAATCCACAATTCATCATCTCAATATCTTGATCTTAGCAAAATCCACGAGTAAATTCTCTAATAAATATCCATAAAATCCATAAATTAACAAAATGACTCTTGTAAATAAAACACACTAATTATTGTATATAAGATTGTACAAAATGAATTAACATAAAAAGGCGCAAAAAAATAAAGGAGTTTTATACTTGTAAATAGCTCAAAACTTCATAGATTTTTAATAATTTCATTTCAACTCCTTTTTGCCTAATTCTTTCTCTAACTTGTTTATAAAAATGTATATAAAAATACAAAACTATAAAACAAATTTCATCTCAAATAAATGCTCCTAGATCCCAAAGAGAAAAAGCCGTAAAGACCAACTTCCAAGCTAAATTCCCGCTCCGTACGAACTCCAAATTCACCAAACTCACTTTTAAAGTTCAAGTTAGAAAATTATCTATCCAACAGAAGTGGTTCATTAAAATCGGAGCTCATTTGCAAAAGTTGGGTTCTGGGACCTAGATGTACATTGTATATTATGTATATATTCTTTCTTTCTTCATTTTTATTTTATCTTTCTTAATTACTAAAAATCCAAAAAAATCATTATGGTCGTGTATTTTGATTGTATTATTTTATTGTATTTTCCTATTGTACATAGCTACTATTAAAAAGAAAAAAATAAAAAAAAGAAAAGCAAACAAAAAAATGTACATGTTGTATATCTTCTTTTTATAAATTCTCCACTCTTTTTCTTCCCTTTATTTTATTTTCTCTTTTTAGTAGCCTACTTTATTTCATTTCATTTTTTATTTATTTAATAACATTCTCTACAATAACTTCCCTTTCTCCATTAACCTCCAAGTCTTCTTTCAACCTCCATTCCACTCCATATTCTTCATATAACCTCTCATTCAACTCCACCAATAATCTAACTTCTCATTCAACACCACCACCTCTCTAACTCCCATTATTCATCTCTTTATAATCATCTCCACATCCACATTTTTTCCCCATCCACCATTCTTATAGAATAAGGAGAGAGCTTGGAGTGTTTTGTTGGTGACAGCTACGAAGCATCGTCCTCAAGCGACGACCTCCTTCAGGTGAGATCCGCGGAGCTCCGCTTCGCGTCACGAGTTCCCCGTCGAGCTCGTGGAGCTTCTCCGATTTTTATTTCGCCAATCGGGTCGAGGCGACGACAGGAGTCCAACGTAGCTGCTCCGCTAATCCGACGAAGATTCAGGTAAGTATCTCCTTTTATTCTTCTTGTTATTTTATTTTATCTAATAGTTTGTTCCATCGTTGTCTCATCATTTCCGTATTTTTACATTACCACCACAACCATCATATCATCACTTATCATTTCCATCACCACCTTCCCCACCAATTTTTTTTATCTTTTGCATTCACCACCATCATATCATTTTCATCACCACTTCCATCATCATCACAGCATCTACAAATTCATCTCCCCATTGTCCACCTTTACGTAGGGGCATGGCCCAGCCCTCCTCCGTCTCCCAGTGACAGGGGGAGGCGGAGGATCGAGCGAAGACGACCACTGCCCCCGGTGTCGACCCTTCGCCGATCACGGCGTCGTCGCGGCGCTGCGAGCCCGCTCGAGCTGCCTCCAGTCGCTGCGGAGGTCCAGCGAAGACCGGGGCTTCCACCGCGAAGCCCAACCCAAGCTCCCGCTCCATCTCCGACAAGGTAAGTCCTTCTTCTTCTTCCTCTGTATTTTTCATTAATTTCCATTAATTTTCTATGCTATCTTGTTCATCCTCAACCTCAGATGAACTTCCTACAAGCTCCGCTTTCAACCCCCCTTCCATGCACCCATCTCCGACATCCTCCTTCTCTTCCTCAGAATCTCGTCACCCTCCGACCATCTCCTCCGCCACCCATGGCGGAGGAGCACTGAGCTCACGCGTTCTCCGCCCTTATAGCTCCCAATCCATCCACCTTCATCTCCCTACGCTTCGGCCATTAGACTAACACTGCAGGATAGCCAAAGCCTTCAATGGCCGGAGTGTCATCGGACCCGACTTCGGCACCGATGTTCTCATCATCAGCATTCCGATGGGCCGAGCTGAGATACTTGACTCCTCGCCCGAGCTTCTATCTTCATCGACAACCTCTCAGGAGCATCGGGCGAGCTCCATCATCGCCAAGGAAGAGCGGCGGAGCTAGAGCTCCTTCGCCGGAGCTCCAGAAGCGTCGCCAGCTGCGGAGGATGACGAAGGAGCAGGTGCCGTCGGATGATCTTCATCTGACGGTGCAGATTCGACCACGCATGTCTTCTCCAGCATCCGTTGGATCGTCTCGATCCAACGGCCTTTGTGCAGCCACGTCGCCCAGGGGCGCCTTCACCAGTAACCCTTGGATTATCACGATCCAAGGGCCGACATTCGGCCACGTGGCAACGCCAGAGCTTCACCGAACCTCAGCCGCCGAGCCTCCAGGCTTGGAATGTCCGAACCTCTTCCGAGCCTGCAAATGGTCCGAGCCTCAGCCGAGCCTCCTTCCTAGCCTAGATAGCACGTGCATCGCACGTGCTACTCTGGGTAAATTGCAGAGCTGCCCTTGGACTTCTCCAAATTTGCAAAAAGGTCCCCGCGCTTATGGGTAATTTACAGGGAAGGCCTCAGAGCTTATTTTATTTTCTTTTTAGTCCTTCCCAGGGACCTTTTTGTAGTTATCATTTCATGTTTTCTTGCATTTATGCCCCTGTCTTCTTTTATGCGTATCTTGAGCTACATAGCTCCAATTAAGTTGATTTCAGTTTCGTTTTGAAGCTCTTCTCATCCTCTTCATTATGGCATGCTTAAAGTTCAGATTTGACACTATGAACCGTGATGTATTATTTTATTATTTAAGTGTCTTGATTTTTTTATTTATCATGCCTACTTGCTTCATATGTGTAGAGGCTTCTTTGTTTCAACTCGGTTTGACTCGCGATTTTCTTATGGCTCAAGTGACTATTATACTGGGCATATCATTCGCTTTGCATGTTCATTTACTTGCATGATAAAAAATGTTTAAAAAATGCATGTTTAATCTTAGTGCATTGTTGTATCTCTGCATGGTTTGACCTATATGCTTTATTTCAACACTTAGTTAAATAGACTCAAATCCTACTAATACGAGAGAGGCCCGTGTCCCTGAGTTCGACCTTGGTATCTTGCCAAGCAAAATAAATCACGATCACCTCATTTTGATTGATCATCGCATATCTTTAAATGAGGTGATCTCTTTGACGACCGAAATCGGCCCGACTGCATCGACATGCCGAGGTGCTAAGAACGCACCCTTAAAGGGCCGATTTTGCGGTTCGTCAAATGGCGCCGTTGCCGGGGAGGCAAACGGCTTAGGGACTAATTTAAAAATTTGGATTTAGTTTTCCATTTACTCGGGTAGTCTGACCCCCGAGCCACTTGTATTTATTCCATTATTTTTTTTGCAATTATTTCTCTTTATATTTTTGTATATATTTTGTTGTTTATCTCTCTAATATAAATTTTATTTTCCTTGCGAGGGCCCGGTGGACTTGGAGTGCATCGGAAGTCGACGGAAGCGACGCGAGTTGACTGTGAAGAGCGAGGAAAAGCAATTTATCTTCGAGAGAATTTTTTTTGTACATTATTGTAATTATTTAGGTAGTTGCTCTTTATAGCGGCTCTTGTTTGAGAGCTCACGCATGTAAAAAGACTTAGACATTATTTGTGGTGTGTCGAGCCTTTTTCACTCTCCGGCGAGGGTGGGGCTTGACTTGAGTGGCGAACTTAAGGATTAGGCATACGGTAGTTTAGAATCAAATTTGTTTGTGCCAATCGTAATTTTTAGGACCACACATCGCATTTAACGAGACGCACTTAGACCGCTGGACTATTAGTCAAATTTAACTTGTTCATCACTCGCTAATAGAACTGCTTGTCTAGGAACGGTTTTCTCGTTTGCATTCATATAGTATAAAATTTCAATTCTGCCTTGCATCCCGCATGTAGAGCGCGAGGATCACTGTAAGTCTTCTGAACTGGGCATGCATCATTGATTTCATCATTTGCATCGGTTTTTCTCGACTCCCTCCCCTTGGTTTTTGAAACTTAAATTAAAAGGAAATCGGGACTGATCGTTAGGCGTGCTTTATTTGGTGGACTAATCAAGTGATAACCAAACATAAAATCGGGACTGCTAATCAGAGTTAATAAAAAAAAATTGACTAAAACTAACACTTGTTTTGGGAGAGTAAAACCCTCATTGTATGCTTGGCTAATTATGATTGTTGAGAGGTGAGGACGCATCCCTAGGATAGTGTCCAAAACCTACTTTTGAGCCTTGCGTAATTGGATTGATATCTTGATTTATCACCTAATTAAAACTGAAAAGATAAACGGTCGGACTTTTGCGACCATCACTGTGTTGAGTAGGTGAACTCAGGGTTTGCTCTTGTGTTTGTTTGTTTTGTGTGTTATTCGGTGCACTTGCACGCTTTCTTCCTCGATCCGCTTCATTCTCCAATCTCCCTTCCAAGATGTCAGAATTTTGGTCATCATATCCAAGTCATCCTTCTTCGACCATATTCCGATCATCTCCACCCACTTATTCCTCTTCATACCCACACCACAACCGCGAAGTCAGAATTCCGACTGACTTCTCCACTTCTTCGTCCTTCTCACCTACCCCACATTCTTGCACCCCTGACCCACAACCACCTTGGATTGATTCACTATATTCTCGTCCGCTTGCTGGAATCAAGGAACAAATCAAAGAGCAAGCGACTGTTGAGATGAATGATTGGCATAATCAGTTGAACCCACATACCTCACTTTCACCTCGAGTTGGGACAGAACAACAATTGCCATACACACATCCCGACTTAACCTTAGGGTACAACATGGTCAACCAGACAAACCGAATGGAGAGGCCTGCACCATACGATCTTCCTGACTTGATTGACCTGAGTGATTGAGACCACATTGATCAACCTTTATATCACCCATTCGGAGAGCCGACATATACCGGGGATTGGATTCATGCGACTGATTTACAGAACCCCTGTCTACTAACTCCGCCTGATGAGGCTCCGACCAACTTCTGCCATACAGAAGGGCCATACTCAACCCAGTATTACACGCCTGAGTCAAGGTGTGTTGAGTACAAGAGCCCGAATTCTCAGCAGTATCCTCCAATTGCACAGACTTCTCTCATGAGGTGTAATGAGAACTTATTGGAGGATGACATTTGTAGACCGATCAAGAGTCCAGGTAGGAATGTGGATCATGGATTTCGCGGATTGAATCTTGAAAACCTGGAAGACACTGGATTGACCACACGTCATGTACAGCTGGAGTCCCTTCTACCTCCCTCTTCTACTAACCACTTTCCCTCCAAACCAAAGTCTGTACATTCTCCTAGTCCTCCTTCACCTACCAAAAAGACCAAAAAAATTGAAAACTCAGAAAATACCATAAAAATTGAAAAAGGAAAAGATCTAAAAAAATTGGATCCTGCGGTTAGGGAAGCATTGGATAGAAAGTTGATTTTTGAGCTTCCCTTAATAATGGCCATTGAGCACTTTCCCGACCTTAAAAGATTTGTGAGAAGTAAATTGATGCCTAAAAGGTCGGGCAATAAGAGAACAAGGACTGAGATACATATAGTGTCTATGGCCACATCTTTGATGATAGGGAGAAAAACCAAGAGCCGCAGAGTAAAGCGGTTACCTAGGTTTGATTGTGAAATCAAAGATACCACATTCACCCATGCAAGAATCGATGATGACTTACCAATTAATATCCTCCCGACCTCTGTGTTTGCCAAACTCAAACTCGGATCTTCCAAGAAGTCAAGAGAGATCATTCAGTTGGCAGATCGGACCATTAAACGGTCGAGAGGAACCATTTCAGTCATCGTCACTTTTCAAGGTGCTCTACTGGAGATAGACTTCACGATCATTGACATTGAGCACCGAGGAGAGTTCACCCAGTCTCCGATCATTCTTGGGAAGCCGTTCTTAGCCTTGGCTAAGGCAACTATAGATTGTGAGACTCGGGAGATCGATTTCTCTGCATTGGGAGCACTCCGACCTCACCCGATCTTTGAGGACACACGATATTCCAAGGTAACCCGTAAAGTTGCAGACAGTCGCGACCTTCGAGAGACAGTTGAGTCCCATCTCTCTACTACACCTGAGATACCGACTGTCCAGACAACCATTGGTTTAGACACTTCCTACAACCACACACCGCTTACTGCTTGCACCACCACCACGACAGCTTCTAGAGAGGACTCAAGACCAGAAGCTATCAGTGAGTCGGACATGACCTTTGTGGATTGCCTTGATCATTTCGATGATCCGACACAAGAACCCAACAATGTCAAGCCAACTGAGAACACTGTGCCTTATCAGAGACGTGTGCTGACCTTGCAGGAGTATTACAATGCATATGGTGACTCATCTGATGATGAACCTCTGGTCAGAACCTCACACACACCACATCCAGGACATACATCAAAGGAGACAACTGGGACCAAATTGACCAATCTTGATAAATCGGTTGCTCCATCCTCTAGTCGGTCATCTAGTAAGAAGAAGACGAGTGTTGATTCCTTGAGGTGTTCCCCCGAACTCCTTAAGACGTATCAATCTCCTCTTCCTCTTGATGCTTCAGGTTCTAGAAAACCGACTAAGAAGGTTACCTTCGATGTTTCAGAGAAGGAACTTTCTGAGGAGTCCTCATCAGGTCCGGATGAGGTGATCTACATGAGTGAGCTTAGTTCGGCTTATCTGAAGCCATATTTAAGCAAGCAGCTGTGTGTCGACCCCCGTTGGACGTTCCCCACACCTCACTATTATTCTTCGGAGGACGATTCTGACAGCGACACATGTGTATACTACCCACCCCATCGCTCCCGCAAGAAGGTCCGTCACAAACCTTCTTGATCCTTGTATATTCTCCCTCCTCCTTGTACATATTTTCCTTCCTTTATTCACCTCCCTCCCTCATGATTCGCATCACTCGCCCCAGTTCCGTATCGTTTTCATTTTGTGGCTATACTTAGGATGACTAGATCCTAAGTATAGGGGGTGAGTGACCCGATTTGCTCCTTCTCTTCTTTTTATTTTCTTTTTGTATATTCTTTCTCATTCTCATCGGTCTTCCATTCTTGTGTTCTTTCCAATACTTAGGCTGACCAAAGCCTAAGTATAGGGGGGGACCGATGCCCGCCATGCGTATTTGCTTAAAAAAAACACTTTTTTTAAAAAAAATCCTCTCTTGCTAAAAAAAACAAAAACAAAAACAAAAAAACAAAAAAAAACCCTTTTTGAAAAAAAAACTTTTTCTTAAAAAAAACACAAAAAAAACTTTTTTTAAAACTTAAAAAAAAACAAACCTTCATAAAAAAAACTAAAAAACTAACTAATAAGTTGGTTTAATCCCTGACACAATTCACTTTCACACAAGACTAGTGATGTTCAAGAACACTTGGTTTATGAGGTCTTGATATTTTGAGTTAACCAGCCTTAGTCATTAGGGTCCTTGACTTAATTATTCACATTTCCCTAATTTGAAAGATTTGTGTGCTATATTGCATGCTTAGTCTCTACCTTAAAGAATATGATCAGCACCTCACGTACACGACTGCAGTTATGATGAGAAGAGTTGAAATTTCACTTGAGGAACTGGGATGAGGGATTTGAGTTTGGACTTGATTTGATGATGCTCGAGGATGGGATAAAATCAATGAAGGCTTCATGAAACCTGAGTGTCAGCATCTTTAGCCAGTATGAGAACATGGTTCTTGTACTATCTCTTGGCATTTACCTATGTGCCAGGGTGTGATAAAATAAAAAAATGTTGATCAGTGTGCGCCAACTCTTGCTAAAAGCAGTGGAGCTAGCCAAAAATACTACCAAGCAATGAAATGTCAAAGAAAAGCTCTCGTTCCACAAAGTCAATTATCAAAAGAGCTTCCACCAAAGGCGAGCGCTCCCAACCATTTCAAAGTGTCCACTTGGACCACCGCTATTAGGACCAGGAGTCGGGCTTGCACCAAAAAAGGGCTCTGCATCGTAAATGCTACAAGTCTGGGTGTAGAAGGTACGATAGGTACTCAAAAAAGGCACACCCCGGTGTACTCCCAGGAAAACAAGTGCAGACGGCTCCAACTTCTCTTGACGGACGCACTGATCAACACCAAAAAAATGTGTTGCGCAATAAGGCACTTGAGAGGATCCTTGTTCCAATGAGAGGGAGAGAAGAAATGACACAATCCTATGCCCCCCATCAACTGGCCTTCCATCTACACTTTCAAGTCTGACAACTAAAGAGACGGTGGATTGGATGCAAGAAATGGTTTATTCCCTAGTGTTGAGGATCGGGTTCTTAGGAGAGTCTCTTGGACTGGAACCTTGGGTGACGTTGTGACTCTACTCTTGTAACTGCAGTCAACACTTAAAGTCATATCCCTATTATATATGTATACAAAGAGAGTCTGATGATTAGGGAAATTGGGTACCTTTTGACTAGAGCTTAGTTCAGCTTAGAATTTTAGGATCTCTAAAACCGAGAGTTCTTGAATGGATCAAGTCTTGTATTAACATACACAGTCAGGGGTTAACCAAACTTATTCATTATTTATTTGCTCGAGGACTAGCAAAGTTTAAGTATAGGGGGGTGATGAATCCACAATTCATCATCTCAATATCTTGATCTTAGCAAAATCCACGAGTAAATTCTCTAATAAATATCCATAAAATCCATAAATTAACAAAATGACTCTTGTAAATAAAACACACTAATTATTGTATATAAGATTGTACAAAATGAATTAACATAAAAAGCCGCAAAAAAATAAAGGAGTTTTATACTTGTAAATAGCTCAAAACTTCATAGATTTTTAATAATTTCATTTCAACTCCTTTTTGCCTAATTCTTTCTCTAACTTGTTTATAAAAATGTATATAAAAATACAAAACTATAAAACAAATTTCATCTCAAATAAATGCTCCTAGATCCCAAAGAGAAAAAGCCGTAAAGACCAACTCCAAGCTAAATTCCCGCTCCGTACGAACTCCAAATTCACCAAACTCACTTTTAAAGTTCAAGTTAGAAAATTATCTATCCAACAGAAGTGGTTTCATTAAAATCGGAGCTCATTTGCAAAAGTTGGGTTTTGGGACCTATATGTACATTGTATATTATGTATATATTCTTTCTTTCTTCATTTTTATTTTATCTTTCTTAATTACTAAAAATCCAAAAAAATCATTATGGTCGTGTATTTTGATTGTATTATTTTATTGTATTTTCCTATTGTACATAGCTACTATTAAAAAGGAAAAAAATAAAAAAAAGAAAAGCAAACAAAAAAATGTACATGTTGTATATCTTCTTTTTGTAAATTCTCCACTCTTTTTCTTCTCTTTATTTTATTTTCTCTTTTTAGTAGTCTACTTTATTTCATTTCATTTTTTATTTATTTAATAACGTTCTCTACAATAACTTCCCTTTCTCCATTAACCTCCAAGTCTTCTTTCAACCTCCATTCCACTCCATATTCTTCATATAACCTCCCATTCAACTCCACCAATAATCTAACTTCTCATTCAACACCACCACCTCTCTAACTCCCATTATTCATCTCTTTATAATCATCTCCACATCCACATTTTTTCCCCATCCACCATTCTTATAGAATAAGGAGAGAGCTTGGAGTGTTTTGTTGGTGACAGCTGCGAAGCATCGTCCTCAAGCGACGACCTCCTTCAGGTGAGATCCGCGGAGCTCCGCTTCGCGTCACGAGTTCCCCGTCGAGCTCGTGGAGCTTCTCCGATTTTTATTTCGCCAATCGGGTCGAGGCGACGACAGGAGTCCAGCGTAGCTGCTCCGCTAATCCGGCGAAGATTCAGGTAAGTATCTCCTTTTATTCTTCTTGTTATTTTATTTTATCTAATAGTTTGTTCCATCGTTGTCTCATCATTTTCGTATTTTTACATTACCACCACAACCATCATATCATCACTTATCATTTCCATCACCACCTTCCCCACCAAATTTTTTTTATCTTTTGCATTCACCACCATCATATCATTTTCATCACCACTTCCATCATCATCACAGCATCTACAAATTCATCTCCCCATTGTCCACCTTTACGTAGGGGCATGGCCCAGCCCTCCTCCGTCTCCCAGTGACAGGGGGAGGCGGAGGATCGAGCGAAGACGACCACTTCCCCCGGTGTCGACCCTTCCCCGATCACGGCGTCGTCGCGGCGCTCCGAGCCCGCTCGAGCTGCCTCCAGTCGCTGCGGAGGTCCAGCGAAGACCGGGGCTTCCACCGCGAAGCCCAGCCCAAGCTCCCGCTCCATCTCCGACAAGGTAAGTCCTTCTTCTTCTTCCTCTGTATTTTTCGTTAATTTCCATTAATTTTCTATGCTATCTTGTTCATCCTCAACCTCAGATGAACTTCCTACAAGCTCCGCTTTCAACCCCCCTTCCACGCACCCATCTCCGACATCCTCCTTCTCTTCCTCAGAATCTCGTCACCCTCCGACCATCTCCTCCGCCACCCATGGCGGAGGAGCACTGAGCTCACGCGTTCTCCGCCCTTATAGCTCCCAATCCATCCACCTTCATCTCCCTACGCTTCGGCCATTAGACTAACACTGCAGGATAGCCAAAGCCTTCAATGGCCGGAGTGTCATCGGACCCGACTTCGGCACCGATGTTCTCATCATCAGCATTCCGATGGGCCGAGCTGAGATACTTGACTCCTCGCCCGAGCTTCTATCTTCATCGACAACCTCTCAGGAGCATCGGGCGAGCTCCATCATCGCCAAGGAAGAGCGGCGGAGCTGGAGCTCCTTCGCCGGAGCTCCAAAAGCGCCGCCAGCTGCGGAGGATGACGAAGGAGCAGGTGCCGTCGGATGATCTTCATCTGACGGCGCAGATTCGACCACGCATGTCTTCTCCAGCATCCGTTGGATCGTCTCGATCCAACGGCCTTTGTGCAGCCACGTCGCCCAGGGGCGCCTTCACCAGTAACCCTTGGATTATCACGATCCAAGGGCTGACATTCGGCCACGTGGCAACGCCAGAGCTTCACCGAACCTCAGCCGCCGAGCCTCCAGGCTTGGAATGTCCGAACCTCTTCCGAGCCTGCAAAGGATCCGAGCCTCAGCCGAGCCTCCTTCCTAGCCTAGATAGCGCGTACATCGCACGTGCTACTCTGGGTAAATTGCAGAGCTGCCCTTGGACTTCTCCAAATTTGCAAAAAGGTCCCCGTACTTATGGGTAATTTACAGGGAAGGCCTCAGAGCTTATTTTATTTTCTTTTTAGTCCTTCCCAGGGACCTTTTTGTAGTTATCATTTCATGTTTTCTTGTATTTATGCCCCTGTCTTCTTTTATGTGTATCTTGAGCTACATAGCTCCAATCGAGTTGATTTCAGTTTCGTTTTGAAGCTCTTCTCATCCTCTTCATTATGGCATGCTTAAAGTTCAGATTTGACACTATGAACCGTGATGTATTATTTTATTATTTAAGTGTCTTGATTTTTTTATTTATCATGCCTACTTGCTTCATATGTGTAGAGGCTTCTTTGTTTCAACTCGGTTTGACTCGCGATTTTCTTATGGCTCAAGTGACTATTATACTGGGCATATCATTCGCTTTGCATGTTCATTTACTTGCATGATAAAAAAATGTTTAAAAAATGCATGTTTAATCTTAGTGCATTGTTGTATCTCTGCATGGTTTGACCTATATGCTTTATTTCAACACTTAGTTAAATCGACTCAAATCCTACTAATACGAGAGAGGCTCGTGTCCCTGAGTTTGACCTTGGTATCTTGCCAAGTAAAATAAATCACGATCACCTCATTTTGATTGATCATCGCATATCTTTAAATGAGGTGATCTCTTTGACGACCGAAATCGGCCCGACTGCATCGACATGCCGAGGTGCTAAGAACGCACCCTTAAAGGGCCGATTTTGCGGTTCGTCAATCCTCTAGGGACCTTACACCATTCTTGTGCATGGAGTCTATCTCAGACTTCATTTCTAGCATACATATATCCATATCATGATCCACGAGTGTTCATCAAATGAATTCGGATCATTGTCAAACTCTTCTGATACATGGAATATTTACCTTTCAAGTGGTTTAACCATCCTCGAACCCTTTTGAAGAGGTACAATTATTTTATCTTCAATTATCTCTTCAGTTTCTAGTTCAGTAATCTCAATATCCTTAGAGACTTATGTGAGTTCCTTTACTTTATTCTTGTTTTGGCTTTTAAGGAAGTCATCCTCTAAGAATTTTACATCCTTATAGATGAGTACCTTTTTAATACCTGGGTTGTAATGATGGTATCCAATACCATTCTTTATGTATCAAATGAAGTAGCACTCTCTAGAGCGAGATTCCAGCTTACTTGCATCCATGTTCTTGGCATGGACTAAGCAATCCCAAATCTTCAAGTGTCTAACATTGGGCTAGGTTCCAAAGCAAAGATCATGAGTGGTTTTGTGTACGGATTTGCTAGGAAACGTATTAAGGATATATATTGTAGTCTCTACTGCATATCCCCAGAAATCAAGAGTTTAATGTCCTTTACTCATCATTGATCTGAACATATTCATGAAGGTCATGTTGCATTTTTCAGCAACACTATTTAGTTGGGGAGTTCACGAGGAGTGAGATTGGATACAATTCCTTTCTCTTTGAGGTATTCCTTGAATTCATCTGAGATGTACCTGCCACCTAGGTCAAATCAAATCCGTTTACTTTTCCTACCAGTTTGGTTCTTGATTAAAGCCATGAATTCTTTGAATTTTTCAAAGGTTTTAGATTTGTGATGTATTGGGAAGATAAATTTATATTGTGAATGGTCATCAATAAACAACAAATAGTATCGATATCCATTTCAAGTCACTGTACTGAATGGACCATGTACACCATTATGTATTAGGTTAAGTATACAGTCATATCATATAGCTTATTTGGAAGGGTGTTCTTGTCATTTTACCTCAAATACAATGTTCATAAGTAGGTAAACTTTGAACCTCAAGAAAATCAAATGGTCCATATTTTACCAATTTATTGATCCTATTAACAAATAAGTGACCAAGATTTTGATGCCATATCATAGTTGAATGATCTTTATCTTCTCTAGATCTCTTAGGATTTTTACTAGTGGTAATAGCATTCATGACACATTCACCAACGCACAATTCAAAGAGTCAACCAAGAGTTAAAAAATCATTTGAAATATGTTTACCATAACGACTTATGATAAGTGTTTCATAAAACATGAACGAATATCCATTTCTAACCAACTTAGATGTAGATAATAGGTTCCTTCTAACATTGATAAAATAGATACATCCTCTAAATACTAAGATTCTCCTACTAGATAATGATAGTATGCACATCCCGACGACGACTGTGGCAATAACTGCATCAGATCGCATTTAGATGACTATCTCCCCTTCCTCAAGCTTTCTCGATTTCTGAAATAGATGCAACAATTGCATACATGAACGGAAGCACCAAAATATATGGCCCAACTACTTTCTCATCATATGAGAAAAGTAGTTTCAACGATGAAGTATAATTTATACCTCAAGAGCCATACATTTACCTTCTTCAATAATTTTCAGGTAATCTAGACAGTTACGCTTCTAGTACCCTGGCTTCTTGTAATAATGGCAGGCATCAGCTTTCTTGGATACCATGAGTTTGGAAGCCTAAGAGAATTAGCCAATAACTTAACTCTTCCTGTTCTTCTTATAGATTTGACCCTTCTGAAACCCATGCTCTTAATCGTATGTCCCTTTGACCTATGCAACCATTGTACTGCTTATAGGATTCTCCTTCTTTATGACGTCCTCGGTGGATTTCAATGAATATATGAGCTCAACATTTGTTAACCTCAGTTGATTTGTGTGGTAGGATACCACAAAATTATTGAAAGACTTGGGCAGAGATGTTAAAATGAAGTCGGACTTTATATCTACATCTATTTGTGCTATAAAGGTATCTAGCTCAGAGAGGTGACCAAACAATTTGATGATATACTCTCTAACTTAGGTTCCTTTCTGTATCTTGAAACAAATCAGATATTTTAGTAGGTTGTAATGTTGTGTATGGTTCACATCACTAAACATCTCTTTCAGATTCAACCATATTTCCAGGGCATCATCCACGTCCACATGTTGCTTCCAAAGCACATTGGATAGAGAGTCTAGTATAAAAATCGAGCCAACGAGTGATCTTCATCAAATTTATCATTACATTTTTATTCTTCTACTGGCATAGAGTTATCATGCTTGTTCATGGCTAGTACATAATTGATGCGCTCCGTAGAGAGAGCAAGCTCCAAGTTTCAGAGCCAATCTGAATAGTTCGCCCAGTCAACTGGTTGACCTCCAGAAGCTAGCTAAGTGTGTTCATGGATTTCATATATGTGATTAAAAACGTACTTATTAAAATATATATAAATGCATATATTTATACTTTATTTTCTTTATTATGGAATTTTAAATCAAATTTATCTTAAGTTTTAATACTTTGAAATTCCGTTCCCTTTTCAACTTTCAAAGCAAGATATGTACTTACCACTATATCTCTAGCAATTTTTGGGATCTTCATTCCACCTTTATTACACACCAATAATATGAGAAAATATAACTTAGGTGAAGGAAGCGGGAATACATTCTACTTTACAAGTCCAACTTGCATTTCCTAATTACGTATTTGACACATGAGCCCACCACCCATAAGGTGATGTTGACTCATTATCTGTCGAACCAACCACCAATAAGAATAGAACTCATTATGTGCAATCCAATACCGCCTTAATTATATTGAGTTCACTAAGCATACAACTTATTCCTTTCAAGAAGCAAAGATCATGATCCACGTACGCTTGTACTTCGGAGTTATGACTTCACATAGGCATCTTCACCGTATAATCCATGCGACGAAGCCTTCTGCCACGATGAGAGACCATGGTGTCATCTCACGATCCTCCATATCCCGTTCAAATTGTGATTTATCATTTTGAGTTAAATTCTCATGAGCAATCCTTCTAAGGGAATTCCAGTGTTATTAATAATAGAGTGTAATTGGATTAAACTATTAATCATATTAAATCAATCATCAATCCAATGCAACCAACAAATAAATCTTGCTTTATATTACTATATAGTATACACCATCACTAGTAAATTTTATTCTAATTTAGTTGTTAAAAGTACATAGAGACTTCTCATGCCACCTTTCTTTGAAAGGATCCGGTCAGGCTGCATAGACTATGCTAGCATGGAGTGATTCTATTGCCAATGGTGTCATTTAGGTAACTCATCAACATATCCAAACCTATGTACCATCACCGTTTCAATTCGAGACAACACAATTGATACAAAATGTACAATGGGATTTTATCGATCTTTTGATCGTGAATGGTATTATATATTAATCACTAAAAAATTTAGATAATTTTAAAATATTTTTAGTTTCCCTAAACTTCTAGTCATATCAAGCAATTGATTGGTTTTGCATGGAATCCAATCATATTTCGCCAAATATTGAATATATCTGGCAATCAAACTCAAAAATCGTGAGAAATAAATTCAAGCAGTTTGTCCGTTCGATTCTTGACATAATTAATATATTTTAATATGTTTCATGATAAGAAAATGCTAGCTATAGGTCCAAAATTAGTGCAAAAACAACTCACTACAGAAACTTTTCGAATCCAAATCGATACCCAATTGTTATCAATCTTTGATGAACCTTTTGGGGACATGTTCAAACATTCAAAACATGATTATTATCCCAGAAATTTGTTCATATCAGGACATCATAGCTACATCTATTATGCAAAAAAATAACTCGAATTTGCATCTATGTGAAAAATAACAAGTTCTTTCGCATCCCGATATCCAAAATATTATTCCCTATGGATTGGATCATATCGATGGAAACAAAGAAAATACATAAAACCAAAAATGTTGTGCTTAAAATTGATCTTCACAAAGTTTTTGATTATGTGCATTATATACTTATCCATAATGCAATGGTCTCTTTCAACTTCAATGATGTTTTTATTTTGTGGATCAAAAGGATCTTGGGACCTCACGTGTTTCTATCAGGGTCAATGGTAACAATTCTAGGTTTTTCACTAGGAGCTCTATCAGGTGGCCTCCTCTCTGCACTATTGTTTAATATTTCAATAATAATATTGCATATAAATTTCGCCCACAAATGGGCTTGATGAGACTGTCCATGGCTGCTCTCATGCTATTTTTCTCTATTTTTTTATTTTTTTAAATATCATCGCGCATATTCATTTATATACCCCTCCAATATACCATTTGAATTTCCTCAGAAATGGAGATCTCATGTACTCTCCATCTAGAACATGTTGATTACAGCAATGATTAGACCGTTAAAATTACCTGTATTCTAGATGGATGACATAGGAGTCTCTTTTTCTGACGAAATTCGAATGGAACAATGGAATGATATATAGATGAATATACATTGTGATATTTTTAAAAAAAATAAAAGAAAAAATAGGGAAAATGATGGGGACAGCCCCATTTTTTCCTCCACAAATACAATTTCTTTTGAGGGTCTATATGCCAGAAGAAGCTGGAATAAATATATCCAATGTATAATGGAATGCATTTTCTTTGTCATTCTCATTAACAAAATTGATGTTGGGGTGATCGAATGGCTAAGATGATTGTTTTTCAAGAAATCAAAAACAATCTTATTGCCGAAAGATTGTTTCTTATCGGCACCACCGTTGCCATTAAATGTTGTACCATTTTTGATTTGATTGGAAAGAACTGTGCGCGAGATTTTGGGATAATAAGTTCATAAACCTTGGTTCTGTATTAAGTTAGACGTACTCGAGGCAGCCATTGCTGTCTGTTTTCAGTTAATTGATTCTGCAGCTTGCTAAAAAAATATGTAGTGATTCTGCTTCTTGTAAAAAAGAAAAAGTAAAAAGCACATACATAAATTCAAGTTTGCTCGAGCAGACCTCCAAATTCAAACCTAAAAATCCCATTTATAGAACAACATGTCGGAAGATTTTAACAAGACATACGCTAAATGGTAGCTCTCATTCAATAGTATGGTGAGTAGATGGAAGGCAGAGTTCCGTAGATCCAGAGCATTAGAAGATAGCTATGAGTATGATTTTACAAAAACGGTCTGATCCCTCTTTATCCCTACGTACGGGAATTTGTCTCCATTGCTAGCCACTTGGACAGAACTGCTTGCCCTAGCCTTCAAACTACAACCAAGTTAAGGAAACATGCATGTAATCTCCGCGCCCAAATTACAACTACAACCTTCAAACATTCACACGATACAATGACATGTACGTCCTTACAAACCAAAATGGCAATATCAGTAGGTTTACCTTCCATTCTGCTGAACATTATTGTTCAGAGCTGCATGTCCAACCCCAGGGCTGTGCCCTGGTGCTGTTGATCTCCTGTAGTCTTCCTCTATTTCAGATTTACGTACTTTCCCGTGCACGTAACTAATCCTCACGCCCTTGGTGTCTTTGAGATACCTACATTCAGCACTCCAGGCAGCTGAGAGAAGCACTAGTAGGAAAACGGATGCATAGATATTCTTTATCACAACCATAATGAGAGAGGGAGAGAGAGAGAGTATAGGTGAACCAGCTAGACAAGCTCTGTGTCTATTTATAATGTGGATGGTATATCATGGCAATCTGAAGCTTTTCTCCCCAAGAGAATCTTGAATCGGTGGTGAGAAAATATGAAAGGTCTGGAGAATAAGCGGGGATCGGGATATTTTTTGGCGCACTAGAAAAAGTAGAAGCGGACTGCATCTTACATCTTACTAATATATTGTAGTATCCTTCTCGAGGACAGGACGTTAGTCTGCCATATTTTCACATGGGATGGTTGTGATTGTGGAGCCTTTGACGTTTTTGTGCTGGTCCTTATTCCGATTCATTTCTGTATGAAATTCGAGAGAGGGCAACTAAGCGATGGAAGTCCACACGCACAGGGAGTGATCACCTCTTAGATATAGTTTCAAGTGTAACTTTTTCTTTTCTATCTTGGTTTTTTCCCCGCCTCTAAAAATAATTTTTGGAAAGAAAAAAGGGTGCAAAACAATAAAGATGCCCACCCATGTTTTAAAAATAGTACCGGATATTGAATCAGTCAGTATTGGGTTTGGTGCAATTGGGTAGGACCGTCGGTCCAAACTGGTCGGACCAGTGATGATGTCAGCATGACATCGCATTCCTATTGAATCGGAAAAAATCAGACCGGGCTTAATTTACTGGTCAGACCGGTCTAACCGATTTTTAGAACTGATAAAACCGGATACATATATGTAAGTATGTATTTATATATCAATGAAATAGTCGTTTAAAATATTAGATCTTTCAATAGAATAACATGGGTGTCTATTTCAAGTAAAACTCTACAAAAGTTAGTCACATTTTCTAGAATTATATATGAATATAATATTGTAATCATTTATTTATAATTGCTTCTAGAAAATTACTTTAAGAAAGTATTGGCACAACGTATATTCCAAAAGAGAGAGGGACATAACTTATATTGCATATGTTAAGAAGGGCACAAGTGATAAAAACCACATTATTTCATTAAATTTACCAAACCATCAAAACTGGGTCAATCCGGGTCAACCCGGTCCGATCTGATTTTTTTCTTTTTTAAAAAAAATAATTACACAAAACCTGTCGAACCAATCGAATTGGGGCCAGTTCCCGATCCGATCCTGTTTTTAAACCTTGTGCCCATCCAAACACTTTATATTCACAATTTAAAGAATATAATTACACGGATCAAGAATCCCGAAAGATCTTGGCATGTTTCAAAACATTCTCAACGTAAAACCATGCTCCCCAGAATACAACTCCATTCCTAACGAGTCATATTGCCCAAATTACAGGTGAACGTGGTGTTGGAAACAGATTCTCCGTATAGATCGAATCACAGAAAAATTATCAAAGTTGATAAGATGATCATGTACGGTATATCAACAACAACTACGGAAGAAAAATTCAACTACAGAAAATCATCAACAGATGCACAGAGAAATTTTAACATGGAAAAACTTAATGTGAGGGAAAAAATCATGGGGTTGATCGCAACCCAAAATCAAGCACTATAGCTGAAATAATCTCATGTGAGGAGCTTACAAAATGACATCCCTCTATACGATGCTACAAATCACGAAATAATGGAGAATAATAGAGAGGATAAATATCACCAAAATGATGAATCGGTCGCTAAACTGTAGGGAAGAATGCTGGAGAAGAACTGCTCCAAAGGTTACTCCCTCCAAACTTCCCGTCTACCACGGACCTTCTTTTTTCTTCCTCTCTCTCTTATTTCTTTCTTGTGCTAGGAGAGCTTGTGTTGGGATGATCCTGATATGCACCCCATACCCCCTATTTATACTCCATGGTGATGAGCAAATAAGGAATCATGAATTCCTACTTCCAATAGGATTAGGAAAAGATGACTCCTAATCCTAAAAGGTAATTGATCTCCTCCTCCAATGAGTAATTGATTTTTCCTTTTCCAAATAGGACCACCAATATCTTATATATATGGATTAGGTTCACACAAGGAGGGGAACTCATCCATCAAATCTCCCCCTCACCAATGATGTGAAAATTGCTGCAAACATGCGAGGGAGCAGCATCTCTCGAACTTTCCAAGCAGCAAAGTCTTTGTCATCATATCAGCACATTTATCATCTATGTGGATCTTATCAAGTATAAGCTGCTTTGATTCTAACGTATCATGTATCCAATGATATCTGACATCGATGTGCTTCGATCTTGCATGGAATGTAGAATTCTTGTCAAGGTGAATAGCACTCTGACTATCACAATAAGGCATGTACTTGTCCTGAAAATCAAGTTCCTACATGAACTTCTTCATCCACAGCAACTCCTTGCACGGCTCTGTAGCTTCAATGAACTCAGCCTCTTTAGTGGATAAAGCAACACACTTATGGAGACAAGACTGCTAAGAAACTGCACCACCTACAAAGGACATCATGTAACCTGATATGGATCTTCTCCCATCAATGTCACCCACCATATCTGAATCTGTGTATCCAAGAAGAATATGCTTCTCTGCTCTAAAGCAAAGAGAGTAACTACTAGTACCTCAAAGATATCTCAAGATCCATTTAACTGTTTTCCAATATTATTTTTCTTAATTTAAGATGAATCTACTAACAACTCCAACTGCATGAGCATTATCTGACCTCGTACAAACCATGGCATACATGAGACTACTTGTGGTTGATGCATAGAGAACTCTTTCCATATATTTCTTCTTTGCATTGTTGTATGGGCTATCTTTCAAACTTAACCTGAAATGCACTCCAAGAGGGGTGCTAGCTGTCTTTGCCTTCTCCATATGAAATCTTTGAATTACCTTCTCAATGTACTTCTCTTATGAAAGCTGAAGTTTCCCTACTCCCCTCTCTCGAGTGATCTTTATGCCAGTATCTGACTTGCATGCCCCAAGTCCTTCATAGAAAAGGACTTTCTCAGCTCTTTCTTTAAGCCAGAAATTCTCTCTTCGTTATTGCCTACAATCAGCATGTCGTCAACATAAAGCAACAAAATGATGAAATCATCACCTGAGAATTTCTTCATGAATACACAATGGTCTGAAGAGGTCTTGGAGTAACCATGCTCCATCATTGACGAGTCAATCTTCTTGTACCACTGCCTAGGTGCTTGCTTCAAGTCATATAGACTCTTCTTCAATATGCAAACATAGTCTTCCTTACCTTTGACTGTAAAACCCTCAGGTTGCAACATGTATATTCCCTTCTCAAGGTCACCATGGAGAAAAGCTGTCTTCACATCCATCTGTTCAACCTCCAAATCAAGACTAGCTATCAAGTTGAGAACCACCCTGATAGAAGACAT
Source organism: Ottelia alismoides (assembly GCA_037367405.1). Classification (NCBI taxonomy): domain Eukaryota; kingdom Viridiplantae; phylum Streptophyta; class Magnoliopsida; order Alismatales; family Hydrocharitaceae; genus Ottelia; species Ottelia alismoides. Next base: position 322,056 of record JAZKJV010001413.1, on the reverse strand, counting down.
CTTCATCACAGGAGAATAGAGCTCCTCAAAGTCAACTCCCTTTCTGTGGTTAAAACCTTTCACAACCAACCTAGCTTGGTACCTTGGGTATGTAGAGTATGCATCATGTTTCACTCTATAAACCCACTTGTTTCTCAATGGCCTCTTGCCTTCGAACAACATGACAAGCTCAAAGGTATGATTGCCATGAATTGACTCCATTTCCTCTTTCATAGCTTCTACCCATTTCTCGTTGTTTGCTTCTTGCAAGGCTTCTATATAGTATTCAGGCTTATCACTGTCTGTCAACAAAATGTACTCATGTGCAGAATATCTGGTGGAGAGTCGCCTCTCCCTCACGGGTCTCTGTGGTGGGAGAGCCTCAGAAGAAGAAGAGCTCTCATCATCCTGTCCACCATCAGTGCCACTGTCATTTGTATCATCAACATCAGAAGTAGAGATCAATGGTACATCCTCCTCATGTCATGCATCTAGCACCTTCTCATATACATCATCTGGCACCACATGTGGAGCCCTCTGCATAGGGATTGGCTCCACATCATATGGCAGATAACTGCTCGAAGGAGAGCCCTTAGCAGCCTTCTGGATGTCCTCAATGGTTTAATCTTCAGAGAAGATCACATCCCTACTCCTCCAGCTTCTTATCAACTGGATCATACAACTTGTAACCAAACTCATCTTGGCCATATCCCAAGAAAATGCACTGCTTAATCTTTGCATCCAACTTAGACCTTTCATCGGAACATCACCATCTGAAGGTACATGTTGAGATAGATTAATAACATGAACAACAGTGTAACGTGCTTCACGTCAAAAAGTTTTAGGCAACTTAGCTTTAGAAAGGAGATATATGACTCTCTCTCCATCAAGTTCATGTTCAGTCTCTCTGTTATGCCATTCAATTGTGGCATCTTGGATGGTCTTCTGGTGCTTGATACTATGAGATCTGCAATACTCATCAAATAGCCCAATATACTCATCCACCATTGTCACTACGGATGTACTTAAGTTCCTTCCCAGATTTTCGCTTCACTAGCGCATGGAAGTCTTTGAAAACACAAAGGACTTGGTCCTTCCTCTTTTAGGGCATAGACCAAAATTTCCTGGAGAAATCATCAATGAATATAACAAAATAAAGTGCACCACAAATTACTTTAAATGGACCACAAACATCTGTATGAACAAGCTCCAATAGTTGCATCTTTCCATAAGGTGGATGGCTCTTGAAGGGAACTCTCATCTTCTTCTCAGTCAAGCAGCGTGTGCATCTCTCTAACTTCTCTTTCTTGGCATTTGCCAGCATATTCTTTCTCATCAAATACTGCAGCCCCTTCTCGCTCATGTGTCCCAATCGTCGATGCCACAACTCAATAGATTTCACATCTCCATACATATGTACACCATCATGGGAAATGGATGCAGTCATTATGTAAAAGAATATTGCTATACTTCTTGCTACGAGCAACAAGCAAGGATCCTCGGGTAAACTTCTATTGTCTGCCACCAAAAGTGTTGAGGTATCCTTCATCATCAATCTTGTCTATAGAAATGAGATTTAAGTGCATGTGTGCTGCATGCCTCACATCTTTAAGTGTCAACACTGCTCCATTGGCATTCTTCAATGCAATCTTGCCAATGCCAACAATATGGGACTAAGAATCATTCCTTATCTTCAATGTCTCAAAATCACCAGTTGTATATGAAGAGAAAAACTCTCTCGGAGATGTAACATGTAAAGCAGAACCATTGTCAACAAGCCAAGAAGTATCATCCTGTGTGACATTCACCATCTCCTCATCACAGACAATGAGGAGCTCATATTTTGCAGCTGCAGCAACTTGTTCATTCTTTTTCTCTTTCTTGTCACCACCATTCTTATTATCCTTCTTGAATTGAAAGCAATACTTTTTGATGTGTCCTTTCTTCTTGCAATAGTGGCACTCCATATTTTGATATCTTGATCTGGACTTGCTCTTGCTATTATCTCTCCCTGTATCAGTATGTATCCTGCTCCTTTCCCCATTCTCTATGATAAGAACCTCTGATTGTGAAGAGCTTCCTTGGATTTGTCTCCGCATCTCCTCATTGAGGATGCTAGACTTAACAGCCTTCAAAAAACAACCTTGTTAATTGTAGAGTTAGTAAGTGAGACTCTGAAAGTCTCCAACGAATCTGGTATAGTAGCAAGCAATAATAGTCCCGGCAACTCATCTTCAAATCTTATCCCATGCTCGTCAACTGACTTGTAATTCCTTTAAATTCATTCAGAAAATCTAGCACAGAGCTGCCCTCCTTGAACGTCAAGTTCATCAGTCCCTTGAGAAGAAACAATTTGTTACGTCTCGTCTTATAGGCCTAAAGATTTTCTAACTTTAACCACAAGCTTCTATCGTGACTTCATCTTGGATATGGTTGTAGATGTTCTCATCAACAAACTGTCTTATGAAGCCACAAACTTGCTCATGTTCAAATTCTCATTCCTCATCGATTTTGGCTTTGGGCTTCTGCGTGGAGAGCACCGGAAGGTGAATAGCCTTCACATATAAAAGATCATTCGATTTCTTCTACAAATTGTAATTAATCTCATTAAAATTAATCATCATGCTCAAACCAAACTCCATCTTATAATCTGTCATTGAACCTTACCCTGATACCACTTATTAGGAATAGATTCCCCGTATAGATCGAATCGCGGAAAAATTATCAAAGTTGATAAGCAGATCCTGCACGATATATCAACAACAACTATGGAAGAAAATTTCAACCACAAAAAATCAACCACAGATGCACAGAGAAATTTTAACGTAGAAAACCCCCAATGTGAGGGAAAAACCACGGGGTTGATCGCAACCCAAAATTAAGCACTACAACTGAAATAATATTTTGTGAGGAGCTTGCAGAATGTCGACCCTCTATATGATGCTACAAATCACCAAATAATGGAGAATAATAGAGAGGAGAAATATTATCAAAACGATGAATCAGTCACCAAACTATAGGGAAGAATGCTGGAGAAGAACTGCTCTAAAGGTTACTCCTTCTAAACTTCACGTCAACCACCAACCTTCTTTCTTCTTCCTCTCTCTCTCTCTTATTTCTTTCTTGTGGTAGGAGATCTTGTGTGACGCCCCTAAGATCTGAGTACTCGGCAAACCAATCCACACACATACATTCCACACTCGAATACCAATGATATACATGATAAGCAGGAGAAAATAGCACAACACATTGGAATTTAAAACTTTTGCTTCTCATTCAACATGCTCACAATCACATTCCATTTCCATTCTCATTCATTCCATTGTCCATTACATTTCCATTACATTTGCAATGCCCATCCATGTCCACAAAATATACATGTATGTATGAAAGAAATGTGTCTTGGAATACATTATACACGCCACTTCTCTCAAAGTGCTACAAGTAAGGAAAGACAAAAAAAACTACTACCATATGTTCCACAAAGAGTCGTGAAGCTGCACAAAAAGTGATGATTATAAAGTTGCTACTGCTGCAAACCTGCAGATCCACACATAGGTTCATTATGAGCAAAGTTGCCCAATACGAATTAAACAAAGCTATACAACAACAAGCATGATACAATTTAAATGTGTGCAAAAGAACAACTGTGCAACTGGTCTCACAAAGAATTACATCTTTATCATTGTTATTATTACTAGATATGGATATGGATATGTGTAACCGAGCTTCGTGGATAGTCTGTGGTCTTGGTCTGGATGAGGCCTCACACTATGACTCTAAGGTGAAAGAAAATACCTTAGGGTTGGGGTGCCTCCGTAGGCATGCGGTGGGGTATAGTGCATCCTAACTAAGTTCCCAACACGTCCACTTAGCTCCATTTCACAATTGTACTTCCGATTCACAAATTAGATTCCAACCCGCGAATCATCGCGACAATCCAATCCTCCTTATGCAAAGGAGATTCACGTCCCATCACCAACTTCATTAACCACATTTCCCGGAACTCCCCTCTTAGCGCTCCCACTCGGAATACCGACCAATGTGGCCTACATTGGCCCGTACACGAGTGTTAACTCTAAGTGACAAGCGAAACACTAGCCGACCAACCATGACTACTTGGCCCGCGCTCGAGCACCGGGCTAAAGCACACAAGTGCGAGGCCAACACCGTCAGATTAGCACCTCGGTGCGCCAAGCAACATGTCCCCCAACCATCGCAGCTATAATAGCAGTTGGGATCGTGGTCATCTAGGCTTCTACCCGGGGCCCCAAGGGTGCATGCCCCTCCCTTGGCGGCGACTAACTCCAGTACCCATAATTTCTTGAGTTTTGATCAACATCAATCAATGTTATTGCACCGTGTCATAACCTTCGGGATATACAACCATTAGATATCCCTCACGAGATAGGATCAAGGAAACAATTGTAATACGCAACATTGCTGAAACTCACAAGTCCAACATAAGAGAATTAATGATTAATATCGAGTATACTCCCTCAACGAAAATCCTAGGAAATGCAGTGTCCTTGCCTGGCAAGAATTTTAATAGAGATCCCAATGTCAACATTTAAAGATCCAGAAACCCGGGGATCCTGTATCAACATCTGTAACTTGGGATTTCAAAGAGAACTTATCATGCTCTAATTACAACAACAAGAGCATCAACTACTTTGTTTGTACCTCAGGATCGGTTACATTATCAAAGAAGAGGTTTGTTCTTGCTAAATGAAGCCACCATGTGCAATACTAATCACTCTTTACATGGAAAGCCAAACATTGTGCTGCACGAGTACAATAGAATCCCCGTACTATATAGTTCCTAACTTGGAATTAGAACCCATAAATACTAAGAAACTACTTAAATTTTATATGACAGAACTCACTAAGAAAAAGACTGTAATTGGGTAAAATCGTACTGTGATTGGGTAATCAGATTTGATACAACTTTTGATCGTTGGATGTTCATCTATTTGATTTGAAAATGGATGTCTGCCAATGAAATTCCCAGTGCCCAGAATCCTCAGGGATGCACCATTTAACCATTTCACAAATGGATATTTGCACTCTGACAGATCTTTAAAGTTCCATAATGATCTCTTCCAAAACCAATAGTTGGTTTCATGGTGTAGCTTTCAACAGACAAGGAAGAAGTAGTTGCACATCTATATGATGCAAGGCTGATGTAATCGTCAACAGTAGGAGGTGCACTATGAGATGCTATTATACAAGGCCAAATTATGCATCTAATGCCGATGTATGATAGGTTTTATGCAACAATTCAATGGGGAGATGCATACTTGTTACTTCTACTTTGGGGCTGCAATCTTGGGTTATCCCCTCATGTAGGAAGTTCAGCAATCCAAGATCCTAACAAGTATCTCGATGGAGTTTTCTTTGGTCAAAGGCCTGGAATTTCAAATGCATCCCTCATCAGAACTGCTATGATACACAACCAAAATCAAGCAATAAATTGTTGGGTAATGACCCAAAGAACTGCTATGGTACAAGGCTAAAATTGAGCATTCGATGCCTGGGTAATGACCTCAGAGCTGCTATTGTACAGGTCAAAATCTAGCATCCGATGCCTGGGTAATGACCTCAGAGGCTGCTATGATACAAGTCTGAAATAAAGCATTCAAGGTAGAGCTATATGTGATCATATAATGGGGGACAATTTCATCTCAACACCCACTCTCAAATAGGACATCTAAATGTTGAGGTTGCCCCAAATTCATAAAAAGAACCAACCCACCAAACATCCATCTCAGATCTCTCTAAGCAGCCACATTTCTGAATACAATTTGTCCAAAAATTTCCGTAGTGCAACACATGTGACGCCCGTCCCCCTATGATTACTCCACTGGTCGGATTTCTCATGATGCCCTCAAATTCCATGCCATGAATCAAGGGTTTATTATGTCACCTTAAATTTCATTAACAACAGCTTTCTACAGTCACAGATATTATATGACCCGACAAGGATTCCCACCACAAATCTATGGAGTCCATAGTAAGGCATAAAGCTCTAAGAACACTTTTCAATCTGTTTCAATAGTAATCAGTACAAAATAATAGTGAGAGGAAGATCAGTTTAAATAAATACAGAATCCAGTTGCACAATCCGATCATAGATTCAAGATGAAAAGTACCAAGCAGAGAACGACAAGAAAAATGGATAAGAAGGATCGTCCTATAAAAAAAACTGACAAGCACGGATGCTTATGGATTAAATTAAACCTCTCCCATTAAGATGATGTGAAATCGATATTGAGAGCTAGGTCAAAAGCACAGCATAACTCGTGCCACCAAAATCACTCTAACCGAGCAAATATATTGGTTCAAATCGTGTGGAAGCCGCAGCAAGAGGGAGGGAATCTCGTACCTCAAGAACACTCACACCTTGGTTTCTCCTTCGGTGAAGCATGACGCGATCGACACTTCGTTCACGATGGGAACCGCACATGGGGTGACCCGGACCTTCTCTACTCGATTTTGGCATCGGATCGTCGATCCGAAGTTCCCCGGGGATGCTCCAGCGAGGGAGAGGGAGGAGAAATGGAGGAAGGAAGGCTGCTGGTCGAAGGGGATGATTTGGGGGGCGTTTAGGGCGAGATGGGTTGGGTTTTATTAGGTTTAACCCGGATTCGGATCCGGGTCCGGATCCTTATACGGCTTGGACCCCCTCTCACTAAAATGACCGCAACTCGGGCTCCCGAATTCGGATTTTCACATTCTTGGATTCGTTGGAAAGATATCGACGAGACCTACGCAATGGAATACTCAAATAAATTTTTTGGACCTTGCAATAAAAGCAGATTTGTAATTAAGCCCAGATCCATCTGGGTTTTGCATTTTAGTCCCTGTTCGGTTTTCGGGGTTTTCACATCTTGTGTTGGAATGATCACGGTATTTACCCCATACCCTCTAGTTATACTCCATGGAGATGAGCAAATAAGGAAACATGAACTCCTACTTCCAATAGAATTAGGAAAAGATGACTCCTAATCCTAAAGGATAATTGATCTCCTCCTCCAATCAGTAATTAATTTTTTTTCCAATTAGGACTACCAACATCCTACATAGATTAGGTTCCCATAAAGAGAGGAACCCATCCAACACGTGGACCTTCACAGGAGCTGCATGTCACTAAATGCCTCAAGAGAGCCCCAAAAAGAATGGAAGCTACCTCCAAATATCTCTCTTCAAGTTGAGCAGATAAAGAGAAGGTGGTATGCAAGGTTGACATGAGACTCTAAACTACAAACAATCTAACCCGTACGATTATCAACACATGTTCTCTGCCAAGCAGCCACATAAAAACCTTTATTCGTTGAGGAATCCTCCAATTCCAACACACATTCCCATCCCTAAAAAGTTAGTAATATTATAGTCGTAATATCAATTGGTAATAAGTGAATTCTCTAAATTAATTATGTCATTTAAATTGCAACATGCAAATATAGAAGATCACACAAAAATGAACCACAATCACAAATTATTCTACCAATGTAAGTGTGATTCAATAGAAAACAAATAGATGGTGTAAGAATTAATTTAAATAATTAAGTAATAGGTTTCCAAAGAAGAACTTTTTATGAAATTAATAAAATGAAATGCAAGAGTGATGCAAAATATAATTTTGGGGGATATATGCCAGCTCAAATAAATGTACAATGCAATAAAAATGAATCAATAAGTTAAGCATTTAGTTTCATTTATCTTTTTTTTAACATAATACAATGCAGCTCGATGAGAAATTTAGTCTCAGGACTCGGGAAATGAATGACTGTAGAGTATATAGTTCATAAAAATTCAACAAAAATATTGCCAGAAATTTCTAGTTATGATTCTCTTTAAAACTACAAATTTTATGTAATTTTCTGAGCCACAAATAGTTTCTAAAATGAATAAATATGCACTGAACAACATCTATCAATAAAAAATTCTTAAAAAATAAATTTGATCTCAGAATACATCTTACAATATGCCAAATTAAAGAGCTCGGAAAGAGCTTTGAAATAAACAAAAGTTACTGCAATTAGTTTCTTATTTCACATATTATTAAGAAAACACTGCATCAACATAACTATAATAAAACACATCACTTTTATTAGCAAACAGGTCTTGGAAGGGGCTTAAATACAAATTTAGAAGATGGCAGGTCGCCTCTTGCAAATTTTCCGATAGCAAGCGCTTCTTTGGAATTCTCTAAAGGTGGTTGGAATTGTAAGCCCTTAGCGACTCATTAATGCAATAAAAGTTATTTTATTTTCATGTCCATCTGAAATAGATATTTATCAATGTACTTTAATATAGGCCCCCATGTACAAATAGAGTTATGTATTGTGGCCATATTGAATATCATGTAGTTGGGAGGACAAAACTGACATTAACACAGATATTCAATAATGATGTCCAGACTGATAAAGAGATGACAATCATTTTTTAAAGACTAATTTCCGACTGACCTCTTGATGTAGGTCATCTGCATAGGAATAGAGATTTAGAGGTGTCAGAATAGTAAAGTTAAAGATTTGACTTGATGAGATCGAGATAAACTAAGACATGAATTGTAACTATCACGATCAGGCACACTTCCTTTGACTAGAGATAGATATACATATACATATATATATATATATATATATCTGAATATGTATATTAGATAGACCACTAGGTTGAAGGCCTAACCAAGGTCCATATACTGATGAGTTGGTGTGCATATGAAGACATATGAGAAGTGTGGTCCCTCAAAGGAAACATACAAGTTCATACTTGATGAACTGGAAGACAAAGCTCACCCATGTGATATTTTGGGGTCATAATGAACTTCATGCATGATCGTCTTATTTATGAAATAAGACATTCGGGATGTTATTTGGAAAGTATATGATTATTATTGTCGTTCAATTATCAAATGAGAAATCTATTGATAATTTTCGAAGAAGAATGTCAAATTAGGGTTTGAACTTCAGATATATCAAAATCTTCAGTATGAAGGATGAATGAGTATTGGGAATACTTAGGGTTAAATCTATCTTAATAAATTATCTACCATTACACTTCCATTTCGAGGGAATGATGAAACCAGATGGATTTGGGAATGATGTAACCAAATGGATTTTAGTGGCTCCACTTCTTAGCTTAATGATTTGAGAACTAATTGGATTAAGTCTCATTTCATTTGAATCTAATATCCAATTCCAATTTCATTTTCAATGTCCAAATGTTGGAATGTGAAATGGTGATATAAATGGAGATGGACACGCTCCTTAAGCTCATTTCTAAGCTCCGAATGATTTGAACTATAATTAAAAATGGTCAAGGAAGGTGGCTTCATCTTGATTAGAACTATAATACGAACTATGATTAGAAATCCAGTATGACCTCCTTGAATTATCTCCAAATATACGCATTTGTATCTCACGACTCCTAACTGAATTAGGACTCATATAATGTGATGTCAATATTGAGACAATAATTGTGATTATCATAATCAATTTTATATAAGAGTATTCTTGTGAATATGATTGACAAATAAAGTTCATTAATTAATATAAATAATGATTCATAATAATTAAAATTTTGTATGAATTTGATTCATATAACTATTTCAAGACACTTATGTGAATATGATTCACATTGGAATTTAAATGTAAATTGGATTTACATTTTTATTTGGATTTATGAATAAGATTCATATGTTATGAGAGTTCTCACATAAAATTACCAATTATGATAATTATATTATCATGACGATAAATAAGCAACAAACTCAACAATAAGCTTTTAGGACACGGTGTGAGTCAATGCTTGGAGAAACATAGATGCCTACCATAGTCCTAATGGTTGTTGATTTGCGGTTGTGTTTATTGCTTGATTTAATTGGTAATTAGAAGGAGATAACTCAAATCCTACTTGTTGTTGAATAAGGATTAAATCATAGACTTTTATCCACAATCTAAGAGACCATAGGGTGGATGTCTACTGTGAGGAAAAGGCTCCTCATAGACATCTACCATGGCTACCCAAGAGAGGGCTATTGATGAATGCCAAATTTGCCTCTTTAAAGTCGATAACTGTTGTAGTATAGGAGGCAAATTTGATTCGTCAAAATCGACACTCTTTGAATATTGTGGAATACTTATATGTGGCAAGTCTACCAAGGTCGAACACAGAGACACGAGCTACTTTAATCTATTTATCGAATTTGTCAATTAATGAGTGATTATCTTCTCATTTTCATGTCTTCGTGCAGATGTGCACACTAAAATGCAGAACAATGTAGTTATATGATGCATGTAATTTTTAGTTGATTTTTCAATGCAATTGTGAGGTGATGCATGAACATAATGTGTGAATGAATGCAAGGGATAAACATGTAAATAATAGATTACAAATATTCCCTAGAGAAGATAAGCATAAAATATGAATCAGAATCAGAGTCAAATTGAGCGTCAAAATTTAGAGCAACAATCTATTAATGGCGGACTTATAAATCAAAGGATAATTTATAACATTAAAAAGGCATCTCATTTAAATTAGTGTCAGATGAGAAAATTAACTATATCGTTAGATAGATGATGAAATAATGAATAAAATGACATTGAAATCATGCAATTTGGATCTAAGATGCTCAAAATAAGAAGTAAACAGTATAAGGGCATAAATGTAATAAAAATGTGAGAAATAAAAGATAGATAATTACAAATAGGTCCCTGGAGGGGCCTATTTGCAATTTGCAAGAACCGACGGGGCATTTCTGTAATTATTCTTGAAGCGCAGGCCCATATTTGCAATTTCCAGAAGTTGGCTGGGCCTCGATGTAATTTTCCCCAGGCACGCACGTGAGGCGCGCATCCAGGGACTTTATTGCATTTTCGAAAAGTATGGAGGTATTCGTACAATTTGCCAAGAACCACACATGCGAGGCACATGAGGTGCCAGGCTCGGGAGGCTCAGCAGGGTCTGGCTGACGTGGTGTCTGTTGGTGGCCTCGACATGAGGCTCAGGATACCCGAACCCGTAGGCTTGTGTGAGGTTCGTAAGTGCCACATGACGTCATTTGGACCGTCTGATCCAGATGATCGGATGGTAACTGTAGCGTCATCATCCGTCGTGGGCCACCGGAGGATACTATGCTCTGATGTCCTCCTGGGGGCTCCTCCTTGCTCCAGACGTTCGCCTAAGGATCGGAGAAGATGGAGGAAGATCTCACGAGGGAGATGGAGGTACGACGAAGCTCTGGAGGCGATCATATCGCCTGGTCGATGAAGCCTCGTCGGTAGTAGAGCAGCAGATCAGAGCATGTGTGGAGACTCCGGCCATTGACGAATCATGTACCTGCAGGCATTAGAGGAATAGCTAAAGCGTGCTCTTGATGTGCATGAGTGAAGTGAGGTGAGATGGTGTCCTAATCGAGCGAGGGAGGCGGAGTCCAGGGGCTTCTTCTCCGGCGGAGCAGGGAAGAAGGGGTAGAGGTGATGGAGGTTATGGAGAAGGGAAGAGACGAGCGGGTGGTCAGCGTGAATGGTCGATGATTGGTGGAGCTCATGACATGGTCAGGAGGCGGTGGAGGTGAACGGAGGTGTCTGGATAATTCGAAGAAAATGGAAAATATATGAGGTAGTAGAGTACCTCATCAGAGGGGTAGCTTGCGGAGGAGGCGATCTGGGTTGAGCTCGCTTGGAGCTCGGGGGTCATCGCCCGGCATGTTCGGCCATGCACATAGCGTGAGCTACCGTCGGTGGTGGCGGAGCTTACATGGCAGAGAAGCCATGGATTACACCTGGAAGCAAGGTCATCTTCGCCTCGACACCGCCCTCCGCTGTCACTGGAGGGCGAAGGAAGCTGGGCCTAAGCCCCGTGGATGGTGGATGGCGGTTTACGATTGCGAAGCGGAGGCTTTATGGAGGGGATCTGGCAGTTCGTGGTGGTGGGGGTTTTATTTAGTGGTTGTGGGAGTGATGGAGGAGTGATGGCTGGTGGTAATTATGGGTGCACGAGAAAGGTAGAGGAACGAGTGATGCATTGGAGGAGTTAGGAGAGAAGGAGCGTGGATGGTGAGGGCTCCAAAATAGGAAGGGGGAGGAGGAGCAAGGAGGTGGAGAGCGTTACACAAGGTAGGAGATGACGTTTTAGCCATTGGATGTTGCGATCCAATGGCTATGATTAGGGCGTGGGTGAACGCACCAGATCAGATCCCAGGATCTGATCCATCGACTGTGATGAGGCAGAGACGGAAGGATCAGATGGAGGAGTGGGCTCGATCCAAGGGTAAAGGGAGATCGTGAAGTGGTGAGAGGAGGACCATGGGATGGAAGAGCATCATGTGGATGAGGGTTAGGCGGGAAGAAGTGGCTGAGATCTGATCTGAGATCAGATCTAATGGCTCTCATGGAGGTGACGATGGACGGTTAGGATCTAGACGGGGAGGAGTTGATCCAACGGCTAGGGATGAAGTCGGGAGGCGGGAAGAGAAGGTAGCTACGTGGATGGCCCAGAGAGCGCCACGTGGCTGCACCAAAAAAATCAGAAAATGTTAAAATAAAGAAAAATCTAAAAGAATTTGTTAGAGGCAAAATTAGGAAAAAGTTAAAACATGAAAGTTGTAGATCTCGATGAGATCGAAAAGTTTCATGTTGGATAAAAAGATAAAAGAAGTTATGTGTATAAAAGTTAGTACCATTATAGACAATTATGTAACCTAATGTCTATGGGTTTTTAATAAGAAAGACATTAAAAAAGAAAAGGGAGTTATTAAATACAATAAAATTTAGTTATAACATATGCAAATATATACAATATAATACAAGATAATAATGAGGAATTATTAATGAATTTTATTGAGTTATTTAAGTCAGGAGTTTAATATGTCACTTTTATTATGATGAATACGAGATTCATCATACTCCTATACTTAAATAATGCTTGTTCTCGAGCATCTAAAGAATGAAGGAGTCGGGTTAATTCCTGGCAATGCATGTGAAATTTTTAAGGCTTAATTTTTTGAAGACCCTCAATTTAAGTGATCCTAAGTTTCTGGGCTCAACCATGCTCTAGTCAGAAGGAATCCAACTTCTCTAATTATTAGACTCTCTTTTTGTACATAAAATATAATGATATGAAATTTAGTGTACTGCATTCCTGAGACTCGAGTCGAGTCATCACCCAAAGTTCCAGTCCAGGAGACTCTCCTTTAGACCTAATCCTCGACACTAGGGAATAAGTCTATTCTTGCTTCTGTCAACCGTCTCATTAGTTTGTCAGACTTGAAAGTGTAGATGGATGGCCAGATGATGGAGGGCATAGGATTATGTCTATTTTCTCTCCCTCACATTGGAACAAGGGGTCTCTCGGGTGCCTTATTACTCAACACATGTATATTTTTATTTTATTGATCAATGTGTCCGTCAAGAGAATTCGGAGTCGTTTGCACTTGTTTTTCTATGAGTACACCAGGGTGTGTCTCTTTTGAGTATCTAAGATACCTTCGACACCCAGACTTGTATCACTATACGATGAGAGCCCTTTTATGGTGCTAGCCCGACTCCTTGGTCCTAATTAGTGCTTGGTCCAAGTGGACATTTTGAAAATGGTTGGGAGCGCTCGCCATTGGTCGAAGCTCATTTGTAATTTGACTTTTGGAGGATAGAGATTTTCTTTGAACATTTCTTTCTTTTCTTTTCTTTTTGACTAGCTCCACTACTTTTACCAAAAGTTGGCGCACATTGATCAACAATTATTTAAGCTTCATCACACCCTGGCACATAGGTAAATATCGAAGATAGCATACGAACTTGTTCACATACTGGTTAGGGTTTGCTGACACTCAGGTTTCTTGAAGTTTTCATTAACTTTATCCCATCCTCGAGTATCATTAGATCAGATGTAAACTCAAATCTCCAGTCCTAGTTTCTCAAGTGATAACTCAACTCATCTCATCAATCATGCAGTTATGAAAGTGATGTGTTGATCATATTCTTTAGAGGATAGAGATGAAGAGTGCAATATAGCACTCAAATCTTTCAAACTAGGGAAGTGTGGATAATTAAGTTCAAAAATCCTAATGATTAAGGCTGACTAACTTATACTCTTAAGATCACAGAAATCAAGTGTCTTCGAAATCCTCAAGCCTTGAGCAATAGTGAATATGTCGGGAATTCACTAACTCCTCGGTTAGTGAATATTTTTGTGTGATTTTTGTCTTTTGTAATTTTTTTTGGATTTTAATTTTTCAATTTTTTAATTCCTTTGAAAGACAATGACTGGCTCAAGCTCATATGAATAGTTGCGCCCATCTCAACTAGTATGGGTGTAAGTACGAACCGTTAGATGGACCCATGTTAGTTGAAGACGTAACCATATTCAGTGTCCTCTAAACCACCCACTTTTCTAAGGGAGATCGAAGTTCCCTCACTGAGAGTAGATACTCATTTTTAAGCCTAGTAGTCAGAGTCTTTACCAAGGAAAAGGTTTTAAATTTTTTATATTTTTATGGAGTTTTTGAAAAAGTTTAATTTACTTTTTGCAAAAAAAATAATTTTTACAAAAAAATAATCCCTCAATTTTAGAAATAATTTTACAAGAAGTTTTACAAAACTCAGTTCACAAGTTTACATAAACCAAGCCCAAAAAGAATTTTCAAAAAAAAATTAAAAACATGAGGTATGGCTAAAGTATATATAGTAATATACGGTATACCCCCTTATACTTAATTTTTTCTATGTCCTCATAGCACAAGTGATATGAAGCCATGGCTTGGTTAAATATAAGGTGATATAGCGGAACGGAGGAGGAGGGTCTCCCTATACTTAGGTCAAAAATGACCTAAGTATAAGAAGATTGAGTGAGGGAGGAATGATGGTCGGTTTCCCCCTATACTTAGGCTGGAAGTAGCCTAGATAAGGGACCTTGAAAGTAGGCTGGGGGACCCGATGATGTTTAGGGTTAGGAGGAGTTTTAATACAGAGTATACCTGGAGAGGGGAGAGGTGATTTTTTACATATGAAGAAGATGCGGAAGGGAGTGAGTGTAAGTGTATTTTTAAATATTAAGATGGAGGAGGGTGTGTGTGTGTGTGTGTGGGTGTGTATGTGTGTGTGTGAAATATACATAGAAGGTGGGGGGGTTGAGCTGAGTTTAATTGTGCGAGTGTGTGAAGGGGGTGTAGATCATCTAGTGATCTGCTCTCTTTTTTTCCTTTTTTTACACATGAGAGCCCTCAAATGAGGACCGCTAAAAATAATGTGCATGACATGATTTTTTTTACAACATGAAAATACATGAGGCGTTGACTAGTCTTCCTTGAACTCTTCATCTTTTCTTCTGCGTCCTTCTCAGCAGGAGCTCCCAACTCCATACCTCCAAGGAGATCAAGCATCCTCGATCTTCATGGGCCCCTGCCATAAAAGAAAATTGTTAGAAAAATATCGCGGAAAATAGTTAACAATTATTTATGAAAAATGCATGATGAGAAGACTTGCAAAAATTGAAAATGTTCACAATAAAAAATGTTTCAAAATTAGACAAATAAATAAAGGTGAGATGTTCCCTGGCAACGACGCCATTTGATGAACGTCAAATTTGCATCTTTAAAGTCGATAATTATCGTAGTATAGGTGGCAAATTTGGTTCGTCAAAAACCACACTCTTCGAATGTTGTGGAATATTTATACTTGGCAAGTCTACCAAGTTCGAACACAGGGACACATGCTACTTTAATCTATTTATTGAATTTGTCAATTAATGAGTGATTATCTTCTCATTTTTAGGTCTTCGTGCAGATGTGCACACTAAAATGCAGAATAATGCAATTATATGATGCATGTAAGTTTTAGTTGATTTTTCAATGCAATTGTGAGGTGATGCATGAAAATAATGTGTGAATGAATGCAAGGGATAAACATGTAAATAATGGATTACAAATATACCCTAGAGAAGATGAGCATAAAATATGAGCCAGAATCAGAGTTAAATTGAGCGCCAAAATTCAAAGCAACGATCTATTAATGGTCGAGACTTATAAAGCAAAGGGCACTTTATAACATTAAAAATGCATTACATTTAAATTAGTGCCAGATGAGAAAATTAACTATACCATTAGATAAATGATGAAATAAGGAACAAAATGACACTAAAATCATGCAATTTGGATCTAAGATGCTCAAAATATGAAGTAAATGGTGCACGGGCATAAATGTAATAAAAATACTAGAAATAAAAGATAGATAATTATAAATAGGTCCCTAGAGGTGCCTATTTGTAATTTGCAAGAACTGGCAGGGCATTTCTATAAGTATTCCTTAAGTGCGAGCCCATATTTGCAATTTCCAGAAGTCGATTGGGCCTTGATGTAATTTTCCCCTGGGGTGCACGTGAGGCACGGGCCCAAGGACTTTGTTGCAATTCCAAAAAGTATGCAGGGGCCTATTTATAAAAATACTAAAAATAAAAGATAGATAATTATAAATAGGTCCCTAGAGGGGCCTATTTGCAATTTACAAGGACCGGCGGGGCATTTCTACAATTATCCTTAAGCACGATCCCATATTTGCAATTTCCAGAAGTCGATTGGGTCTTGATGTAATTTTCCCCTGGGGCGCACGTGAGGCACTCGCCCATGGACTTTGTTGCAATTCCAGAAAGTATGTAGGGCATTCGTATAATTTACCCAACACCTCACGTGAAGGGCATGTGAGGAGCTAGGCTTGGGAGGCTCAACAGGGTCGGGCTGACGTGGTGTCTGTTGGTGGCTACGGCATGAGGCTCGGGATACCCTAACCCCGTATGCTCATTGTGAGGTTCATAAGTACCACGTGTCATCATCTAGACCGTCCGATCTAGATGATCGGACGGTAACTATAGTGTCATCATCCGTCATGGGCAACCGGAGGAGATTGCGCTCCGGCATCCTCCTGTGGGCTCCTCCTTGCTCCATACGTTCACCTGCGGATCAGAGATGATGGAGGAAGCTCTCACGAGGGAGCTGGAGGCACAGCAAAGCTCCGGAGGTGATCAGATCGGATGGTCGATGAAGCCTTGTCAGTGGTGGAGCAGCAGATCGGAGCATGCTGGAGACTCTTGCCATTGACGAAGCTTGTACCTACATGCATTAGAGGAATAGCCGAAGCGTTCTCTTGATGTGCGTGAGTGAAGTGAGGTGAGATGGTGGCTTAATCGGGCGAGGGAGGCAGAGGCCAAGGGCTTCATCTCCGACGAAGTAGGGAAGAAGGGGTGGGGTGACGGAGGTTCTGGAGAAGGGAAGCAGCGAGCGGGGTGGTCGGCGTGAATGGTCGACGGATGGTGGAGCTAATGACATGGTCAGGAGCAGTGGAGGTGAACGGAGGTGTCTGGATAATTTGGAGAAAATGAAAGATATACGAGGTAGTAGAGTACCTCATCGGAGGGTAGCTTACGGAGGAGGCAGCCTGGGCTGAGCTCACTTGGAGCTCGGGGGTCATTGCCCGGTGTGCCCGACCATGTACGGAGCTTGAGCTACCACAGGTAGTGGCATAGCATACATGGTGGAGAAGCCATGGATTGCACCTGGAAGCAAGGTCGTCTTCTCCTCGACATCGCCCTCCGCTGTCAC
The DNA here is from genome assembly GCA_037367405.1 of Ottelia alismoides. Taxonomy (NCBI): domain Eukaryota; kingdom Viridiplantae; phylum Streptophyta; class Magnoliopsida; order Alismatales; family Hydrocharitaceae; genus Ottelia; species Ottelia alismoides. The sequence continues at coordinate 304,481 of JAZKJV010001413.1, read as the reverse complement.
CTGAGGGCGGAGGAAGCTGGACCTAAGCCCCGTGGATGGTGGATGGTGGTTTACGATGGTGGAGCGGAGGCTATATAGGGGGGGATCCAGCCGTTCATGGTGGTGGGGGTTTTTTAACGGTTGTGGGAGTGATGGAGGAGTGATGGCGGGTAGTAATGATGGGTGCGCGAGAAAGATGCAGGAACGGGTGATGCGTTGGAGGCGTTAGAAGAGGAGGAGCGTGGCTGGTGAGGGCTCCAAAATAGGAAGGGGGAGGAGCAGCATGGAGGTGGAGAGTGTTATGTGAGGTAGGAGACAACATTTTAGCGTTGGATGTTGCAATCCAACGGCTATGATTAGGGCGTGGGTGAATGCACCATATTAGATCCTAGGATCTGGTCCATCGGCTGTGATGAGGTGGAGACGAATGGATCAGATGGTGGAGTGGGCTCGATCCAAGGGTGAAGGGTGATCGTGACGTGCCGAGAGGAGGACCATGGGATGGAAGAGCATCGTGTGGCTGAGGGTTAGGCGGGAAGAAGTGGCTGAGATCTGATCTGAGATCAGATCTTACTGCTCTCATGGAGGCGGTGATGGACGGTTAACATCTGGGTGGGGAGGAGTTGATTCGACAGCTAGGGATGAAGCCAGGTGGTGAGAAGAGAAGGCAGCCACGTAGGCGGCCTAGAGAGCGCCATGTGGTTGCACCAGAAAAATCAAAAAAATGTTAAAATAAAGAAAAATCTAACAAATTAGTTAGAGGCAAATAGGAAAAAGTCAAAAAATGAAAATTGTAGATCTCAGTGAGATCTACACGTTTCATGTTGGACAAAAAACCAAAAGAAATCATTTGTACAAAAGTGTATTTTGAGGGTGTTTTTAAAGGGTCAAAAACACCGATTTTTAGTTTTGAGATTTTTTTGTACTTTTTTAGTCCTTTTAAAAGTTAGTACCATTATAGACAATTACTTAGCCTAATTTTATGGATTTTTAATAAAAAGATATTAAAGAAGAAAAAGGAGTTATTAAATACAATAAAATATAGTTATAATATATGCAAATATATACAATATAATACGAGATAATAATGAGGAATTATTAGTGAATTTTATTGAATTATTTAAGTCAGGAGTTTAATATGTCGCTTTTAATATGATGAATACGAGATTCATCGGCTATGCCTCTCTTTTAAAGCGTGTGTGTTCCTCTCGTTATTCTCTTTCCTTGAGAATTGAATAAGAGAAGAGTCTTGAGAACTTGATTCTCATACGTGTCTACTCCTCTCGCCCTACATGCCCAACTTGTAAAGCCTCTCATCTTCTCTCCATTAGCGTGGCCTTGTGGAGAAGAAGATCGTCCCCTTCTCTGTGCTCCTCGTACATGAAGAAGGATCGATTTTATGCAACAAAATCAGGAGCTTGATCATCCTTGCATGGATAAGTTCAATAAGTTGACATCAAAGTTCGCGAGAAACTCCAAGACTCATCATTGTGCCCACGAGAAAAGCAAGCACAGATCAAACTTGTTTCGGGAGGTTTCTTACATTAAAAAACTCATGCTTCAAGAGATAACTCTGATCTCATCTCAGTATTCATTAGAATATAAGAAACCATATAAGAAAAATAGTTTCCCTAAATTAATATTTTCACAAAGCATAAATTTTATTATGCTGAATTGCAAGTTCATATTATGAACGGTCAATGTTGTTTCAAATAGTTTGCTATTTCGTGTTTCCTTGATGCGAAATTCGTAACTTCCTTCAAATGTGCAAGTATACGCTGCAATTTTTCCTATCATGTGTGAAGAGCACATGACATGAGGATCTGATCGAGTAATTGGTAATCATTCTGGTCCTATTGGGGTTGATATTCAGCCACGTATTGTGATCATGTCTACCTGACGATGAAGAATTGGGTGCCTGGGAGTCGATGCGAAATCGATGGCTAGGATTTATCCTTTGTTGATCTGACAGATTGAGGCATGGGGAAACCAAGTCCACCCCACCGGAGTGGTGGAGGACGTAGTATCCCCCTTTTCCCTAATTCAACTTTACACTAGCAAGTCTTCAGATATGATCTAATGGTCGAGTGTTGATGGCCTTCAATGATCATGACTGCAACTAGGGGCAGCAATAGACGATGCATGTAGCTTGTGAAAGTCCTGAAAGATACGGGGAAAATCCTCAAGCGCATCACGGAAGCGTGATGATCGCATCGAATGAGATCGGGAGTGACTAGTCGCACTAGTTGCTCGATGCAGCAGAAATTAAAATTTTCTATGTGACGAAACCACATGATCCCAGAACATTTATCGGATCATTTCGTCTAAACCACAAACAAGTAATAGGATTACCTCTTGAAGCGTGGTTGCAATCGAGTCTCTAAACAAAGAGACCTCCTGTCTCAAGTCCGATCCGACGGAGGACACGCTTGCGAGTGCGTGGATGAGATGCGTGCTTCTCGCAATCCATGTTGATGATCCAAGCCATGGATCTCCTTATCTCTACAAACGAGATACGACGTCTTCTTCACGAGCAAGGCACACTGAACTAGATGGAGATCCATGAGCAGACGATCGGGCAGCATAATGATGGCGCTGCAACGATGGAGGATCTCTCTAGGGCATCCATGGTGGACGGCCACATGAGAGATAGAGAGAATGGGTGTGTAGAGAGAGAGAGAGAGCATTCATCTATGTCGAGTGTCTAGAAGAACAAGTGGTGCCTCTTCTTATATAGGGTTTTGGGAGTCCATGGATACCAATCCTTGGACAACACACAATCAACGGATGAGATTGATTGTGTCCCTTTCAACGGCTAGGATTGTTGTTAGTAAAACACAACAACAAGTGATTTAATTCAAATTAACTATCATTGATAAATTAATATAATTAATCTCAAATTAAATCACTTTTGACTAGAGATAGGATAATGAGAAGACTAAACCAATCCTCTAAAATAAGGGGACGGCTACCATCATCTCATGAGATCTCATTATCTCATGAGATCTCATTATCTCATGATTATATCATGATCTCTTATCGATAATATTTTCACCAAAAAATAATTCCAAATTATCTTATGGAAAATATCAACCATGCCATCGAAATTATGTGAATCTCATTCACAACCCAAAACTAAATGTGATTATATTTTCAATTAATTGTTCAATGTAAATCCAATTCATATTAATAATAAATCAACAAATATAAATCACAATATGCCCTCTCTAATATATTATAAATCACATTTATAATATATATATGATTAATATGGATAGTGCTATCCACATTATTCATATCCATGATAATTAAATCACATTTAATCATATTAGATCTCCTTTTCTCATGTGCCCAAATAACATGAATCACAATCACATTATTCATATATTTAATAATTAAATCACATTTAATTATCTCAGATAACTTCTCTTATAATATGAATCAAATTCATATTATCCATGATAATTAAATCACATTTAATTATCAATTTTCTCGATGCTTGGATACATATATCAACAATGAAATTATCCATGAACTCTTTCAAGGATAATGCGCTTTCTCCGCGGATACTTGGAGATGAGGACAGGGCGATTGTATTGTTCCATGTATAGTGACTTGGATATAGAGAGCACATCTCAAATCCATATCTCGGGCCTCCCATAGATGCTTGATTAAATCAAGACCACAAATCTAATCTTCTTATTGCATATGAATCACATTCAAATCAATGTCCAACATTTGGACCAAGATCAGATTACTTCTCTACTGAGAGGAGTCACTAAAATCCAGACCGTTTCATCACTCCCTAGGAATAGAAGCATCATGGTTATACAATCGTTTATGATCACATCACCCTCAGGTATTCCCAATACATGTACATTCTGCATACTGGAAGACTCAGAATAAACCCAAAGTATTAGATCAACTTTATACTATCTACTTCAGGGTTTTATCAGTAAGTTTCTCATTTGATCATTGGGAGTTGGTATCGATCATATACTTTCCAAAAAAGCATATATAATTCCTAGGTCTTGATCATATACTTTCCAAAAGTATATATCAAACCTACAAATTCTTTCAAGCTTCCAAAGCGAGATGACTGTGCGCATGGAATTTGATTCTTCCCAATATCTTATGAGTGAGCTCATGTCTTCTGGTTCAGTAAATGAACCTGTATGATCCCTTTGAGAGATCATATTACTCATATGCCCTTATATGCACACCAGCGCGCCGGTGTATACACCTTGGTTAGGTCATCAACCTATTGGTCTGCCAAATGTACATATTCAAACATATAGTAACACATCTGTCTCCGGTCAGAGGATGCATGCCTGTATCGTGATAGCATACGATATAGGACTTTGGATATCTCGATCTTGTTAAGTCAACTCTTTGACTTAACTAATCTGACACCTCCGAATCTCTATTCCTATGCAGAGGACATGCATAAGGAGGCCGGTTAGATATCAACCTATGTGAGAAAGGATTGCCATCTCCTACTCAGGCTGGAGATCATATCTTAACAATCATTTGACGGTGCTTGATAAGTCATCAATCTAACCGTTTAGATATTCATCCAAGCACCAGCCTCTATGATTCAATAGTTGAATCAACAGTTGTATGACTATTAAGATGGCCATGGTACATAACCCTAATTGTACTAAGGGTCCTATTATGCAAATTAGTTATTCTTCATTTCAGATCAGGGAATGATATCTGCAATAACATTTATTGCATAATGGCTCGTCGTGGGCTCGCATGTCCAACAATCTCCCACTAGCCCAAAGAGCCATTAATGGGCTAATCATTTAAACCCACACTCATGTGACAATCATAGGCTATTTAGAAAATAGCTAGGTAAGCTGATCAGTCACTTTGTTCTCGCGAGACTACGCCAAGTCCTTTTACGGCACTTGCATATCCCCAGTAACAGTCCTCACATTTAATGCAAATGTTGCATCTTATGCAACCAATACTCAATTTAGTCAAAGCAGTTATAGTGTCCTTGATACTATTGATTAATAATTATTATAGCCAGTATTTCCATAATCCTTATCAGAATACCCTTATTCCTGGAGATCACTATCTCTTAAGGTATCCATAGTTAAGACCTTTTAGATCTCTATCTATAAGTCTTAAGTTTTTGAAGATAAGACTTTGAGATCACTATCTCAAAAATCTTGTCATCTGTGAAGATTTTTGTTATTACTGTAATCAAGTGTTTTCTCTCCATAGTAGGATTAGAAACATTTTACTACTCCACTGCATGGCAGATATCTGGCTTTTGTACACATCTAGCGTACACTCAGCTTCTCGTAACTGATGCACAAGTGCAAGCAGTTCTAACATTCACTTCCTCAACTCTTTGAGATGATATCCCTTTAGATAGGTCAGTACCATATATTAAGGGATGTAATCCTTTCTTGGAATTTCTAAGAATCGAATATGTCCAAGGTGTACTACAAATGTGACAGTCCCAATATCCTCTTCTCTTTGCTTCTGAACAACTTCAGAACTAAGATCTAAGAGATATCTTTGAAATCATATTTCAAGATATGGAATAGCCAGTCTATAAAACACTTATTATCATCCTTATATCATTCCAAATGATTTGGATATTATCTACATTTAGCACGATGCACACAATGGCACTCCCACTAAGCTTCACATGGTGCATCAAGATTCTATCTGAAATCATAACATTTATAATTTCATTAAATCTTATGTTCCAACTTCAAGAAGCTTATTTGAGTCCATAGATGGAGTTCTTCAGCTTGCACACTTTGCTTTCCTCAACGATGAATCCATGGGGTTACTTCATGTGAATATCCTTAGAGAGGCATTCATAGAGGAACACAATCTTGACTTTCATCTTGAAGATGTCAAAGCCAAGTTGTGTAGCTACAGTTAGCAATATTCTGATGGGTATAAGCATGGTTACTGAAGAGAAAGTCTCATCGCAAGCAATGTCTTCTCTTCCGATGTGTAGCTCATGGCTACGAATCGAGCTTTGAAGGTCTCTACCTTCTCATCAGGTTCCCTCTTTCTTTTGAAGATCCATTTATACCTTGTAGGTTTTACCCTTATAGGTGGATCCTCGAGGGTCCATATACAACACTTGTATATGAAGTCTACCTTAGACTTTTATTGCTAACATTTATCTTTCCATGTCATGATCCTCAGGAGCTTCATCACATGAAGTCCGATCATTGTCAGACTTAACTGACACATGGTATACATCCTCAAACTTATTTGAAGAGGTATTAGTGTTTTATCTTTAGTTATCCTTTTAGTTTCTGATTTCAGGAGCCTCATTATCATCTCAAGATTAAATGAGTTCCTTTACTTCATTTTCATCTTGATTCTCAAGAGAGTCATCCTCTAAGAATCACATTCTCAGAGATGAGATCTTTTAAGAATCTCAGGGTTATAAAGTAGGTATCCAATACCATCCTTTATTTTCCCAATGAAGTAGCACTCTCTAGTACTCGATTCCAGCTTACTTGCATGGAATCTTATTAAGGATATATAATGTAGTCTCTACTACATATATACCAGGAAACAAAGAGGAAATTATGCTAAAATTAATCATTTATCAAATCATGTCACACATGATCCAATTGTATCTCCCTACAAGTATATTGAGTTTAGGTGTGTTAGGAGGATTGAGATAAAAAAATGATATTCATATCTTCATAAGGTATTCTTCGAATTTTATCTAACAGTTACAAGCTACCTAGGTTAGATCAAATTCATTTTCATCTTCCTCAAACTTTGGTTCCAAACCAAAATTATGAAATCTTTGAACATTTCAAATGTTTCTGAGGTGAAGAGAAGAAATCTCATATCATACATACTCATCAATAGATATCACATATCCATAATATTTATTATGATATAGATGATCCATATACATCAATATGTATGAGATCTTGAATACCTCGACATCTAACACCATTCCAAGAGAAGGGTGTATTGGACATTTTGCTTTGAATACTATAGTCACAAGTATGTAAGATTTGAAATTTTAGACATTCTAAAGTTTTATATCTTACTAGTCCATTGATCAAATCAACATGCATATGTCCAAAACTTGATGCCAAATCATTGTCAAATGATCTTTATCCTCCTATTGATCTTATAAGGTTTAACTTTCAGTATTAGAAATCTTAATGAACCATTCATTAATTTTCTAATTTTGTGGAGTCCACTAGATGTTAGATTACTATCTGAAATATATCCATCATAACTCTTTATGATAGGTTTATTCCAGAATTCATGTTTATTTCCAACATTTAGAAACAAACAATGAGTGTATTCTAATATCTAGGTCATAGAGACATTCTCTAAGACTAAGGCTCTCCTACTGAAATTTAGAAGTCTATCAAACCAATAGAGATTGTTGCAACAATTGCATCAAAATCCATGTAGTTGACTATTAAACATGAAGATCGAATTTATTAATCTTCTATAACATATGCAACAATTGCAAGTGTCGTTAGAAGAATGAGATACAATTATTAGATTTTATCTTATCAAATAAGCAAGTCAATATCAATGATTAATGTAGATTATTCGGGTGCTCTATCCGAGTCCTATTCTAAGAATTCAAGAGAGACTTGATAGTCATACTATCAACACACCTACTTATTGCAGTATTGACATTCATCTAACTCTTAGGATGTCATATGGAAGTCACAAGAGTACAGTCAACTCTTTGACTTTCTTTCTCACATGGGTCCAACCCACGCTTCCAATGTGCTCTCTTCATCTATAAACAACCATTGCTGAAGACTAAGGATCTCTTATGTTAAATTCAAAAGAATTCAATGTAAGAGCATTTCAACATTTATACATGCTTCATTAAATCCATACAATATGATTATTATGAAGCTTCATGAATGACTAGAGTATAAACAATAGAATGATGACACTCATCATGTCTACATCCATCTAGACTCTTAAAAAAATTGGTTCAGGTAGGTATTCAAACATTTTGAATATATCATCTCTTATAGAGCTACCATTCTGCATGATGCAGTGAACCATGTCATTCATGATTAAAATGTCGAGAGCACATATGCATATCAGAACATCTTCTTAGGGTTTTATAAGGATTAATTGACAATTACGATCATCATCGATGTGTCACTTCCAAAGTACACTCGATGAAAGATCAAGACTATAGAGTCATACAAACCCTAAGGTGATGTCTTATTTAATTATCATTCATCATTATGTTGAGGACACTTGCACATTGCAACCACATACATTATGTGTACAATTGTAAGTACAATATCTGGATCATGAGTCCAATCCATGATATTTTACTGGTTATTATTGAGTATAACATTGAGTGGGTTTAATGAAGGATTATCTGAAATAAGAAATTTGCATAAGTATATATATATATATATATATATTTTACTTTGATTTAGGAGTTTTTATATCAATGTTGTCTTTCCTTGTCAACACTGAAAGTTCATTCCCTTAATCACTTCAATGTAAGAGATATACTTACCATTATATATCAAGCAAGATCCGGGATCTCCTTCCTTATCTTTGCTACATCCCAATAATATGAGAACATGTAACTCGGATAGAAAGAAGCGGGAACACATTCTGCCTTGCAAGTCCAACTTGCATCTTCCAATTCGGTCTTTAACACCCGGGCCCACCACCCCTAAGGTGATGTTGACCCGTCATTAATTGAACCAACCGTCAACAGGCTTAATACTCGCTACACGCAATCCAATATTACCCCAATAATATGAGGACCCGATATTGGGGTCACTACATATACGACCTTACTCTTCCAAGAGCGAAGAGCCCGATCCAAATGGATTGTATGCAGGAGCTGTCACTTTGGACAGGCATCTCCTATATACAATATCTGGCAACAGAACCATTCGCCTTGACGGGAGACCATAGATGTCACTTATGTGATCCTCCATATCATATTCAAATTCTAATTAATCATTATGAATCATATTTATTATGATTAATTCTTCCAAGGGAAATAACAACTCTATTCATAATAGAGTATTTTAATTTTAATTGGATTCCAATTAATCTAATCATATTAAATTAATGATCCAATTAATATCCAACAAACATTCTTAATTGTTACTTGAATTATGGTATTATCTCAAATACATATTATTTCGAATTTTAATAATTAGAAAAATACATCATGATCTCTCAGGCATCATTCGTTCCCTAACCGCTGTCATGGCCAGTATCGGCGGGAGTGGGACGGACCGCAACCGGTGCAACCCGCTACCCCAGCGATCCTCGACTAGACACCATATCTGCCTCGGGAAAAAAGCAATGCCGAGTCAATCACTTTGTACTTGAGATGATCATCGGTCTTTCAACCAAAATTATACCATATAATATTCATCAAAATCATTTTGATAATATTATAAGGAGATTTGCTAAACAAATCCTCAATCCTATTCAAGCAACAAGGTTTTGCATGTAAAAGTTGTCCTACAACTATTGTAGGATAAACTAGAGTTTTCATGAAAACATTGTTTGTTGGAAATTTCATATTAACCAATTGTGATCAAGATCAACTATCTTATCATTTTTGATTAATGCAATGTCATTCAAGGAAATAATTATCATCTTTCAATATTTCACAAATATTTATCAATAATCATTTCAGAAAATTAACAATTAATTTTCATTAATTTATTTGAATGACAATCACAAGGTTCATGACAATGATGTAATTTCCAGCAGTGACCCTCACTAACTAAAAATTGCATATCTCATTCATTTTAAATCCAAATTAAGCAAAATCAATTTCCAGAAATTGATAACTTGATTTAAAAACGAAATTATATGATAAACACGCATTTCCAGGTGCTTTAAAACAATAATTAACATCTTAATCATGTCTCTAATCGTCATCCCCGAAACATTGGATATATGGTCAATGAAACGATCATATCTTGAGCAAACGGAATCCAAGTTATGCAAACTCAAATCCTATTGTTTCCTTAATTAATGGGAAACAACCAATTTAAAATTTCGTGTTTAAACATTTTAAACAGGGCCGAAATTTTATCACAAGATAGGGCTGCGAAAATTAAAATGCTAAAATCTTCACGAACCTAAACGAGCCCAAATTTTCGTAGGTTCATGGATCTCATCCAAAACCTTCGACAACCTGGCTCTGATACCACTTGAAGTATATGGGAAAAATCCTCAAGCGCATCACGGAAGAGTGATGATCGCAATGAATGAGATCGGGAGCGACTAGTCGCACTAGTTGCTCGATGCAGCGGAAATTAAAATTTTCTATGTGACGAAATCACATGATCCAAGAACACTTCTCGGATCATTTTGTCTAAACCACAAACAAGTAATAGGATTACCTATTGAAGCGTGGTTGCGATCGAGTCTCTAAACAAAGAGACCTCCTGTCTCAAGTCCGATCCGACGGAGGAGACGCTTGCGAGTGCGTGGATGAGATGTGTGCTTCTCGCAATCCATGTTGATGATACAAGCCATGGATCTCCTGATCTCGACAAACGAGATACGACGTCTTCTTCACAAGCAAGGCATGTTAAACTAGACGAAGATCCACGAGCAGACGATCGGGCAGCATAACGACGACGCTGCGATGATGGAGGATCTCTCTAGGGCATCTATGGTGGACGGCCACATGAGAGATAGAGAGAATGGACGTGTAGAGAGAAAGAGAGAGAGAGAGAGAGAGAGAGAGATCATTCATCTATCTCAAGTGTCTAGAAGAGCAAGTGGTGCCTCTTCTTATATAGGGTTGTGGGAGTCCATGGATCCCAATCCATGGACAACACACAATCAACGGATGAGATTGATTATGTCCCTTTCAACGGCTAGGATTATTGTTGGTAAAACACAACAACAAGTGATATATTTCAAATTAATTATCATTGACAAATCAATATAATTAATCTCAAATTAAATCACTTTTGACTAGAGATAGGATAATGAGAAGACTAAACCAATCCCCTAAAATAAGGGGACGGCTACCATCATCTCATGAGATCTCATTATCTCATGAGATCTCATTATCTCATGATTATATCATGATCTCTTGTCGATAATATTTTCACCAAAAAATAATACCAACTTATCTTATAGAAAATATCAACCATGCCATTGAAATTATGTGAATCTCATTCACAACCCAAAACCAAATGTAATTATATTTTAAATTAATTGTTTAATGTAAATCTAATTCACATTAATAATTAATCAACAAATATAAATCACAATATGCTCTCTCTAATATATTATAGATCACATTTATAATATATATATGATTAATATGGATAGTGTTATCCACATTATTCATATCCGTGATAATTAAATCACATTTAATCATATTGGATCTTCTTTTCCCATGTACCCAAATAACATGAATCACATTCACATTATTCATATCTTTAATAATTAAATCACATTTAATTATCTCAGATAACTTCTCTTATAATATGAATCAAATTCATATTATCCATGATAATTAAATCACATTTAATTATCAATTTTCTCGATGCTTGGATACATATATCAATAATGAAATTATCCATGAACTCTTTCAAGGATAATGCGCTTTCCCCGCGGATACTTGGTGATAAGGACAGGGCGATTGTATTGTTCCACGTATAGTGACTTGGATATTGAGATCACATCTCAAATCCAGATCTCGGGCCTCCCATAGATGCTTGATTAAATCAATACTACAAATATAATCTTCTCATTGCATCTGAATCACATTCAGATCAATGTCCAACATTTGGACCAAGATCAGATTACTTCTCTACTGAGACTAAAATCCAGACATGTTTCATCACTCCCTAGGAATGGAAGCGTCATGGTTATACAATCGTTTATGATCACATCACCCTCAGGTATTCCAATATCTGTACTTCCTGCATACTGGAAGATTCCGAATAAACCTGAAGCATTAGATCACCTTTATATTGTCTACATCATGGTTTTATCAGTAAGTTTCTCATTTGATCATTGGGAGTTTGTATCGATCATATAATTTCCAAAAAAGCATATATCATACCTAGGTCTTGATCATATACTTTCCAAAAGTATATATTAAACCTACAAAATCAGTCAAGCTTCCAAAGCGAGATGATCGTGCGCACGGAATTTGATTCTTCCAAATATCTTATGAGTGAGCTCATGTCTTCCGGTTCAGTAAATGAACATATATGATCCCTTTGAGAGATCGTATTACTCATATGCCCTTATATGCATACCATCGCGTCGATGTATAGACCTTGGTTAGGTCATCAACCTATTGGTTTGCCAAATGTACATACTCAGACATATAGTAACACATCTGTCTCTGGTTAGAGGATGTGTGCATGTATCGTAACAGCATACGATATAGGACTTTGGTTATCTCAATCTCGTTAAGTCAACTCTTTGACTTAACTAATCTGACACCTCTGAATCTCTATTCCTATATAGAGGACCTGCATCAAGAGGTCGATCAGATATCAGCCTATGTAAGAAAGGATTGCCATCTCCTACTCAGGCTAGAGATCATCTCTTAACAATCATTTGACAGTGCTTGATAAGTCATCAATCTAACCATTTAGATAATCATCCAAGCACCAGCCTCTATGATTCAATAGTTGAATCAACAGCTATATAATTATAAAGATGGCCATGGTACATAACCCTAATTGTACTAAGGGGCCTATTATGCAAATTAGTTTTTCTTCATTTCAGATCAGGGAATGATATCTACAATAACATTTATTGCATAATGGCTTGTCGTGGGCTCGCATGTCCAACAAGTCCTCCGCCTAGTCTTCTTCTTTAACACCCATGATTACTTTCCTGATGTACTAAGAAAGATGGAAGATGGTCATCATCTACTACGAGGTGGGTTCTACATTTGTAACTATACCTGCAAGTAGGTTTGTTAGCTCGAGGTTCAATCCTTGTCCTATGTGTTATCACAGAAGAAAGATGGATGGTTGGTGATCCTGTAGGCGATGGAGGAACGGAGCGTAGGCTCTAGTCCTATGTTGACCGAAGGAGGGAAGATGTGTGAAGATAGATGAGAGGATGGGGGATTAAATCGGTCGGAGAGGGAAATTCAGGTGTATCGAGGGTAAGGTGGCTTATAATTAGGGATTCAGTTGTGCTAACTAAAAACAACATAGAACAACAATGGGGAGTAAGAAGGATAAAGATGGTTACATGGAGGTTGGGTGATGAATCATACGACTTTGGGTTGGAGCAGCAAGGGCTGGACTCCATTCGTTGCCTTAAAAGGTTGGGTGTGGTTCAACCTTGAAGCTCAGCAACTTTTAGTGGAGTCGTGTCGGAAGCTCTGGTGGTTCTTGTTGTAGAGGAGATGTGATGGAAGTTTAAAACTTAACATCATGTAAATGCGGAAAATAGCAAACTGTTTGCAATTTTAAAAGGAGTTCATCACTTGAACTTATAATTTCAGCAACACAAATTGTACATTGTGAAACCATAATCTTAAGGAAATGATTTCCTAATATGATTTCATTAATTATGATGAATATAGGGAAGAGATCAGGATTACCTTTTGAGGCTTGAGTTTCTAAACAAAGAAACCTCCCAAATCAAGTTTGATTTGCAGTTACTTCTCTCGTGGGCATGTTGATGAGCCGCGTTGCTTCTCATGAATTTCGGTGTCGATTTCTTGAAATTGTCCACGCAAGTATGAGATCAATCTCCTAATTTTGTCATAAAAATAAATCCTTCCTTCACGCACAAAAGCATGAAGAAGAAGAAGATGATTTTCTCTTTCGCAAGGGCATGCCTATGAGAGGCTTGATGGTGGATGTGTTGGGCTCGATGAAGGTAGAGAGTAGACATGTATGAGAATTTTAAATTCTCAAGAATCTTCTCTTCTTCAATTCTAGGGTAACAAAACTTTGGTAGGATGAAGCATCCTCTTGGAAGAAAGGATATGCCCTCTCTTATATCGTATGGGTGGATGTCTATGAGGAGTCCTACTCCTCATAGCACATGTCCTCTTTATCATCCCTTGGATGGTGGATCAAAGGCTATGATAAAATCCTTGTTCAACAATAAATAAGACTTGAATTATCTCCTTTAATTATCATTAAAATAAATCAACAAATAATAAAATATAAGAGATCCTAATCTCATTGGGATTCTCATGGTGGACATTTATGCTTCTCCAAGCACGGATATCCACTGTGTTTTTGTTGTTGAGGTTGTTGTTCAATTATCTTCATGATAATCTAATTATCATAATTGGTAATTTATAAGAGAACACTCATAACTTATGAATCTTATTCATAAAATCCAAACAAAAATTTAAATCCAATTTACATTTAAATTTCGATGTGAATCATATATTCATATAAATATTAATTATTATAAATCATTATTCATGAATAATATTTGTAAAATATATTCACAAAAATACCCATGATGAAATTTGATTATGATAATAACAATTATTATCTCAATTTTTAAATCGCATTGTACGAGTCATAATCCAATTAGGACTCGTAAGATTCAAATGCATATACTTGGAGATAATGTTGGGAGATCTTACTATCCATGTATAGTGGCATGAACCTTGGAGAACTATCTAATTTCAGGGTTTATACCACTTTTGGTGAAATGTGTCACTTACAAATATTGACCTTGAGCTTAAATGATTCACACCCTGAGTGAGCTCAAGAAATGCATCACACATTCCTTGAGCTCAATAAATGAGCACAATGATGAACTCAACCTTCTACCCCATTTCTAATCACGGTCCAAATCATTTAGAGCTTAGAAATGAGCTGGAGGAGTGAGTTTATCTTCATTTCGGTTACCATTCTCTTTCTAACATTTGGACAATGAAATTAGAATTGGAATTGGATATTGGCATCAAATGAAATGAGACTTTATCCAATTAACTTTCGTATCATTAAGCTAATAAGTATAGTCACTAAAATTCATCCAATTTCATCATTCCCTCCAAATAGAAGTGTTATAGTAGATGATATATTTAGATAGATTTAACCCAAATTATTGCCAATATGCATTCATTCATACTAGAAGAATTTGATACATCTAATGGTCAAAGCTTAGTTTGAATTTCTTCTTCGAGTTATATCAATAAATTTCTCATTCCATAATTGGGTGACAATATTAATTGTATACTTTCAAAAAGCACATATTAATATCTTGAATTCATGTCTTATTTCATAAATAAGACAACCATGCATACAACTCCTTATGATCTCAAAATATCTCATGAGTAACCTCTGTCTCTCGGTTCATCAAGTATGAATCTTTATTATTCCTTTGAGAGATCATACTTCTCATATGTCCTCATATGCACACCAACTCATTGGTATATGGATCTTAGTTAGATCTTCAACTTAATGATTTCTCTAATGTGCATACTCAGACATATAGATGTATTATCTGCTTCTGGTCGAAGGATGTGTGCATGATCGTCATAGTTACGATTCATGTCTTAGTTTATCTCGATCTCATCGGGTCAACTCTTTGACTTGATTATTTTAACACCTCTGAATCTCTATTCCTATGCAGAGGACTTGCATTAAGAAGTCAGTCGGAAATAGATCTTTAGAGAAAGATTGTCATCTCTTTCTCAGACTTGAGATCATTATTGAATCGACATATTAATGTTAGTTGTATCCTCCCAACAGCATGGTATTCAATGTGGTCACGGTACATAATCCTATTTGTACATAGAGACCTATCATTAAGTGCATTCACAAACATTCATTTCAGATAGACATGAGAACAAAATAACTTGTATTACATTAATGGAATGTCAAGGGCTTACAAGTTCAATAAGATGTAGATCGTCATCGCTCTCCACGGTGAAGCCTTGCTAGAACCAAGACTATACCGGAGGCCCATGGCTTGTTCCCCCGTGCAAACAACAAGATGTAAATAATTTTGCAAAGAGCTATTCTTTATCATGGTAGACGTGATTAGTAGTAAGGTTTCTCCCCCGTGTGAAGCACGGGTGTGCACTAGGTAATCTATAAGAGAAATTGAATTTAAGTGTTGATGAAGATAAAAATAGAATGATTTGTTTTTGGATTGAAATGGTTATATTGATTTCTCTCAAGATTGAAATGGTTTCGTTAGAAGAGTTGATATTATTTGTGGTACTCAAGATCTTCATATTATTGACTTTTTAAGTTAAATCCGTATACTTTAAGAAGTCTTTTGTCAAATTAAGTTTCTCCCATTATCTCGGCTATTTTCTTAGCCATTGAATATCGTCCTCCTTTCTTTAGGTAATGACAACTATTTATCCTTTATTCATACCATGCTCCCCAATAACGACGATTAATTCTACAACAATCATCCTTTATTTCAAATTCTTAAGAATAACAAAAAAACAAGACACAATAATAACTCATCCTATTGAACCTTTATCCCACCAGCATAAGAGAACGAGAATAGATAATTATTTCTTGTTTTATCTCCTTATTCCCCAACCCAACGAGGTCTTATAGTCGTAAATAGTAAGTTCCTTAGGGGGCGTTCGGTTTGAGAATAAACAGGAATAAGGATGAAGAATAAGGAGAATAAGGGTCTATTCTCTGTTCGACTGAAAAGATATGAATAAGGAGAATAAGATGAAATGAGGGTAGGTAAGTTGGAATAAAGGTATGAATAAGGGTGGAATAAGGTAAAATAATGAGATGTGGATGAGAATAGTTGTACTCTTAAAAACCGTGTCGGAGGGAAAATTGACCCCTTATTCCATGCCTTATTCTCCAAAAGAATAAGGTCTTAAAGTACAACAAACTTGAGATAAGGATCACAACATTAGACGGACTAGTGGTTGAAAGTTGTAAAAGTATGCAGAGGCCTTGACCCAAAAGTTGGGGTAAAAACTACATCAGTCTGCTGGTTAAATTTTTTTCTGCATACATGCAACCTATGATTAATGTTCTACATGTCATCCAAATACAATATTTATAACTACTTAATCTTAATAATCAAAATTCCATTTCTTTTTCAAATGGATTTTAAGTTTTTTAAATGTTGACTTCTCTATTGACCATTAAAATTAGATAGCTATAAACATCAGATTTAGGTGAAATTTGATAAGTACATTGAGCATTAATCATAAATTGCATCTATGCAGTCGGATTTTGGAAATGAAAGTTGCAAAAAATAATGTTACAGCAGACTCTGCCGTTGGATTTTGGAAATGATAATTTGCAAAAAAAATAACATTACAGCAGCAGACTCTGTTGTAGTTTTTACTACAAACAGATGATATGCTACCTTCCTTGAGAACTTGGATTTTTGCGTAGGAAAAATGTTTTCGATTTAGAGGCCGGAGCATCACAACAAACCTAAATATTAAGAGGCCGGAGCATCGCAACAAACTTGAATAATTATGTAGAGTGTACGAGTGGGGGTTACCTTTTAATCAGTCCAGAGCATTTATGAATGACGGTTTAGATAAATCCAACAATGGGATCCGCGGTATAAAATCTAACATGTCTCGCTCACGGATGCTATTTTAATTTTCTGAATAATTAAGGAATTTTTTAATTAATTCACAAAGAACATCTGAGTGCGCCTCCTCCCAGAAGAAAAAAAATCACATATTGGCTTTCGAGAAATAAAGAACCGCCCTACAAATATTCAGCACTGCTTATTAATTATTTTTGTTTAATATGGGTTGAGAGTTTTTTTTATCTGGATGGGTCGGGTAAGGGACAGCATAGAATGTAATACTGAATAATTAAACTTCAAGAAAATGAAAACACGTCTCCACTTTAAACCCCAAGAAAAAGGAAGAGCTGTTTACCGGAGGGACGCAATGAAGTGTTATGTAAGAGCAATATGGACACGCACTTCCAATCCTTGGATATAACATACATCTACTTCAGAGAATATCTTGTAGGGACAAAAGAATTAGACAGACAAGAAAAACAATGGAATCTTGAAGGACAAAACTCAGCCTATCCTGTTAGCCATCAAAGCCTCTTGATGCAGACAAAACTTCCCAAACCCTTGGGATGGTTATTGGCAGACCGGGCCAGCTCGTGTGACCCATCCTCCCGCCAACAGATGCTTCTGAGAAGGCTATTTACAGTAATCTATGGAAAGAAGGAAAAACTTGCGCAACTCATATCTGGTAGTCAGCATTCAGGAAATTCTCATATTGGGTCCCCTTCAAAGTATCGCGGACCGCATTCCAGTTCTCTATTTGCTCATACAGGGGCTTCCTATGGATCTTTACCTGTCGACTTGCCAACTTTCGCTTTGGTACTTCGAGGAATTTAAGAACATCGACAAGCTTCTGCAACAGAGGATATTGGAGATTGGAACATATGCAGCCCGGGTAAAATAGGTGCAGTGTGAGTTAGTGTAAGAAGTCTTACAGTTCTGTTTCGTATGAGATCTTCGTAGAAGAGAATAATGTGTTGCGTGCTATTGAAATAGTGCAATGCATCTAAAGAGGCCTGCTCCATCTGATTTAGCTCGGGAACCAAGGAGGTGACATTGATTCTAGGCTTATAACTTGCGAGAATCGCAGCCTGAATGGAGAACAAAATGCAGTAAGCACCAGCTTAATCAGATCTTATATAATTTGCAATGTGCATGTAGTGCATGTACTGGAAAAACAAATATAACAGGCAAGTAGGGTCAAAGACAGGAACAGGACCTCATCCTCTGAGTGCACGTGTGATTTATGGGTTCCATTTAGTAGCTTGTAACTACGGTCATGGGTATTTGCAAGCACGGAAACCATTCTTCGGAGTAGATTTCTTCGGAAGAGAAATATAGCTGCGACGCCTCTCCGATTAAAGTACTCGGATATTTCTTTGTGATGATCCATTAAACCCTGTACAAATCAGAGACAATTAACTGATATTTTCGCAGAACAGGAGTAATATTTGTTAGGCATCCAGTATTATATAAAGAAGGCGGGTATCACTAGGCACTGTGAAGGAATCATGGTACCAGAGTGCGGATTATTTTCCTTCTGTTCAACAACACCACCAGACGAAATCCGTTCGGCGGCTCTCTTTCATGCTTTAAATGGGTGAAATTTTCATTATTTCGCACTTAAAATCAATACCAAATAAATACAATTTGTCAACTCAAAATGCAGTCAAATACAAACAAAGACGTATGGATATCAATCCACAAGGACCTAGCAAGTCGTTGCTTTTTGGGGGGATTTTCCAAGCTCAATTAGGGATCCCAAACTACTCAAATGGGACTCTACTTTCCATTTGTGTTAAATGGCCACGGAAAGACGTGGAACCTTCTCTAAAGTGCTCTATATAATTTATACTCTTTTAAGAAGTTTTCTGAAAATGTTTGAGGGCACCACTGCGCTGCAGCATGCTGATGCCAATCGTTGTTGATTGGCATTCATGGTTCAAATTTGTCTAATAACATCATACTCTAAGCATTTTCATATATGATTTTCTGTGTCTCTATTAGGCTCCCTAACCCTCTTTATATAACCAGAGGATTAGGGTTAGGGTTTTACAAAGGAGACACACATTAGGGCTAATACCCAAAATACCCTTTACAGCTCACACCCTTCTACACTCCCCTTCAAGCTGGAGCATATAGATCATACATGCTCAGCTTGTTACAACATTTCTCGAATTGGGCTCGTGCTAGCGGCTTTGTGAATATATCTGCAGCTTGCTCAGTAGATAAAACGCCTTGTGTACGTAATAGCCCTTTTTGTATGAGATCTCTTGTATAGTGACAATCGATTTCCACATGTTTTGTTCGTTCATGAAACACGGGGTTGTTTGCAATGTACATTGCTGCTTGATTGTCACATCTTAGTTCCATAGTGTCCTTGGATTTGATGTGAAGGTCAGCTAGTACGGACTTGATCCACATGAGTTCTGCTGCTGCTTGTGCCATGGCTCTATATTCGCTTTCAGCACTTGATCGTGACACCACTGCTTGCTTCTTGCTCTTCCATGTGATTAGATTTCCTCCCAGATATGTGCAAAATCCTGTGGTAGACTTTCTATCTTGCAAGCATCCTCCATAGTCTGCATCAGAATATGCTACAAGATTGAGGTTGCCGTCCTTGCGAAATAGTAGTCCTTTTCCAGGGGACTGCTTGATGTATTGAAGGATCATCATGCAAGCCTCGAAGTGATTCAGAGTGGGAGAATCCATAAACTGGCTTAGTCTTCCTACTGCTAGAGCAATATCTGGACGAGTGATAGTTAGATAGAGCAGTTTGCCAATTAAGCGTTTGTATCTTCCTGCATCCTCTGCTGTTCCTTCCTCGAAAATTCGTCCTTTAGGGTCCATAGGGATCTGCGCCGGCTTACACTCCAGCATCCCTGTTTCTGTTAGCAGATCAATGGCATATTACCGTTGAGACATAACCAATCCATGCCTCGATCTAGATATCTCAATCCCCAAGAAATATCGCAGTGGTCCCAAATCCTTAATTACAAATTGTTCTGCAAGATGCTTCTTTACTCTGACTATCTCTTCATAATCATCTCCTGTGAGAATGATGTCATCAACGTACACCAGCATTGCTTTTGTGCCCTTCGAGCTCTTTTTTGTGAACAAGGAGTGATCAGATGACGATCTTGTGAATCCAATTACATGTAAAGATTCAGACAGCTTGTAAAACCAGGCACGAGGACTCTGTTTTAGTCCGTAAATTGCCTTTTGCAAAAGGCATACCTTCTTACACTCCCCTTGTCGCTCGAATCCAGGTGGTTGTTGCATATAGACAACCTCATGAAGATCACCATATAGGAAAGCATTCTTGACGTCCAGCTGATGTAAAGGCCAATCTAGCTGAACTGCGAGAGCAATGAGAATTCGTATCGTGGATAGTCGGGCAACTGGTGAAAAAGTATCAAAGAAATCAATGCCATATGTTTGTGTAAACCCTTTTGCGACCAAGCGAGCTTTGTAGCGCGCAATAGAGCCGTCTGGATGGTATTAAACAGCGAAGACCCATTTGGAGCCGACGATTCGACTATTTGCAGGAGGATCCACTAGTGTCCAAGTACTTCTTGATTGTAGAGCTGACATCTCTTCTTGCATTGCTTGACACCAGCGGGGATCAGTTAGTGCATCAAGATGGTTTGTTGGGATGGTAGTGCTAGAGACAGCCCTTGCAAAATTCTTATAAGCTGGAGTCAGTCTGGAGAGAGACACTGCTGCAGAGATTGGGTGCTTAGTACGATACACAGATGGACATTGCCGTGCTGAGCGGCGGTGAGCTATTGGGAGATCCACCATGTTATCTGTATTAACATTAGTTTCCAAGTCTTGAGTGGGAGAGCATACCTGTGGAGGTGGCACTGGCTCAATAGGGGGGTCTGGATGTTGTTGAGGAGTTGGAACTGGGACGTGTATAGTGGGGGCTTGTCCGTCGATGGGTGGTAGGGAAATATTGGTGGTGGATGCAGAAAAATAGGGTATTGACTCGAAGAAGGTGACATCTGCACTTACAAAATGTTTACGTAGTTTTGTATCAAAACATCTATAGCCTTTTTGATTCGGAGCATAGCCTAAAAAGACACATTTGACAGCTCGTGCAGCAAGCTTATCTCTGCCGGGTGTATGTAGATGAACGAATGCAGTACACCCAAAGACCCTTGGCTGAATAGGATAGATAGATTTGCCTGGAAAAAGAATCTCAATTGGAATTTGTTCATTTAGACTTGTAGATGGCATTCTGTTGATGAGGAATGTTGCGGTTAGGACAGCATCACCCCAATAAAGTGACGGGACATGATAATCAAGAAGTATTGCACGAGCAGTATCTAGAATATGGCGATGTTTACGTTCGGCGACACCGTTCTGTTGAGAGGTATGAGGACATGTGGTTTGGTGCACAATACCATGACTGGACAAGAGATTTTGGAAGTCATGAGACCTGAATTCTTGGCCATTGTCGGATCGGAAATTTTTGATAGTACGTTCGAATTGAGTTTTTATTGTAGTGACGTATTGAGTAATGAATTTGATAGCATCCGACTTATTTTTCAAAAGAAATATCCATGTGACTCTAGAAAAATCATCGACAAGAATAAGATAATATCGATGACCCAGACGATCAGGATACCTACTAGGACCCCAAATGTCCATGTGAACAAGATCAAAAATAACGGTAGAATGTTGGTTACCAGAGAGTGGAAATGTAGCACGATGATGCTTCCCAACCTGACAAGCTTCGCAAGTGATGGTAATTGAGGGTGATAATTGTGGTAGAAGACGACGAAGCTTGTGAGAAGAAGGATGACCTAAACGTTGATGCCAAAGAGTGGTGGACAACTGGCTTGGAGAATTTCCAGAATATGTAACCTCGGTGGAGGACTGTTCAAGATGGTAGACGCCCCCTTCTTCACGGCCCGTACCAATCGTCCTCCCAGTCAGTATGTCCTGAAAAACACAAGTAGTAGCGTCAAAAATTGCATGGCAGTGACGATCCTTACACATTTGGCTGACCGAGAGCAGACTATGTGGGAAATTCGGAACCAATAGAACATTATTCAGTTCTATTGTAGGACTAAGACGCACATCACCAACACCTTTAACAGGTGATGATCGACCATCAGCGACTTGAACTGTTTTCCCTTTCTGAGTTGGACGAAGTTGTCGAAGAAGGCGTTGATCTCCACACAAATGGGTGGATGCCCCCGTATCAATAAGCCATTCGGAGTGATTATGATGGCTTACAGAGGCAATAACGGTACATGTTTGGGCGATGGCGGCGATATCTCCG
Organism: Ottelia alismoides; assembly: GCA_037367405.1. Lineage (NCBI taxonomy): Eukaryota > Viridiplantae > Streptophyta > Magnoliopsida > Alismatales > Hydrocharitaceae > Ottelia > Ottelia alismoides. Next base: position 281,728 of record JAZKJV010001413.1, on the reverse strand, counting down.
GAGCTTGTTGCTTCGTCGGGGCGCATCTGCGATAGTCGCTGCATGAGATCCTCAAAATCTCTTCTAGGGATTTCAATTGAACCCCCGTCGCTGTCTGTAGTAGCGACCCGGGCTGATGGTACAGGACGTCCGTGTTTGTTGTAGCACACAGCCTCAGTATGCCCTAATTTGTGACAGAAGGAGCATTGTATTGGCGGTCGACCTCGTCCTTGCAAGTGGCGATCGCGGCCGCGACCCCTGTATTGACCTCTGAATCCTCGACCAGAAGCAGCAAGAGCCGTCGTTTGGCTCAAGTTCTCTGTAGAAAGAATTGGAGAAGTTGGTATTCGACACAATGTATTATAAGCTTCCTCCATAGTAGGAAGAGTAGTAGCTGTGATTATCTGATCACGAGTGGCTGCAAATGTTTGGTCCAATCCGCCCAGGAAGACCATAGCCGCCATATCCTGTCGATGCTGTCGTTGTGTGGGACATGTGCATATAGGAGCACATACATTGTAACTGGCAACCAAGGATTTGAGGGCCGAGAAATACTCTGATAATGGTCGGCCATTCTGACGCGTATGCATCAACTCATAAAATGATTGATACATTTTGGTGGAATTTTTATCCTGACCATAGGTTGCCAACAAGGATTTCCACATGTCATGCGCACTTTCATAGTAGACCAATTCTTGGGCAATCCTGTCAATGACGCTGACCATAATCCATGAGCTTACCATGCCGTTATCTTTAACCCATGTAGCGTATTTACCAACCTTGGAGGTTGGCTCTGCTTCAAGAAGGATGTGTTCTTTATCATAGCCTCGAACAATCATTAAGAAAATTCGAGACCACATCGAATAGTTTGTGGCATCCAACTTTGTAATTGATCCAAACGATGGCAATTTTGAATGGTCGCCGCCATCGATTTCTGCTTCGGATGCCATAATTGTGCCTGTCGTCAACCTTCAACAAGATCCTTTCGCACTATGATTTCCCTGTTGCCACCCATTTCTGTCTCCCTTTTTCTTTCTTTTTTTTGTTACAGCATTCAAGAATACATATTACATATAAGAAGCGATATCAATAGAAGATTGCAACGTCGGGACTAGTGTCATGGGGCAGTAGTACACGGAGCATGAATGGATCGCACGGAGCAGGTTCGGAGCACACGGCTGGAGCACGTCGAAGGCGGGGATGTGCCTGTTATGCCTGGAGCGGATTGCGCCTGGATGGACCTGGAGCGAAGTCTGGCCGTGATAGAGGAAGGGCGATTGGGACGCGGGGATGGGGCAACAGAGCCACGTGGGGGATGGAGCGCGGGGCGATATGGCGACAGAGGTACTGGGAGAGGCGAGAGGTACTGCTTGAGGTAGACAGGGGGCGATGGGTCGCGGGGGGGGGGGGGGCGATGGGGGTCGGGGCGAGGGCGATGGGGCGCGAGGTAGATGGGCGAGGGCGGTGATGGGAGGGGACGGGGCGAGAGCGGTGTCGGGGGCGATGGGGAGGCGGCGCTCCAATCGAGAGAGGGAGGAGGGGGTGGGCGGTACAAATCCCTAGGTCAGAAACCTAGGACTTTGATACCATGTTGAAGTTGGGATTAGGATTTTCTGTGTCTCTATTAGGCTCCCTAACCCTCTTTATATAACCAGAGGATTAGGGTTAGGGTTTTACAAAGGAGACACACATTAGGGCTAATACCCAAAATACCCTTTACAGCTCACACCCTTCTACAATCATACTCTAAGCATTTTCATATATGATTTTCTTATTAGGTGTATGTTCTGTAATGTGAGATGTTTAGAAGTTTGTCGACCTGGCGATTCGATTTAACATCACAGGCGATAGACATGTTAACAGGATCAACATGATATACAATAAACAGTAATTTTCCGGATTATCATGAATCAATTTAATAGCATTACATATTAGCAAACAGATAATCATGATTTTCATATTCAATATCCAATTACAAATGTAAATAGGAATCGATAAAATATGTAATACAACATATTAGGGCAAAAATCGAATAAGGGCAAAACAATAAACCAAACATGACAAACAAAAAGGTAAATAGATTAGTGTAGATATCATCGAAGTGTCCATGTAATGAACTAAATAGATTGGTGTAGATATCACCGAAGCGTCCATGTAATGAACTGTCCTTAGAGAAGATATCGACCCCACAATACTGCTGGGAAAGATCTGGCATTCCGCTCCAATGATACGACTATTCATGGTCGATGTCAGCGCACACTGAGAAGATCGTCCTTGAAAGTACCACACAAAACTGCACTCGAGAAAAAGGAAACGAGAGTTTCGTGGTGGAAGAACTGAGGGCGAGAGAAACTTGCACGTAAAGAAAAACATGCATGGGTATGTCTATTAATTAGGACGTGTCATGCCCCTTTGAGTTTCGTAACCGTACATTCAACCAATGTCAATCAGATCTCAAAATGAGGGATCTAGGGGTGTCGGTTCGCATTCCCTCAACAGATGGATTTCAAACTAATCTAACCGATTAATTTATCCGAATCCGTTAGTTGATACTAGCAGCAAAAGTATCGAGATTCGAATTGACTCTCCCGAGCTCAAGCCTGAGCCCGAGAGGAGCGGAGAACGTGCTCGTGTGTGGTCCTCCATTCATCTTCTCTGCTAGCTACAAGAACTTGTGATGAGAACTCATATATAAGTTCATCAAAGTTTTAGCATTACTAAATATGATACTAAAACTTAAGCCAAACTCGTCTTGTTTCAAATTTGGAAATTCTCAGCTTTCCCTCCAACCCAATTGGCTTCTCACTTGAAATCAATTTGGTTATCCAACGTAATTATATAGGTTTACCAACTTAAAACCTAAATATATTACATTAATTACAATAATCACCCATGAATTCATCAATTTGAAAAAGAAATTCAAATAAAGTCTAGAGACATCTTTCGGTTGCCACACTTTGTTTTCAATAATACCTTCTGCTTTGAACCTCTACCTGATTTTACTACTTTCACCGTAACCGGAAGGGTGAACTATTCTTGAACTTCAGATCCTAGTGTTAAAGTATACAGTAGTAACAATAGTGTTGTTCTTGGTACAATCTTCAAGGTTGGTTCTCTTAAAGGCCATATACCCTTATTATGGATCATAAGTGTATTCAAAAAAGAGCCTCTTTCTTTAAATGTAACTCACAGTAACGCTCACATAGGTGGCATTCTCTAAGAATGCACTGCTAACATCCTGCCTAATGGTTTGAACTCAATCAGAGCATATGCTCTTCCTAATCTTGCAGCTTAACATGCACTCTGGCTTCCAAGGATAAAACACTCATGCATAAGCATTGACATAAGAATGCCAACCAATTCATTAAAAAGCTTGTTATTACCACATTGAACCTACTTTGTGAGATCTCCACTCAGATAGGTTGGTTTGCTAGTGTTGAGGAACCCCCAATGGGTCTCAGTCATGTCCGAAGCCTAGACTTTAGGAATAAAGATCTATTAATATCCTTAATCAACGAATCTATCGTGTTGTCTTTGGATCCAACAAAATCCACACCCAACCCGTCTCGAGACACCAAATCCCTTAACATCTTAAGTCTGATTTGTGTCTCATAGTTTTCTAATTGAACTTTGAAGTATTAATCCTGGCAATTGTGGTCAAATCATCACAATGTACCGAGATTGCAAACGATGAAATTTTCAGAAAAAAATACTTAGCCATTCAGCATCAATCCCATTGGTGTCCAAAGCACATAGCTCAGCCTCAAAAGTAGACCAAGCTAGAATGGTCTGCTTTACAGACCTCGAGGAGATTGCATCGTCTTCAAGGATAAAAGTATACCCTATAACACCATTACTCATAGAATCCTCTATTTTCGTTATCCAGCTTGCATCACTATATCCTTCTGAATCTCTGATACAGATGGATGTTTGTTATAATACAAACTAAGGCAAATAGTTAAGGATGCAAACTGTTACGGATATATCCATATCTGATCCGTCACCGTACCCGTTTTATACAGATTTTGACATCTGTATCTGTATCTGTTTTAAAATGGATACGGATATGGATATTGTTATGATATCCGCAAACATCTATATATGTATCCGTATATCCATTTCGTATATAAATATAGTCAGATTTATTTTAACCCTATATAACATAATTATATACCTTCTTTTATAATATTTGTATAAATTTTATGATACAAACACATTTAGTAAGTTTATATCATGTGTTTTCCATCCAATTCGTATATATTTAAGTCGATTATATAAAGTATTTCTAAATTACTTGTATGCGATCTGTATCTGTTTTATATTTGTATCCGTTTTTTAAGGATATGGTAATATAGTTTTAATATCCGTCAATATCCGCATCCGCATCCGTATTCATAATCAAAAATGAATAAGGATATGGTAATACCTATATCCGTATCTGTATCTGTCCATTTGCATCCCTTAAAATAGTTCACTTCAAGTACATCAGTGTTTGATCCAGAGCTTCCCGGTGAGTATGGTCAAAACAGCTAGTATATTTACTCAGTTTTGCAACTGAGATAAAATATCAGGTCTTGTTCAATTTACACTATACTAAAGCTTCATATTACTTATGAAGACCTTAGTTGATCTACAGACACTCCACTATTGTTCTTAAAAAGCATTTTGGATTAATCAAAGGTAGTGCTTACAGCTTTGCAAACTTGATATCCAAATTTTCTCATGTACCTTCTCAACATAGTGAGATTAAGAAACTACAATCCCATTAGCTAACCTTGTAAGTTTGAGTCCCAAAATCACATCAGCAATACCCATGTCCAACTCAAATTTGCTACTTAAGAACTGTTGGGAAAATAAGAAAAATTGTTTATTCCATCAGCCCTAGGCTCTCTTATATAGGGGAGTAGCCTATGGGTAAATTAAATAAAGAATCCAACGGGAAAGTAAAATAACAATAAAGATACATAAGTGAATAATATATATCTACACTCCCCTCAAGATGGAGCATAGATATCAATCATGCTCAGCTTGGACGAGCACTTCTGGAACGGCCCTCGAAGTAATGCCTTGGTAAAAATGTCTACCATTTGATCATCTGAGCTAACATGGGATGTAGCAATAAATCCATTCTGAATCATATCACGTATAAAGTGGCAGTCAACTTCAATGTGCTTGGTTCGTTCATGGAATGCTGGGGCCGCCTGATTGTCACATTCCAAAGCCATAGGAACTGGGACTTCTATATGTAAATCCGTAAGCACAGCCTTTACCCACATCATTTATGTACTGACTTGGGCCATAGCCCTATATTCAGATTCAGCACTCGACCTTGCCACAACCGTTTGTTTCTTGCTCCTCCATGAGACTAGAGAATCTCCAACATACACAGCAAACCCAGAGGTGGACTAGCTGTCCTTGGGACACCCTGCGTAATCGGCATCTGCACAGGCTGAGATAGTAATCACTTTGCCTTTCTTAAACAGTAAACCCGCACATGGAGATGACTTGAGGTACCTGAGTATCATATGTATGGCATCCATGTGTACCTGACGTGGTTGCTCCATGAACTGGCTCACTCGACTCACAGCAAAGGATATATCGGGCCTGGTAATAGTAACATAAAGAAGTTTGCCCATCAATTCTCTGTATCTTCTCCTATCCACCTCATGTGTGTCACCATCATATAATTTCATACTAGAATCCATAGGTGTAGTAGCACTGTAGCAGGTCGGCAACCAAGCATTCTTGTTTCACTCAACAGGTCAGTGACATATTTCCTCTGAGACATTACCAACCCATACGGATTTCTGGCGAACTCCAGTCCCAAAAAATATCTAAGAACTCCAAGGTCCTTGGTAACAAATTCATGACCCAGCATTTCTTTCGCCCCCTTTATTCCCTGTTCATCATCACCTGTAATCAGAATGACATCTACATATACCATAATTGCAATAATGCCTCTGGAAGTCCTTTGTACAAACAAGGAATGATCAGCATTAGAACGTTTGTACCCTTGTTTCTCAAACAGGTTTGAGAGCTTCTGAAACCAAGCTCAGGGGCTCTGCTTAAGGCCATAGATAGCCTTATGAAGTCTGCACACCTTAGGACACTCCCCCTCAACAGCAAAACCAGGTGGCTATTGCATGTAGACTTCCTCCTGTAAGTCGCCATATAAGAACGCATTCTTCACATCCAATTGGTATAGCGGACAATCGCGAGTAACCGCAACAGAAAGCAGGATCTGTAGAGTGAAATGGCAGGCCACCGGCGAGAATGTATCAAGATAATCCACCCCATAGGTCTGTGTAAAGCCACGAGCAACAAGGCGAGCCTTGTACCTGTCAATACTGCCATCTGCATTTTGCTTGACTGTAAATGCCCACTTGCAGCTCACTGGAGACACATCAGCATGTGCAGGAACCAGACTCCAGGTACCTCTAGACTGAAAAGCTGTCATTTCTTCCTCCATGGCTAAACGCCATCTACTATCCTTCAGCGCGTCTTGGTAATTCCGCGGAATAGCCACTGCTGACAATGCAACAACGAAGTTCCTGAAATTTTCAGTTAGTCGATCAAATGACACAAAAGATGCTATAGGATATGATGCGCAGCTCCGCTTCGGCTTTCGTAGGGCAATAGGAACATCCAAATCATATGTGTCCTCGTCTGGCCTCTGTAACACATCCTGCTCAGAAAAATCATCAGATCCATCAATAGTAATATCTTCAGAACATATCTCATGCGAACTAGATTATGAGTGATGACCATGAGCTGAAGCAGGCCTACGGGTATAGTGAAATGGTAATGGTGAAACAGGTACAATGACAGGAGGTGTAGAAGATGGTAACGGTGCTGGTGATAATGGTGGTGGTGGTATTGGTGGTGGTGGCATGTATATAGCATCAGTATTATCAGGGGGTATCAACTGAACACCTGAAGCTGAGAAATACATAATAGATTCAAAAATGTAACATTAGCACTGACAAGGTGCCGCCTGCGCAATGGATCGTAACACTTGTACCCCTTCTGAGTTCTGAAGTACCCAACGAAGACACACTTGACAGCCCTAGGAGAGAGCTTGTCAATCCCGGGAGACAGCTGGTGCACAAAGGCGACCGAACCGAACACATGAGGAGTAAGGGAGAACAATTCTTTGTCAGGGAACATAAGAGAGAAAGGAATCTTTTCACCTAGAACAGATGACGGCATACGATTGATAAGGTAACATGTTGTAAGAACAACATCACCCCAAAAAGAGTGAGGAGCATGACTCTGTATAAGAAGCGACCTGGTTACATCAAGCAAGTGACGATGTTTCCTTTCAGCAACCCCATTTTGTTGGGAGGTATAGGCACAAGATGTCTGGTGGATGATCCCTTGGGATGAGAAATAACTGGATAGGGTATGAGTACAAAATTCCAAGGCATTATCACTTCTCACAATTTTAACAGATGCAGAAAAAACATTACGAACTTCATTAAGAAAATTGATGATAATATTCTCTGCTTCAGATTTATTCTTTAACAAAAATACCCATGACACACGAGAGATCATCTACAAAAACTACATAAAACATGTGTCCCTGATGATCAGGAACACGACTAGAACCCCAGATATTGACATGAAACAACTCAAACTTGGAGTACTACTCCGACACTAATGATCGGGAAAGGTAAACCGATGATGCTTTCCCAACTGACAAGCCTCACATTGAATAAACATGTGAGACGAAACCTGAGGTAACATACGACGCAATTTCTGAAGCGGTAGATGTCCAAAGCGCAGATGCCATAGTAATGGAGAGATGGATCCAGCAGGTAGGGATGAGGTTCCAGCAAAAGGAGTCCAACTGAGGCGATATAGACCGCCTTGCTCATAGCCACGCCCAATCATGTTGCCCGTAAGGATGTCCTGAAAAACAAGAGAAGATGGATCAAAAATCGCCCGACATTGTAAATCCTTTGTAATTTGACTAATGGACAACAAATTCATCGAAAAATCAGGTGCATGTAACACATTATTGAGATGCATAGATGGAGTCAGTCTAATCTCCCCCTAACCAGTAATCGGGGAATGTGTTCCATTAGCGACAACCACTGTACGACCTAGAGAGATCTGTCTGTACCCTCTAAGTAGGCTTTGATCACCACATAGATGATGTGTGGCGCCAGAGTCCATAATCCATGCTAAAGTATCTGATCCACTACTGCTAGTAAATGCATATGTGTTACCTGATGTACTGGTGGATGCAGAGGCCGATGCGGCAACATCAGAATGGCTCTCAGGAGTAGGTGCTGAAGCAACTGGGCCAGATGGATGAATGATTCCCCTTACACGGGCTACAAGATCATCAAAGCGTTGATCCATAGAAGAAGCAGATGGGGGCTCGATCTGTTCAGCGACTCTGCAGAAGCAGGAAATCCATTCTTAGAGTAGCATGTGTCTTCGGTATGTCCAATGCGATGGCAAAAGGTACACGTTGGCCGAACACGACCTCCTCTGCTACGAGGTCCACGGCCGCGAATCTGATGATGGTGACCTCCACGACCTCGATTGGCTGCCATAACTGAGGCAGTCTGATTCGTAGTCGAAGAAGGAACGGTGATACGACTCAATCTGTGAAAAGCTTCCTCCATAGGAGGAATAGTGGAATCCGCCAAGATCTGAGAACGTGCTGCCTCATACTCAGGATCAAGGGCAGCGAGAAAAACTCCTACCATATAGCATTCTGGTAGGTCTTCTGTTGCTCTTGAGTGGCTGTCAGGGGCATGAAGCTATGAAGCTTCTCAAACATTCCTCGTAGAGATGTGTACAGTAAGTGTAGTGGTCGTCCATTCTGCTTGATAGTAAATATGTCATGCTGGAGTTGCAGAATCTTTGTCTCATTCTTTGTCTGAGAATATGTTGCAGCCAGAATATCCCACATTGCTTTTGCAGTGGGCTGATGAAGAATATCATTGGCAATCTCAATTGCCAGAGTTCCAGATAGCCAAACCTTAGCATATGCATCATCTGCCTCCCATGAGGCATTGACCTCAGTCTTCTCAGCATGCTCTTCTTCAGTAAGAATGTGTTTCTTACCGGTTGACTTCATCATACTCATGAACTGCATCGCCCACAGTTCATAATTTGAACCATCCATCTTTACAATCAGCGCTGGACCTCTGAAGGCGCCCATAGACGGGATGTCTGCCTTTCTTTCTGACATAGTGATAACAGAAGACTGGGGTAGTAGACTGAAGGTATGAACGTCTACACGAACATTAACGGGTTTAGTTGCATGTGTAGACTCAAGCAGCCAAACCCATTACTTTGGAGAAGCGCGTGCAGAGCGAGTTATGAAATCACGTGCACGCACTTGACGTAGGGTTTTCGTGTGCACGAAAGTCGAGACCTTTAGGGGGTTACGCGCAGATCCAGGGCAAAGAGCACGCACGCAGATCTTGCGCAAGTGCTCACAGATCTTGCAGCCGCACGATGCACTCAGTGTACAGCGCGCAGCGCCGTGTGTGCCTTGTGAAGAGAGGTAGGGGCGCGAGATCGGTGGCCGGACGGAGGCGCGAGGCTGAAGGCGCGCTGGAGACCGGACACGTGAGGCGCGTCGGCGACCGAAGCGCAAGGCGCAAGACCGGAGGCCAAAGGCGCGTTGAAGACCGAAAGCGCGAGGCGTGAGACCAGAGGCGGAAGACCGGAGGCGCGCGGAGGGAGGGAGATAGAGGGGGGGCTCGACGGTGGGGCTAGGGTTAGGGTTTCTTTGGCTTGAGAACTCCAGTCTAGGACCGTCGCTCTGATACCATGTTGGGAAAATAAGAAAACTTATTTATTCCATCAACCCTAGGCTCTCTTATATAGGAGAGTAGCCTATGGGTAAATTACATAAAGAGTCCAACGAGAAAGTAAAATAACAATAAAGATACATAAGTGAATAATATATATCTACAAGAACACCTTAGTCTCATTAATAATCCTCAAATGTGATTCACATAACAGTAGTATGTCATCAACATACAAGCACAAGACAATACACTCGTCATCTTTCACCTTGGAATAGGCAAACTTGTCGGATCCGCGAACCTTGAAGTCACACGATGAAATAGTTTTGTCAAATTTTTTATGACACTGCTTTAGTGCTTGTTTCAATTCATAAAGAGATTTAACAAGCTTGTAAACATTTCCCTCATTCCCAGGAGTCACAAGCTCATCATGTTAATCCATATAGATCTCATCAAGATCGCCATGCAAGGAAGCCTTCACATCCATATGATGGATAGCAATATCATATACGGATGCCAATGTCATAAGTATATGAATTGTGGTCATCCTAGTCACACGGGAATAGGTATCAAAATAATCAATACCTTCTTTTTACCTAAAGTCCTTAGCAACTAATCTGATTTTATACTTTTCAAATGATCCGTGAATCTAAGCTTTCTCTTAAACACCCAATTGTACCCAATGGTAGAGCACTCTTTGGGTAAATCAACCAGTTCCCAAGTTCCATTTGCCATAATGGAATCCATCTCGGATTTGACAGCTTCCTTCCATTGTTTGCTTCAAATGAAGCCATGGCTTCCTTGTAACTTGATGGATCACCCTCGATCTGGTAGACAACAAAGTCACTACCCATATCCTTGGCTATCGGCGGTCGTTTATTGCTTCTTGGCTCAATTTCTTCTGAAAGTTCATTGGATTCATGTTGAGCCTCAACTCCCACATTCGTTATCCTTTCCACCTGATTTGGAATAGATGTCAACACTATTGTTAAACTCTATGATGCTACCTTCTTTGAGGATGTCTTCCCTATGAAGATAGGGATTCCTCAAGATGTCAATACTATTTATGCAGCCTTCTTAGGTTAATTGAAAATAGCTATGCATATAGGTTTTTGGTAATTTGGTTCGAGATACCTTCTTTCTCTTATGGTCTAGGACTAAAACCTTAGTGAGACAGCCCCACACATTGAGATACCTTAAACTTGGCTTCCTATTTCTCCAAAATTCAAAAGGATACTTTTCGATGTCTTGGAAGGACCCTATTCAGAATATGGCAAGTCGTATTCAAGGCATTTCCCCATATATATGTTAGATGTCCAGAACTCTGTAGGAGAGCACTGATCATGTCAATTAAGGTTTTATTTTTTTGTTCCGCTATCCCATTTGATTATGGTGAATATGGAGTTGTAACCTCATGAACTATGCTGAACAGTTTGCATTGTTCATCAAACAAGTTAGATGTATATTCGCCTCCTCTATCTGACATAAGGTATTTAAGCACTTTTCATGTTTGTGCCTCGCCTCATTCTTAAAGATAATAAATTTCTCTAAAGCTTCATCCTTGGTTTACATTAGATACACATAGCGGTATCTACTACCATCATCTATAAAGGTGATAAAGTATTTCTTACTATCTCTAGCCAATATACCATTAAACTCAAAAAAATTGTGTGCACTAAGTGACTTCCTAAGTGCCTTCCTAAGTGTATTTATGAGTCAACTCTAAATCAATTATTCTTTTAATTGAATTTAAGTTTACATGGCTCAATCTGCAATGCCACAAATCATAAGATCATAAATTATTAATCACACGAGACACAGAATCAGAATCAAAATATTCACTGAATCAATATTTACTGAATCATAGATAATACTAAACAACAAATCGAAATCTGTCAAATAGATTTTTCATAAAAATGTCATGTCTTAGAATGACAATTTTATTACATTTAAAGTTCAATTCAAAATCATTTCTAACTAAGATAAATCCAGATAAACCATTCTTCTTCATGTCAGGGACATGAAGCACCCTATGCAAAGTCTAGATACGTCTAAAGGAGAACCTCAAGTTGACTTGTCCTGATCCTAGCACCATGGTTGCAGTGTCTTCCCATCATCGCATTTCCAACACTGTATGTCTGATAAGAAGAAAATAAATTTCTGTTAGAACAAATATGAGCATTGGCTCCTGTATCCACGAGTCATTAATTAAAATTATGGATATGGTATAGTTCAGGTTTCACAGAGACATACCCCTCACTAGCCCCAAGTCCCGCAATGATCATATTCACTTGTGGACTCCTATCTGCAGTCTTTGGTTGAGCCTTTAAGAACGAACAATCCTTCTTCCAATGTCCAACCTGATTACAGTGCCAGCAGGATTTATTCTTTCTTTTTTTGAATCTTGCCCTTTAGTTTTATTTTGTCTGTGTTGTTACTATTGTTGCCCTTTTCTCTTTGCATTTCGAGGTCATGAAATTAACCTTTACCTGAACATCAACAGAAACTACAGGCTTTCGCTTCTTGTGTTCCTCGTCTATGGTAATTGACGTTATCAAGTCATCCATAAAAAATTTTCCCTTAGTGTGTTTCAGGGTCATACCGAAGTCTTCCCACAACTTGGAGAATTTGTCTATGATGCACATGACTTGAAACTTCTCTGGCAGTTTATTTCGCATCTTCTAAATAATGGAGCAGAAATAGAAACTCGTGTGTCTATTTAGAAATCGACTTTCCTTCGATCGTGGAAAATTTTAAGAATTTTACGACGAAGTATTTCTCTATACCGATATCCTCGTTGTTATATTTTCTATCACATTCTTCTTATAGCCCCTTCGCAGTCTGCGTGGACGAACAATGTACATCAACAACATGTTGGACAGAACCAACATGATGCAATCATGGCATATACGGGTGTGTTCTTTCCACGTAGATTGTGCCTTCTAGCTATAAAGAGAGAGTTCAAGCATTGAGATCAACCTTATTGTGGTTAACAAGATTTTCATGTGTTGTTGTCAATGCTTAAAATTCTATCCAATGAATTTTCTAGGCATCCCAGTCATATCCACCTTGATTTAAACATTGTATCTGACATATTTTTAATCCAAGTTCCTAATATCTTCTGTAAGATTTTTTAGAAAAACACTCTAAGATTGTTGTTAACAGGATCAACATGATATACATAAAATGATAATTTTCCGGATTATCATGAATGAATTTAATAGCATCATGTATTAACAAACAGATAATCATGTGTTTCAGATTCATGATCTAATTACAAAATGCAAAAAGGAACCAATTCAATATGCAATTCAACATATTAGGGCAAGATCCAATAAGGACAAAATAATAAACTACACAGCAAACAAAATGGAAAACTGATTATTTTAGAGATCACTGAAGCATCCATGTAATGGACTGTCTTTATAGAAGACATCACCCCCACAATACCAGTACAAAGGATCTGACGATTCGCTCCCAAGATGTGACGGTTCACAGTCGACGTCGCCGCAAACCGCGAAGATCGCTCTCGAAAGTACCACAGAAAACTGCAGCCAAGAGAAAGGAAACAAGAGTTTCACGGTGGAAGAACATTGGGCGAGAGAGAAGCATGTGCATGAAGAAAAACGTGTATGGGATGTCTACTTATTTGGTTATACCACACCCCTTTGAGATTCATAATCGCCCATTCAACATGCGTCAAATCAGATCTCAAAATGGTGGATTTGGGGTTGTTGGTTCGCATTCCCTCAGGCCTCAACATACGGATTTCAAGTAATCTTACCGATTAATATATCTGAATTTGTTAATTAAAACCCGCAGCAAAAGTATCGAGATTCAAATTGACTCTCTCAAGCCCGAGCACGAGCTGAGTGGAGCACGCGTACATGTGTGATCATTTATTCTTCTTCTCTACTATTTCTACATGACCTTGAGCTAGCGCCTTGTAAGGGTGCACATGTATCGATAAAATCTGTAATCCAATCCAATCGGTTGTCAATGGATTGGATCGGATTGATTTTATAACTCTAATGGATCGGATCGGATTCATATTTTACAAATCCGTTGATTAATGGATCGGATTATTGTCAAAATCCGATCCGATCCAATCGAAAATCCGTTAATAACTAAATATATAATAATATGATAAATTATTAATATTAGAGTATATTATTCCTTTAGTTTTATTTGAAAGCTCCAACATTTTTTATATTTAAAAATCCATTCAAGTGTCATTTCCTAAATGGCTTGAATTAAAAAAAAGCCCACTCAAGATAGGCATCCAGGCCCATCGACCCCACCCAACTAAAAGAAATTAAAAAAAAAATAAAACTCCCCTAACCCTAAATCTAAATGACACCTTTCGGCCTTTCCCATTCTATTCTCGTCATTCTCCAATCCCACAACCACTAATCCCCTTCCCCGTCTGTCCCTTCAACGCCTCTCGCCTTCCCTGTACCACCAATCACGCAGCCACCTCTCAAGCATTCTGACTCCGAGCCGTCGGGCCTTCTTCACCACCTTCCACCCACAGCCATCAACAACACGATCCCAGCATCCTGCGTCGTCAAGCCTTCTCCACCGCCTGCAGCCGCCAACAACGCTGCCGCCATCTGCTTTTCACTGCCGGCTTCGTTGATTATCAACGCGTACCCATCACCGTTGTCAATTAGGTCCAAAGCAGTGCATTGTTCTCCCCTTCGTTTGTGGTAGCGGTTAACCATCATCCCATATTTTATTTCTCTATTTTTTATTGTGGGATGATGTACAACCTTGTCTTGGTAAAGAGTTAATTCTTGTTTCATGCCATCTTTAGCACCAAAACCCTAAATCTATTAACTATTTCGATAAGCAATACTAGTAGATAAGTAGTGTCGTTTGGCTGATTCCCCGTCCATTATTTTAATTGTCATTGGCATTATTAATTTCCCAGAATCACTTAAGTCTGTTACTAGCATTCCAATTCATCTCCGTCATCTTTTTTTAATTTATAGTTTTGAATCATTTAGTTACCGTAGTATTCAAAATTCAAATCATTTCATTTCCGATGTGTTGAGTTATTAGGGAGCTTTGTAGAAGTCCTTTTTTTAGTTCCAAAACTTTAGATCTAAATCCGAACATAATTAGTTAGAAACAAGTTCTAGGAGTTAATTCAATTCTTAGAGCTGAAGAGTCTTATTTTATCATATATATTTTGTGAAATGCAATATGTTTTGTGAAATGGAATCCTAACGAAAACGCAAATTGGCTATGCATGCCATAGTTTATTATTCTATCATGCAATTGAATTTTTTTCTATATTTATATGGGTTACTTAGGAAATATGTCAACCACTAGTGATGTTACTATTGGAAGTAACCAACCCATATATTTATTGGAAGTAACCAACCCATATCTCAAACTACACCAAATGAGACAGATACATTAGAAGTTCAAATTAAGTGCAAGAAGCCAAGCAAACTGGCCTCCGATGTTTGGGCACATTATACAAAGAGAAAGATCAAAAGTGGCGATATTAGGGCAATCTGCAACTACTGTAATTCAAATTATGCATGGACAACCGCTAATGGCACAACACTGCGAAAACATGTTATGGAGAAATGTAACAA